>JALIZH010032945.1:8225000-8627500 GCA_030522465.1 Rhipicephalus appendiculatus | reverse complement strand
ATTGTACTCATCTCCACCGGCGCACGAGACTGCTACACGGGATGATTACTAAAACGTTACCATTCAGTCGCAAAACTACCCTCACTCCCAAAGTTTATTAGGAGGCAAGAAAAGGTAGGCAGGAACAGGGTGGTCGCAGCAAATGAGCATTTAACTTTGTACACAAGCAACTGTTGTTGCGTGGACGTTATCAAAGCTCTTCCAAAATAATTTCATTAAAACTTCAGAGAAATTGGCATTGGCTATGGCGTGTACGCCGCCAGGAAGCACTGCGGCACAGAGCACTGCGGCACAGAGCAGTGGTCTGCCACATAAGACACCTTGAAAGGCAGCGACTTCATATTGGGCTGCCGTCAAGTGTTGTCAAGCGCCCACACAAAATGGGAAAACATCCCTTTAAATAATGACCCCAGAGCACGTAACACTCTGATATTTCGGTTTCACTTCGCTTCGGCGCTCCCGAAGCAGACGACGCAGCCGCTGTGACCCCGTGATTCTCCGTAGCACGTCACGCCGACGGTGGCGCCAATTTTTCCAGTCCCTAATGATGGTAAAAGCTAATCGCCGATCACGTGTCGCATGAAAATAAACCCAGCATCCACGGTGCCAGAATTGGAAGGGTCGCAAACTGCCTGCCATTTAGAGGCTTTGCCTGACGTCCGAAGACGTTGCTTATAGGAAACTATACTGTGCGATGGCCGTCACAGCAGGCGCCAAGTTCTGCAGCCCGAAGCGTCGCCTCAACCAAGTGCTGCACCGCCTTCGACAGCTAACCCAATTTCACGTCTACGCCCGAGCACGGAACCACCGCTGCAAGATTGGCGCTACGGTTCGTTAGGCGATGGGACGCGTCACCTCCTCGCGTCCTTCTTGGCGGCATCCTTGCGGGACTGGTTCTGCCTACCTGCCGGGCGTCTTCCAATTTGTGTCTGGCGCAGCGTCACCCTTCTTCTTCTGCGCCTAATACGCGTGGCGCAGGATCCGCGGTTAAGCATATCACTCATTCCCCGAAGAGTCTCCTGGGTTTCCTGTGCTCTTGCTTTTCTTCCGGTGACATCGACGCCTTCCCAACCCGAGAGCACTTATTGATTGTCGATAACGCGTCAAGTGTCAGAACGCGGCGTCTGAGCGAGAGAGGCGTGCTGTTACGCGGTATACTGACACGAATGGCGGCGGGAGATGCGCTATAACTCGATTTATCAGACAGGATATTATCAGAAATTAGTGGCTGGAATCACTATACCCTAAGAAGTCGTTTATTGGCCACGCTTCATTGGTTGTTCTGAGGCAAACAGCCGTAAACCTCAATGTATGAGCACGCGACTCATACATTCTTTTTTTCCCTGCGCAGCGAAAAAAGTTGTTAATGTGCGTTTTTTTTTTTACTTCGTCAATCACTACTATTTTTGGAATGCGTGTATTAATTATTTTTTTCAAGTTTTCTTTTTTTTTAAAATATTGGTTGACATGTTTTAAGGGGCCTGCAAGATGAATTAGAACGAATGCGGTCAAGTACAGCATGTTGAATAGTCTTTAAATAGCTAAAAAACTTTCCCTGCATGCATCGGTGACAGTGAAAGCGCCGTTTGTGCAGCGTCGACATTTGAGCGAAGTAATATTGTTTTATATTGTGATGAACTGGAAGCGCAATACTAACAGAGACTGAAGAACTCTTGAATAACATTTTAATAGCGAAGCTGTTTAAGCTATGGCGATAATATGTGTGTGCGGCCTGCCAGGAAACTATCATCGTCATAAACGGGTATGTGCCGCAGAAATTGGGTAAATAGCACTACTGACCACTGGTCCACTAAAAATGAAGTGAAACGATGCGCTGCATAGATGAAACGAGACAAAATGACACAGGAACACGAAACGGACAAGGACCTTGCGCTCCGTTTCGTGTTCCTGTGTCATTTTGTCTCGTTTCGTATGCAGCGCATCGTTTCACTTCACAATATACCAACTAGCCCCAGTGGAAGCACTTCTAAAAATGAAGAAGACACGAGTTACCCTAAGAAATGGCTGCGAAGCGATGGCGGCGAGCCGAAGACCCCGAGTACGTACAACGAGAGAATACCAGGGGAACGGGAAAGGCAACGGCGGCTGCGAGAAGACCCTGAAGCGGATGAAGGCCCTACGCCAACGACGACGCGCCCGTATATCTATGAGAGGTGCGCACGCTTGGTTTCAGCGCGAGTTTATGTCTCTAGAGTTTGGACATCCGTGTCGTGTCCGTTATTGTCTGTGGTTTAACACGAGCCTCTCTGCGCTGAGAAGCAGCCTAGAAACAACCTAGCATCACCTAGATAAAGCCTAGCAAACGACCTAGAAGCAACCTAGAAACAACCTTGCTAAGGCTTTGAAACAACCTACAAGCAACCAGATTAGCCTTCAGAATTGGCCAGTTTCGTTGTTTCAAGCCGTGCGTGGCTTAGTGCACGCTTCGCTAACTTTTTTTTTTTTTTTTTTTTTTTTTTTTTTTTTTTTTTTTTTTTTTTGCGAGTATGCGCTGTCCCTGTCTATTCCATCTTCAGTAGCTGTTAGTGTTGTGCTACCAATTTATCCCGAAATGTTGTTCGTAAAAATGTGAGGTATTGATACTGATGGTGTCTTATCTGATAATAACAAGAAACAAACGGAAGACGCAAATAACGCACTGCGTTGGTTAGCGGTCTCAAAGCCAGCATTGATACATTCTTTTTCGAGTCGTTTCCCCGATGTCTCATTTAGTTTCTTCACATCAAGGCTACCTCCCGACTTTGACTTATGTTTACCAAAGGTTTAAGGCAATTCATTAGCAAAGATGGCACACGGGTTGATTGTCAATATATTGACACAAAATGTACGCTTATTTCTGTTAAGGCAATGCGGAAGAACTACACAAACAGGATATTGATACAAAGATCAGCCTTTTTTTAAGCTGAGTAGGCGAAAGCAGGCGCAATCGATTAGCACAAACATAAAAGAACGCATCGATCGACGCAAGTGCGAAACGCAAACAATTAGGAAATAGGAACGGGGAAGCGCGTCGAGAAGTGCAGCGGCGGAGAAGAGTGCGAGCGAAATTCGATGGGAACTCGGCACAGTCATGCACAAACTCAAAAAGTGTCTAAATACGACGTAACCTCCGACGACCTTCTCATAAGCTCGGTTGCTCGAGCAGCAAAGCAGGGATGCCCAAGTAAGCAGGCAGAATAAACACACCGTGCCGCTTTCTTTTCGATACCTCGAAAGTGAGCCGCCCAATACCGATGATTGGGCGGAAGCACACGTATCCCGAGGGGCACCTAAGCGACCCAATAAATTCGCGGAGTGTGCTGATCCGGGGCTGTGCGTTGCGTACACCATCGGGCCGCGGCTGTGTTCTCACCGGCCACGGCAGCGGCTCTTGTATCAATAAAACATGGCAGACCGCTCTTCGCCCAGCCTCGCAACACCATCGGCGTGTGTGCGCTGGGCTTGCTTGGGGCACACACAGCGTTGCATACAGGTCGGCATTCGTTCTTTCTGAGGTCGACCTGCAGAGCAACAGGAAGGGCAATTCTGCTTGCATCATCTGAGGCCTGCTGTTGCCTTCTGCACGATGCCCTCATTTTCACGCAGTTGCTTCTAAAGGGCAATACTCACAAATCCTTGTGGTTGGCCATTCGCGGCTATACTTGATTGGCCAGCTCCTCTTTTTTTACGTACAGCTGAAAGCACACAAACTGTTTAGTAAATGCCGACACTTAGGCGCAGTTTCATAAAGTTTTTCGTTCGTTGAACCGGTTAGCCGCCGTGTTCATTGTGGTTGGTAATTGTTTGTTTTGTTTGTTAACTATACTCTTTAACACGAGTGGTCGGTATACGGAGACTGGTACAACGCTGCGATTCCTGGCTCGATTCTGTTCTTTTTGTATCCCCCACTGTGGACCGGCCCGATAAATATCACACCATTAAACCGGCCCTGATGGTCACAGAAACTACGATAGCGTATGAACTCCTTCGTCTATACGAGCGTTACCTTCTCGTACAATCTTTCATGGTGAGCTTGGGACGACCTGCTAACGAGGGGACCTCACCTTGCAATGACAGTGTTCATTTCAGATTCTTCCTGCACATATCGTTATGCCTGGTGGCGTTATATCCTCGAACTATGCTTCTGTTATCGCCGGGGTCATTGGTCAAAGCGCAGGAGCTCAGTCCCTTCGGCGCTGTGTCATTCGGATAGCGTTATCGATAGGTCACACGCATCTACGCAGTACTGATCTCATGGGCATGTGGTGGCAGATTCCTTACCAATGGAAGAGACGCCCAGGAGGACCAGTGGCTGGCCCAGACTGCACGGCCAACTCTGACTGGAGTAAACAACTTAACCAACCAACAAACCGAACACCAATGACTAGAGTATAGAAGATGAATATAATCCGAAGAAAGGCACCCTTACAAAGCAAGTGTCCGACAGAAAAATTAATAAATGAAGTAAGTCATCTTAAATACTGGATAACGCGGATCCAACGCAGGACATTGAACCAACTAGCACAGCAACAAATTTTGTGTAAAGCAAATCATGTAGCCTACCGTACAAATGAGGATGTTTGGCCTTAAGGGAGAAGTAATGTTCCTACAGTAAGCTTTTCTATTAACGATATTATTATAAGTACTATAAACACTACACAGGGTGTTTCAAGAAATGTGTCCAAAATCCTCAAAAATGAGGGAAATGTGATATTTGTTCGATTTTGTTAAATTACTCATTCTCTAGCCGCAGGCGTCCTTAGATAATTAAGGCCATCATTTGGGCGACAGTAATTAAGAAAGTTACATTAAATAACTTTTTGATTAGAAGAGTTAGACGGTTATGTCAAGTGGGAGAAATGAAGTCCTTCCTGCGAAGAACCCATTGCAGCTTCGAGATTCGAAAAAGCAGCCTATGGTTAATTAGTGCTAAGTTATGAAATTCACCCAAATTCAGCGGAGAAACCGAAACCGAAATGCGGAAGAGCACAACTGCCATATTATTCTGAGACGTCCAGAATGAGGGAGCGTCGTTGTAGGCTGTCAACCATCAACCGACTTCATTGCGGGGCGTCTGGGCTGCGCTTGCAATAATAGCACGCATGGCGCACATATTAACGAACGCGGAAGAACTACACCTCTGTAATCGTTTTCTTGAACAGTGACACCATTCTGGTCATCTGCTTGTTGCGCTCATCGATACTTCGGTGTGTATATATATATAAACTTAATATAAGCTGAGAGCTTTTTGCCAGGATTATTCCATCGAAACGATTTTAACGTTGAGGTGAATAATTTTGTAGTGCATATTTTTAAAGTCTTGCACAGCTTTATTAACCCACATCCGTTGGTTCTCGCGCAGCAATATCCTGCGGATGAAATTGCATCGAGGGAAGTAAATGAGACAAGGAGGCGACGTGGAGTTCTGCAAGCCCGCCCGCTCGCGTGTTCTGCGGCGAAAAACACCGCCGCCTTATGCACTTTAGAGGAATCATCTCGAGAGGCTATAGGATTTGACGCAAGCCTTTCGTCTTCGAGATTGGAAAACTAAACGCGAGAGTTATAGGGGAGCGACAAGCCGAACATAACTCACGCCGTCCTTGCCGAAAAAAAAAAATAAAAGCGAGGAAAGAATACAGGAAAAGAAAGTCGCACGTACAAAAATCAAGCTTTCCCTTCGTGAATGATACATACTTGGCAATCGCATTAAGTTTCTCTGTGGTTTATGGATTACTGTATTATTTCGTTTTTCTTTTTTTCTTTTTTTTTTACTTGCTTCGCTGAGCTTAGCAAGCGCGACGCTCTAAAGAAACTAAAAGAAAATAAGAGCGGTCGTGGCTCGGTAGGATAGAGGAATAGTTCCAATTGAAACACGTTTTGTAACCCGACTCAACGAAGCTCTGTTTTCGGGGAAGAAAGAAATGGGACCGGTAGCTCGCTCTGGTGATTACGAAAAATGTCTTCGACTCGCCAGAGAAAGTATAAGCCGCCAAGAGAGTGTTTCTTTTTTTTTTCTTCTTCCTGCGTTGTCTCGCGCCCATTAATACAATTACCGAATAAAGGTGTCAGGAGACGCGATATTTTTCCCTCTCCCATTTCCTTACTGATATAGCAAGATTAAAAATGCAAATGAAACTTAGCGAAAACTGGGTACAAACAGCATAATTATATTAACATTGATTTGGTCGAATCAAGAAGCGCATTCACAAAAACTTTCTTACGCAAGTGTCATCTGGGATTAGACTTTGCCGTGGCAATCGTCTCTTCGCCGTACGGCACCTGTTTATTTTTCTTTCTGTTTTTAATGTGTTTTAAAGGATAACTTGCCGCGTTTATTGGAGATGGTTGCTCCTTTTCGCATGACATAAACAAGACTAAAACCATTGAGGAGATTCGAAACACTGAGTAAAATCGCAGTAAAATATCACAAACATTCGCTAAGTTCTGCACACGAGTGAGGGAAAACACTGAAAGAATCCAACGGACTCTGATGGAATAACTTAGTTCTGTAAACAAGTGAAGGTACACAATACAGTTCGGGAACACGTAGGCGATAGTTCTACACATGTCTACATAACAAAGGACGTAAACAACACATACCGATATGCACACGTAAGATACACGTGTAAAAAAGTGATAAATTATATATTACCTGGAAAAGTAATATGTACCCCAGCCACGAACGTTCAGTGTGCGTCTTATTTTAGAGGTATCTTCTGTCGCTCTATCGTTGGCCATGCGCCAAATATCCTTTTTTTTTTATTGCAGTGAACGGTCAAGGGTAGCAACATTAAATAAAGTATTACACTTCTCGCAGTATCGCGTCGTCGGCACTCGAGAAGGATGTGGTTCAGAGCTTCGTCAGAGAAACAAACGAGAAATCTATAACTTTCTTCAAGATCGTATGTTAGGTTATCATCGAGATTTCAAATATGCCGTATGTAAATCACTTGCCCTTTTGTAGAGCTGACGACATCCGTGCAAGGATTGTTTGTTTTCAGAGTCATACGTAAGAGATGTATGTTCCTGATGGCTGCACAGCAACTGCCACTGTATGAAATACACTCCTTATGTCCTTAGTATATTCATTTTATGCGCACGATGCGCATCAAAAGAATTCCTCTTGTACAAACTTACCATACAAGACCTGCGGCCGAATTCACAAAGGTTTTTCTTCGTAATCATTATTTTTTTGATCATATGCCTATACCAGCTTTCAGCTACCTTCTTTCTCCCAGTCACGTCGAATTGCGTGAGAATCCTATTGGATAAGCAGATGGACGCTGTAGTAGTTAGGCGGGAAGGCAGAACTTGAGGACAGGAGAGGCCTCGGTTACCGTGTTCGCTTTGTCCTCATGACATGAGCTCATTGCGAGAAGTACATATACGGCGCGCGCCTCCTGTGTTAGCAAAAGAAGTGCACGTTCTTGGTGAGACGAAGGAAGACAGGCTGCGTCGTCGGCGGTAGGCAGTGGCCGAGTCAGTGTCGCCCGAGGTCGCAGTATACCGACCGCGAGCAGCCGCAGGCGTAAATCAGAGCGGCGGCAGGCGGGCTCCCAGGTGGCTCGTTTCCCAGAAGGAGCCGGTACTGTGCTCACGGGTAGGAGCGCTCCAATGCCTGGCACCAGCATCGCACCCCGATGCGTGCGTTCGGGAACGATCATCAATTTCCACCCCCCCTCTCTACCCCCCTACCTTCCTGCTGCGCACAAACTGCTGCTGCTGCTGCTGCTGCCTGATTCTCTCGCGAACTGAGCTTCCGTGAAACCTCTCCGACTGTTACCGTTATCCGCGGCTGTTAACGCGTGTCTTAACTGCCCCAATGCTTCTGCGCGTTGTCACCCGTTTCCAGTGAAAAGCTCATCCGGCGTAGGCGGGAGCTGCGAGGAGGACCATCTTGCGTGTTGCGCCATTAGTTGGTGCTTTATACAGCAGGGTTCCCGTAAATTCAGGTGGTGCTACTGTGTGCGGTGATTCGTCGACTATATGTGCCCTATTATATAGTTTACATTGAAGCGGTATACTCACGGTGTGAGTTTATATTCTCGTCGCAAAGTCTTCGGTTTATGTTTTGCCCCGTACACACCAAACTATTCAACGACGCACGTTTTTGGCCACTATGCAAAGGCCTATCGGAGAGAGCGTTCCTTCGGTTGTCAGGTATTTCTCATTAGCTCGTTTAACTGTTCCCATGGGCGCAATATCTTTGCAGGCAAATCGTGTGCTTTAAAGCTCGTCCTATTAGCTGCTATAAAGTAGCAAACACCCCTATTTTCCGGCCTCCAAGCTGATGGGATCCAAGCTTTCAAAACCTGCTATGACGATGTTCTCGTCTTTCTAAAACGCGCTGATGTGATCTGTCGCATTTTCAAAGTATCAAGTACTGAATTTTGCAACCATGAAAACAGTTATGATATTCACAGTTATGAACCTTTTTTGGATATTGGTTGTAATAATACAGCACATTTCAATACAACACATTATAATGCAGCACGTTTCAGTTTAACGGATCGGTATGCTCGTTCTTTAAAGGGCCAGTAGCAGGCTCCGACATTTTTTACACCTCCTACACAAGCTCGTCTATTCGTGCAGAAAGCCGCGGCCAATCGCATTTTGTGAACATCACAACGATGCGCTACGCGCAGACACTCAATTTCGAAAAAAAAAAAAAAGAAAAAAAAAAAAAACGAGCCAGCTTCACAACGTGAAAGCCGTCGAAACGGTGAAGGTGACACCCCCTCTCTTCGGGTTATTGCATTTCTTTGTTTTGCAAACCTTCCTAAGTATTTCTGCGTTGTATCACTGTTCTTTGTTTGTTAGTCTATGTTAAGCTATGTGGAGGTAGTAATACTTTATTGTACTATTGCATCTGCTGTCGCCCATTTCGTTAGGCACACATTTTGCTCCGAAGTTTCGGCGGAAGTTTACACTAAGGCTTTCTTCGTTCTTCACAATAAGCCGTGGGGATACCGCGCGCGATATGCTCATACATGGAAAGCAATGGTACCGTTCCAGTGCGGCCGTGGCCCATCCCCACCGGCGACTCGCCCAGAACACGTATTACTATATCACGGCTGCGCTGGAACGCAAACAGCGTTGCAAGCACTGCTGCTGTGGATGACATGTCCGCCTCGTCAAGGAACTTTGGCGAGGCGTCGTTGCGTGCACACCCTCTACCAATCCGAGCGAGCGTAGAACGACGCTCTTCACCTTATACCCCTCCGAGTGAGCCTCCCTCTCGTCACACTTGGCGAGGCTCAGCCCTTTCCCCTTCCTACCGCTTCACTCTCGCCTCACCGCAAGGCCACGTGACCCAGTGGGTAACCTGCTGGGTCACGTGGTTCTGCGTGACGATCAGAGACCTTCCACAGACCTGGCTAGCCCCGAAATAGCTCCGCTTTCAAAACGATTCCCGCGCCCCTCTCCAGCGCCTGTCCAGTCCGCTTCGCCTACCAAGTGACGTAATCTTGCCCATGGGCCACATTACGTAGCACCGACTTTGTCGACTGGCCCTATTCACTGCGAAGCGGCGCCCTGGCCCTGCGGTGTTGCTGTTTTGGCCGCGCAGTTGTCGCGCGTTTGACTTATTTGTTTACGATCGCCACTGCCACTACCACGCACCCCGCTTCCTCACCCCGCTGCTCTGACGCGAGAGACACGTGAAGGAAGCCTCGCTCGGGCGTTGGCTGCGCACCGATGCGCACTCGCCGACGTCGTTTTGCGTTGACGAAGTAGGACGTAGTCACGGCAACGGGCTACGTCTACCCCTCTTCGCGGTTGAGAAGGGTGGGAAGGCAGAGTAATAAACCGAAGCTAGTTGACGCATGTTATATACCTTGTCATTTCCTTATTAGAGCACTTATTCACAGAATTTTTGCGGCAGCATGTTACCTTCGTAAAAGTGCGCAGTTGTCTCTTCATCACGAATTTTAGACCGTGGGTTTGTTTATTGGCCGTCAACCTAACATACCAAAATTCGGAACATAACAGTTGTGTCAAACTTTTTTGTGTTTCTCTTTAGCTCATTTTGTTCGCTTTATTTTATAAGTCAATGAGCTAATATATGACAGTGTTATGCTTCTTTTATTGCCACCCATTTTCTGGCGCTTTAAAGTCAAAGCAAGGCACTCGCGACCAGTGTTCGAATAACTTATTGCTCATCTAGAGAGCAAATAGCCCCGCCACGGTGGTCTAGTGGTTATGGCGCTCGACTGCTGACCCGAAGGTCGCGGGATAGAATCCCGGCCGCGGCGGCTGCATTTTCGATGGAGGCGAAAATCCTTGAGGCCCGTGTACTTAGATTTAGGTGCACGTTAAAGAACCCCAGGTGGTCTAAATTTACGGAGCCCTCCACTACGGCGTCTCTCATAATCATATCGTGGTTTTGGGACGTTAAACCCCAGATATTATTATTGGAGAGCAAATAATTTCTTCTCTGTGCACTAACTGGTTCTTCAACACGATTGCGCAAATGGGCTATCGCATGGCCCGTTTAATCCACTGACTACAGCAGTTCAGTTTATTTGTATTTTTTACTTGGCTTTTTTTTTTTTTTTTTTTTTTTTTTTTTTTTTTTTTTTTTTTTTTTGCGCGGGAAAACTTCATCCAGTACGATTAACAGGAGAAGCAAGGGAGCCGAATCTAGGAAACTTCTCGTTCGTTAATGTTGATTGCAATCGGCACACCACCATGTCCAGCAGGATTGGCAAAATTCAATGCTCACACAAATAATTCTATAGTGTAAGTGCTTTCCAGGAATACGGATCGAGAAGTGGTATTCACAAATGAGCTTATACGCTACAGCTGTTCGTATGAAATCAAGCTCCAGCCAGTCGTAATGCTGTCCATAATATTAGCGCAACTGCGATGCTAATGACATTTATTTATTTATTTATTTATTTATTTATTTATTTATTTATTTATTTATTTTATAACATCAAGGCTCGAAGGCATTACAAGGAAGAGTGGTTAAAAAGAAAAAAAAATACAATTGAAGCTCGTGGTTGTACATACAATGTTGACTATTGGTTCACGAAAACGAACAATGGCTTATATAGATGCGATTGATCCAGGAAGACGGTATCAGCCCTCCACGGTCCTATGGACAATTTATAAAACTTCCGTTTTATCTTAGTGTTATATCTGTCTATCTCGCTGGTTAACAGTGGAAAGTGAAGAACTTGCTTTCAGTCTATCTCGAGTACTACTTCTAACGATGTGCTACACTTTGAGACAGTATTGAGACGCTGGCAATAAACAAGCATTGGCAAACACCATGTGCAGCATGGCTCCAAACGTAAAGAACTAGAGTATCGGGGTTTGCTCCTCACGTGTCGTTAAGCTTGTTACAGCGATCTCTCGAAAATGTCTCGTCTCGTTTTCGTTCAGCTTTCTTGCCATCTGAGCTTTCTATGTGCGTATGTGTTTTACGCCATAGCCTTAGTTCTCACTGAGCTTCGTTATTGAAGTCAACGTCGAAGCGCGAATCGACCAGCAGTAGACGAGATTTTTCATGGTACGCTATACCACACTGGGCTCCTGATCATGAAGCTATACTTTCACTAAGCCTCGAGCCAGCTGTTATTATGTTCTTTGTTCCGCTATACTTGCCTGATATGCTGGAGAAAAAGAGAGAAATAAAACGGAAAAAAAAATTCGGTAGAGACCATCTATGGACGCTACCGTCCACCACAGAAGGCGATCAGTGTTTTTGTTCTCCTAAATGGATTTCCAAAGTGAAAAGAGCTCTGACAACGACGGGTCTTACTTTTTTTTTTCTTTCTCCCGTTGTGCGCTCGTATACTTTTCGTTCAACGGTGTACGTTGCACACGTCCGGAACGCGCTTATAAAACTCTTTGCCATCAAAATAACATTGAAGTAATAATAAAAGAGCAGCATCGCGCAAGAAGCAAGAAACTCGCCGTATCGATATCCGAGCTCAATTCCGGTAAATTTTTTTCCGCGCTCTCTCTTTCTCTCTATATCTTGGTTGTGTTGCTTAAGCATTTGCCTCCCCCCCCCCCCCCCTCTTTTTTTTTTTTTTTTGCTCTGACCATCGACCCACGCTTGCATTTGCTGCTTTCTTCTGCTAACCAAAAACGAAGTTGGCTGCCTCTTCCTGTAAGTGGATAGTCGTGGGCCTTTGTAATGCTTCCGAGGGATGGGACATCCACTTCGTGCACCTCGTTCACCGCCAGAATCCGCCTTAACTACAGGAGAGCTCTGAAACGGATAGTCATTCGTCGAAACGTTCACACGCGTGCCGATAGCCTTTTAAAACCAAGACTCAGATAACTTACCACAAAGGGACGATTTTCGCTCGTAATCCTCCATCCTTGTCTGTTAGTTCTCATTAATATTGTGTTTAACAAAGCAAACGAGCCCTTAAATTTACACTTAATAATAATAATATGTGGGGTTTAACGTCCCAAAACCACGATATGATTATGAGAGACGCCGTAGTGGAGGACTCCGGAAATTTTGACCATCTGGTGTTCTTTAACGTGCACTGACATCGCACAGTACACGGGCCTCTACCATTTCGCCTCCATCGAAATGCGACCGCCGCGGCCGGGATCGAACCCGCGACCTTCGGGTCAGCAGCCGAGCACCCTAGCCACTGATCCACCAAGGCGGACTTAAATTTACACTTCTTGCCTTCGATTAATCGAAGGTCACTCACGCACAGTAAAGTCACTGCAGGCTCCTGTAGTAAAATCAAGCACGCAAGCTCTGACTAGAACGCACACTTCTGCGAGAATAACATCAATGACCACCGCCCTACCTCGCATGGTGACACTATAATGCCCTTCACAGCCAATTTCATCCACGCCCCCCCCCCCCCCCTTTTTTTTTTACGTTAGTTTGCCTTTTCAGCTCTGAAGAACCAACATTCCTTTAAAGGTTTTACTACATCATCACGTACAGCAATGCTCTGAACCCGATTAAGGGGAAACAGTAAACAAAACTTCTCCTTCGTAACTCCCCTTTTGCAATTGGCGAGAAGGCTTCGCTAATGGTATGTTCAGCATCAGAATTGGTTGGTGTATTCTGTTACGAGGATTTTTTAGCGTAAGACATTTCTCGCGAGTACGGGCCCTGAGATTTCAGGAAAAGGCATTTCTTTCAAGCTTTGCCCGTTACACCTAATTAGGGCGCAATTCGAGAAAACGCGAGAAAAACAAATAAATACAGCCACGCTATACTTGCATCTTCTATTTCACCTCGCGGCCGCATAATGCACCCCAGCTTTCGCTTCTCTGTCGCAGCAAGAAATAACGACGGTTCTGGCGCACTACGTGATCGCATATATAAACAGCGTATTCGCCGTTTGCGGAGCGTACCAGACGTGGTCCCAGAGAAGCGCGCACGTGCAGCACGACAGAACAGCGCTCGATAATGACACTTTCTGACATGCGGAAGAGTGCGCAGAAAAGGGAGAAGGAGATAAGGCGCGCTGGCAGAGAGCGCCAGGCCCCTGTCGTACGGGGGCGGCGCGGATGCGAATAAAAACACTCAGTAATCATCTCCATTTGCAGGCACTGTCCCGCGCCGTCATCCGAGCCCCCATTTGGAGCCGACGCGACTCGCGAGGGCGCTGCACGAAGACCAATGTCAGCCACACATAATTACGCGAGCGCGTCTTCACATACTGGGCCACTCTTTCTTCGGCAGCTACGATATTTTTATTGCTCTGAAAAGAAAAAAAAAAAAAGACCTTCGCCAGGAACTACGCCCGCGTGCTCCTCGAAACGCAGCCTGTCTCCGTCGTCTAAGCTGGCTGCGAAGCTCTTCTCAAGTTAATTGATAATGAATCTTATTTCGTCAGGCGCCAGTTTCATGAATAATAAGGGCCGCTGGCAGAAGAAAAGCTGCCTCCGTCGCTTTCCCTGCAAAATGACGCCACAGAACCCCCCCTCCCCCCCCTCTCCGCCTCCCGCCTGCTTTCTTTTATTTTCTTCTTTTTTTTTTATTTCCTATCTACAATTTTTTTTTCGCTCTCGTTCACTTGCACTTCCTCCTTTGTTCGCACCCGCGGCGCGTGGGCGCGTTAAATATTCACTCGCTAATCTTGCGAGTGCCTTTGAAAAAGATCGCACATTCTCAGCGCCTTTCGCCCTTCGCCTTAATTCCATTTCTGCTTGAAACCACAGACTCCGCTCAGCGCGGCCGCAAAGAAGCTCTACTCGCCGCCTACCACAGCGGAGCGGCGCGGGTCAATTCCCGACGCGTGCGTGCGAGCACGCTCGGCGCGATCTAGTCTCCCGCGAGAAGCACAAGGGCCGGCCGTGCGGGACGTGCGTACGCCGGCCCAACGACGAGCGGTCACCGCAAGAACAAAAGTAACGACGGGCGGGAGGTCAGCAACGTGTAAACAGCGGGTCTTTGAAACGCGATTCCCAAAGAAGGTCGGCTACTTACTCTGAGCGCCCGCCCGAGCTGTCGGCTCAAGCGACGGCCATAAAACGTGAACCGACGGGAAATTATTTTGCAGAAACCACGCGTGGCACTGAACTAGATAGGTTGGCCTATACGCGCGTGATGCTCTTTTTATTTTTTTTTGCCCTCGAAGGCGACCGCTGTCGGTCGCTTTATCGCGAACAGCCAAAAAGCAAACACGAAATCAAGCCACGTTCTTTTTCTGCGCGTGTGTGTGTGTGTGTGCTCAAGCTCGGTTCCACGCTAGCGTAGACTTGTCCTGTGTGTTAGCTGCGCGCCTCAGCTTTTGTTTTCTGACGCCTCCCCTATTTATGTGTATATATAGGTTGCGGTTCTCGCGCTATAGAAAGACGCGCGTCGGAAGCGTTTACCTTGTTTGCCACGCTCTCGTAAACGGTCAAGATAACGCAGCCGCGAAAGTGAGAAGCGCGGAAAAAGCAGAAAGAACGCGCCCTGCAGGCGTTGTTTCTCTGTAATGGACGCCCTGTCCGCTGAGGCGGGTACTTGTTCTAAAAAAAAAAAAAAAGAGATGTGGACAATAACGTATACATTTCGGCAGATATGAAACGGTAGAAACGGCGTTGCTTTTGTTTTTCACATCGAAGCACGCTCGGCTTTGCAAGGTGCGTTTTAGATGACATGCGCCCTTCTGCACCGTTAATTGGTTTTTGTGGTTGTTGCAACGTTATTCAAACGAAGATATTGGAATTGCGAAACTATAGCGAGAAAATAATACTGCCAGCCGTTTTCACATTATGAGGCAGTTTTTTAGCGTTTTGAAAGCGAGCGTTTATTGCCAGCGTCGTCGTTACACCGCGATAGAAGGAGGACTCCACGTTTTATTTGAAACTATCTATTGCGTTAGAAAATCTGTTGTAAGGCAAATGATTACAGATTGGGCGATATCCGTGACTCGACGATGGTCCTTTTACTTTTCCACTGGCTGAAAAAAATACCGCTCGAAGTTTATATTATATATATATATATATATATATATATATATATATATATATATATATATATATATATATATATATATATATATATATATATATATATATATATCTTCCAATCGCGTTGGATTGAAAAGCGCTATAGATGCTGTCGCAATTACGTCTATATTTATCATAACTTGTTCCAAAAACATCATAACACGTGCTTTTGGACAACGCATATATATATATATATATATATATATATATATATATATATATATATATATATATATATATATATATATATATATATATATATAGATGCTGTCGCAATTACGTCTATATTTATCATAACTTGTTTCAAAAACATCATAACACGTGCGTTTGGACAACGCATATATATATATATGCGTTGTCCAAACGCACGTGTTATGATGTTTTGGGACAAGTTATGATAAATATAGACGTAATTGCGACAGCATCTATAGCGCTTTTCAATCGCTGCCACAATTTTCAAGCACTTAACAGTTGGTTGTGCTTTTGTTTAAAGGGAACAGCTTGCACCTGGAGTGTGACCTTATTTTGAAATAAATCAAACCGCACAACACCACGTTGGAGTGTTCTATTGGCCGCTGTTTCTTATCACACAGAAGAATGCTCTTTCTGTAGCCGCGGTAAAAGCGTCGATTATTCTTACTTAATATTTTAATAATAATAACAATATCGGGGGGTTTTACGTGCCAAAATTACGATATGATTATGAGGCGCGCTGTAGTAGAGGGCTGCGGGAATTTCGGCGATGTGGTGTTTTTTAACCTGCACTGACATCGCACAGTACATGGGCCTCTAGCATTTCGCCTCCATCGAAATGCGACCGCCGCCGCCGGGACCGAACCCGCGACCTTCGGATCGGCAGCCGAGCACCGTAACTGCGACGCCACCGCGGAGGGCTACTTAATCTTTTGGAACACAAATGATCTCATTCACTCTGTATTTTCCTCATTCACCTTTCATGACATTGGTCACCCAAGCCGACAATGTCGCTCGCAATCTTGCCACATCAAAGAAATTTCCAGTGACGTGCTCAATCACCGGCATGTTGACTACTGCGAGAACACTGCATTAATTAGTAATTAGAAAAGTCCGCTCATCATGGTGCCTCGCAGCAACTCTCACTGCCAGCCTATTTGGTAGAAATAGAACAGGGTGCAGTGTGTGCCCACTGCTGATGACACATGACCATAGGGCATCCCTCAATTGTCAATATGTTAACGTTCTCGATTACGGATAACGTAGCGAAAGTCTGCACATATTTTCCTTCTCCCGGCCTATACAGATCAAAACTGAGAGAAAAGCGACGACGCACAAGTCCCTCGAAATCGTGCGTCAAAGTCACTTTTATATGCTCGCTTTTTTGTCGTTTGGCAGTCCATTGATAGCGCTATGCAGATTACTCGCGTGCTGTACCCTCACCCGCGTCTCCCTGCGCCAATGTGCCCAGTGTTTCTGACGGGCCCGGAAAAGTTTGGTTTCGTTTGTTTAAAGATATGCATAGCACGCTTTAAATGCTTCAAAGGTCTGAAACGCATAATCGCCTCCCGCTGCGCCTGTTAAACGTATTCAAAAAGTACAAAAAGCGGGACGCTCGGCGTGCGAAGTGAATAAATTTAAAAAAGCGAAACAAACAAACAAATATATAGTGAGAACGACGAGGCTGTGTGCTATGGCTTTTTTTTTTCTTTTGTACAGGTTGCGTCGTTCATCAAGCCAGAACATTGCGCCAGAAAGGATGCGAAGCAAACAGAGAGTGAGCGTGATTGCGCGCTACGGGAAGCAGTGGCGTGGCGGTATCCGAAAGACAAACTACCTTCTAATGGCCGCTCCCCAGATCGCTATTCATATGCCACGGGCACGCATTCTCCGAATCAGACTCCGTTGTTTGGCGCTTTCAGGCATGGGAGAAAGTTCTTTCTGCGCACGTTTTCTGCCGCGGCCCCCTGTTTTTTTTTTTGCAATGCCGACGCCATTTTTGGCAATCGGTTTACGCGTTTCGCATTTCACTGCAATGTTTTGATGCAGTGTACATATATCTCCATGCACTAAACCTGAATTCATCTTACTTTTGAATACGGCCGCGCGTCAAGTGGCGCCGAGAGACGCTCCGAGTGGCACTCAGCTTTAATGGGGTGTATGTACTATCTATAATTTGTTTAGAAACTCGGCAGGCAGGCTCAAGAGTAGAGCTTCGGTTTGCCCGCAAATTTCTCCCGTTTGCGGATTACCGCGGGATACCGGAGGCATAAAACATGGATGAGCGGTTTGATGGCTCCATCTTGTGGCGCAAAGCTCTACCATACAAATACGGGGTCTTGATTACAGTAAACAAGTAGACTCTACTCAGCTGCTGATTCAAATATGCGGCAGCGGCGAAAGCATGAACAAGTCGCATTTTATTGCGATAACAATTATATGGAAACGCTTGATGGATTTTTGCCTGCACCGTCGCCGTCATGTACCGTATAAAGTCCAAATCGATAATACCGCCCCGCGCAACGTATGTTCTACGCGCGAGTAAATGGGCGTGAGCTCTGGGGACCAACGCGGCTGAAGCAGCGTCGAAACTAGCCGGCTATCACAGTCGCCCGAGGGGTTCATGTGATAACATGACCCCCTGTGCGAGGCCTGCCGTCGATGGCTCTTCAAGCAGAAAGGAAACACGCCACCCGTCTTTCGTCTGACGAAGGAGCATGAAGGGCCGCCGGTGGGGTGGGGCTTTGCTTGAGCAGCAGCTGCGAACTTTGATCAGAAGGGCCCTGGCGCGCGCGCCATCTCCCCAGACATCAGTGACGGCTTGTGTACCCTTTTACGGGCTGCGCACTCTCACCACTTACATCGCGTTCAGACGACAGACAGCACGAAACCGCTTTGCTCGCTGGAGTGGCCGAATTCCCTTACACCAGCGCTTTGTAGTGTTACGCGAGATCGTATCCAAAAGACCCTTTTGGATACGATCTACTAGCCTTACTTCGTATAATATTCAAATTTATTGCTCTCGCATTCATTGCTTCACCCTTGCGCGGAACTGTGATTTTTTTTTTTTAATGGGAACAATATTGCGATGCGAATACATGTCCGTAAGTCAGTTTGCATAGTAGGAGCGTCACAGTATGTCGCTACTTACGCCCGGTTACCGGGTAACGCGGCGTATACCGGAACTCAGGACACGCTGAAGCTCTCTGTGTGCTTCGCGAGCGGTGTAAGAGAGGACCTCACGCAATCAGTTGTGACGCTCACGTTGCATCATTCAGAGCTACGCTAATTCCGCTACTCAATTCGCATGTTCAACGATGCATCGGGCACCGCGACGTGCGCACTAGCGTAGACGTTATCTTCACCGCCCCTAACTTTCTAAACTTTGTTCAGTGGTCAGTCCTGATGAGAAAATAAGGCACCCAACAAAACACAGGGAGCAGTTTGTTAATTGTGGGGAAGGCGTAATTTACTGTATCCCTTTGACCTGCGGGAAAAGGTATATCGGACACTCGGGAAGGTATGTGATCGACAGGCCCACGGAGTACAAGAATCTGGTAGGAAAGACTGTCGTGTCGGGCGACCTGTCATTACACTGTAGAAGTCGGGCTTGCGAACCACTCTTTCGGGGTTGTTCAGAGATTCAGGAAGAGAAGGATAAGCTGACACGTAGAGCGATCGAACCTCACGGAGTCCATCATGGTAAAGAGAATTGCGGAAGCACGCCCTCCGGGACGCTCTGAACAAAGAAAATGCAATATCTTATCGCCAAAATGCAAAAACCATGCGGCAAAATGTCGAGTGTCTTATTTCGCTGGTGTTTGGCTTCGCTCTTGATTCATTCGGGTCACACTGTATTGGTTTTGACCGAACGGGTTTGTAAGCGTTGTGCCAAGGCGCGTTTGTTTTGTCCACAAGAAAATGTCACACTCTGTATCATGCTCCTTTCGTCTAGAGGAGCATGTTATATCGAAGTGCCAGTCTTCGACCTCGGTATTCTGAATGATTCTCATTCAACTTAAAAACAAGGTGGTTATGATGGGGAGAGCCAAACGGGCTCTTATGCGTCTTCAAGCCGAGCGTTTTGACCATTGCTCTCTGCTTCGCCTTCTGATGCAATCAACCGTTTTCAGCAATGGAATGGGCTTAACGTGCCCGTTCGTGGCAGAGTCACAACGCCGATTGTTGCCTCTGAGCTGTCGCAGAGCACCCCAACTTAGTTCTGGCCATGGCGATGCTGCCATACGTTCGGGACATCTGAGGTTACATGCTAAATGAACGTGGTTATTATCGCTGTAATAACTCAGAGACACAGTGGCGGTAATTTGTGGCACTCTTTTTTTTTTTTGTGGTTATTAGAACCTGCTTCAAGTATGATGTGAAATTTGCAGTTGAATTGAATGCAAGCTGTTCAAATGTCGATGCATTTTGGTAAGCGAATGGCAATTGGTGAAAGAACAGCATAGTCGATCGGGGTGTCATTAATGTTTTGGAGAGTATAAGGGCATTGCGGCCGCAAAAAGATAAAACTACCAGAAAGATGTTAAATTGCCGTTCTTATAATTTAGAAATCACATAATCAATCGCAAAACTATAACTGCAACTTAATAGTGCTGTTTCTAGGGCGAGTTGGAAATTCGTACTTGGAAGGGTAGCGCTAGTGGACACGGACTAAACGAAGGCACACAGACACACAGATGGAAGCGCTCTAGCTATAGGCGTGCGCATGGGAAGGGGGGGGGGGGGGCAGAGGGGGCGGCCGCCCCTCTAGTCATGCGCAAAGCTAGCCCCATACATTGACATAATAGGAAGGGGGGGGGGCGCTGCGACGAACTTTTGCCCTCCCTGAAGGGGCACCCTGCGCACGCCTACGGGTCTAGAAACGAGAGCGTTTCCGTCTAGAGTTGCTAGAGCGCTTCCGTGTGTGTGTCTGTGTGCCTTCCTTTAGTCCGTGTCCACCAGCGCTACCCTTCCAACTATAAATGTAAGCATAGCTGCTTATGGATTCTCACGCATTCGTCAGGGCCGTGTCTCATTGATTTTGACCGGCCGAATATAAGACTCGTGCAGTTCGACGATTCGGTTTTGGAATCATAATCATCCTTTTTTCGTCATCACTCAAATCAAAACCTCGACTGAACTTAAACATGGCGAGCACTGGTGTAGCCTGAAAGGGAGGGGGGGGGAGGGGGGGGGGGGGGGTCAAAGCCTCCCTCCGAAATTGTTACATTTTGTATAAGTAATATACACGCCCACATACAAACGCACGAACATCCATAAAAAAGGGAGGTCTCATCTCCAACTTCCCCTCCCTACCTCCATATACACAGAAAAAGAAATTATGGCTGCACTCCTGACGACGAGGCACACTTTTGCTTCCGTCATCGATGAAACCTTGATATCTGGAGGCATGGTGCGCCGTGTGGTGTCGCATCGTTTCCTTTTTTTTGTTAGACGCGCGGGCAAAATGAAAAAAAAAAAGGGGGGAGGGGGGGGGGGGGGAACGTTAGCGTCACAATTCTAACCGAGTATTCACAATCGTAACGATCACGTCAGGTGGTGGCTGCTGAGCCACTTTATGGCGCAGTCGAATGAAAACTATAGCGTTGACTCGCCTAACTGGCGTACTCACATTAAATGATCGGAGTGTGGATGATGATTATCACATAAGCCTCAGACTGTCCAACAAGATGGATTGGCCAGGGATGGGGTGGCTCAGGCGAGCGTGCTATAATTGAATGGACCTTTTCAAGCTGGATAAAACGGGTTCTCCCGTAATGCCTTCAGCTAATTTCTTTACCGGCAGTGCGTCTATATATATATATATATATATATATATATATATATATATATATATATATATATATATATATATATATATATTGATGTCAGTGGTCAAGCATCTAACTTTATTTCGTTCTCATAGAAAAACGAGATGTCAACCTCATGAAGCACTTGACTTTCTTAATTCGTTTTTTTTGTTTTTTTTTCTGCTCCGCGATCCACAAGAGCAGACGAGATTTGTGCCGACTGGTCGCGCGTGATGCCCCGAACCTGGCTCGCTTAACGCACGGGTGCTCCCAATTAGCGCGATAACAGCAATTGCGAGCCCCGTGAGCGTTCTGGGGCCGGAGAGTCAGGCCTCAGACGAACACAGCTGAGCGCGACCTCAAACAAAAACAGCCTCTCGCAGACGGCCGCACAAACAGCGGCATAAAAACGGCCCCTCCCAGCACCCGTAACAGAATACAGGAGGGAAAGTTGCGTGCGAGAACGAAAAAAAAGGCCGCAGTTTTTGTTTAACAAAGTGTCCCAGGATTAGCAGACTGCCTTCATTTGCGGGAAATGAGAGACGGTCAGCGCGCTAATCTAATGGAAGTGTGTTTCTGAACGCCGGATGAAAGTGGACACATTGTCAGAGCATAGAGAGACAAAATAGAGAGAGAGAGAGAACTGTTAGGCCACACGCAATCAAAACGCTTTTTTTTCCCTCATCCTCCTTCAATGATGTCTCTCTGTACTGGCGACATAAATGTAATCGCATGTCTTGCCGCTGTTAGCGTGCACCTTCAGATTTGTGCAAGACTTATGACGTCCCGCATTTCAATTATAATCTAGTTTTACTCGTACCGGAGCTCGTCAAAACACACATACGACGCCGTAGTCACTTCGTGTGCAACTGCTTTTGTGTGTGTGCGTGTGCGCGTGCGTGTGCGCGTGTGCGTGTGCGTGTGCGTGTGCGTGTGCGTGTGCGTGTGCGCGTGTGTGTGTGTGTCTGTCTGTGTGTGCGTGCGTGTGTGTGTGTGTGTGTGTGTGTGCGCGTGCGTGTGCGCGTGTGCGTGTGTGTGTGTGTGTGTGTGTGTGTGTGTGTGCGCGTGTGCGTGTGTGTGTGTGTGTGTGTGTGTGTGTGTGTGTGTGTGTGTGTGTGTGTGTGTGTGTGTGTGTGTGTGTGTGTGTGTGTGTGTGTGTGTGTGTGTGTGTGTGTGTGTGTGTGTGTGTGTGTGTGAGAGAGAGAGAGAGAGATAGGGGCTCTGGGTTCACCTACGCTTTGTTTCTTGCTTCGCTCTCTCTAGCAATTACCAACGGGTGGACGATGCAAATTAATAGAGGTTTTCGAACACATGATCTTCATTTATAATAGAGTGCCTATTAATTATAATCGCGTGAGCGGTTGCGCGATGCAGGAAAGGCTTTGCGAATTCGTAGACCTCGAATGAATTCATCTCACGTGCACTGAACTTTCATTTCAGTGCGGTAGAAAAAGATAACGTTTGCTTTTAGATTGCAATCATTCCATTCTAACTATCGCAACGTGGGCACTCGACCATTTTGGCAGTATAATTCATTACTTTGTTTCCGGAAGAGTGTCTCGCCATCATCAGCAATTTGTCCCTGTATTCTGAGCTTCAATTTCAGCTCTATTATGTATCCTGAGTTATACTGTTCGTTAGCGTGCAACTATACGAACAAACTACAATGACTGGGTAAACAACACCTTTATTCCGTTATAGTTAGCCATTTATGGGGCACTTCCTTTATTCCAGTGAACATATTTGACATTGTGTATGTGCTAGCACGTTACACTGTTGCAATATACCGCATCTATCCCTAAGTCCCGATATTCGCGTCTACTTTCGTCTTCATCGCAAGGTGCCCTGGCATCAATTACAAAATGCGTGGACGCGAGCTTTCGTTCACCGATTCATTGACTGGCGCGTCGAAAGGCATTGTAACACTCAGCTTCCTGCCCTTCTCAAGCAACTACAGCCATACTGAGCCGAGTTGGCGTGCAAGCACCAATCCTATACAATCTGTTTAACCAGTCATCGCTGCCGGCTTACGCCATATTTTGTGGAACCCGGAAACAATTCATTCAACCGCTATTTGTTCATTGCCTGATTTCCTGCACTGCAGTTTTATCAGATGAAATAATGCAACAATAAACAGAACTGCTGATCACTCAAGCAGAGACTAATTTGTTGCAGTTCTGAGCCAACATGTTCTTGTTTGAACGTCCCTGCTTTGGTGACGGCGACGTGCTCCCATTAGGCTTAGGCACGCTTAAAGTCGAGTTGCGTACATCTATCTGAAAGGAGAGGGGGGGGGAAATCTTTCGTTGCTCGCTTATTGTTTTCCAAACGAATTGCGGAGGCGAAATAAAATATTCATACACCATTTATTGGCTTTGAGCTCAAGCCGCAACGTCGAGTGAACGTTGACTACGACGCGACGCTCGTGGGCCCGGAATTGCCGCGTTCTCAGCACACCAATTATTCAGTGCACGGGAGTCATTATGGGTCTTGTGTGTTTCTTTTTTTCTAAATCAGTGAGGTATGCTAGCATTGGGAGAAAAAAAAAAAAAGCTTTCTTGTTTCATTTTCTAAAAGCCTACAAAAGAACGGAAGGACAGCACTCAAATTAAAGCAAATTATCTATTGCCCCCCCCCCCGAAATAATGACAGCTTCCCCAAACCCTTTTAAGCTGAGACTTCCACTGAACGCACCCCCCCCCCCCCCCCCCCCCCATTTTTTTTTTCTTCTCTTTTCTTCTTGGCAGCATACCCACCACCGTCTCGACATTGCGGGCGCACTTTTGGAAGGCAATGAATGGTGTAGGAAAATTTGATCTCGCCTCATTTCGCCATCTCAGAAACAACGAGAGAGCAACGGAAACGTTTCTCTGTTTTCATACAGCAGCTCGACTGCTGGCATGCGTCCGCCTATTGGCACGCGTCTACAGGGAATTTTAATGTAACTACAGCGACAAATTGGTAAGAGATGAGTGTTAACTATTGTGCTCTCTCTGCTTCTAACTTTGCAGCGCACGTAATGCGGCAATGAAAAAATTAGCCTAAACGATGCTTTCGTAAACTAAAGCGGGCCGTTGGCGGGCAGTGCTGTGTAGTTAACTTCGTTCCAGTGGTATTCGCGTGTCAACTTGATCGAAGGATCTTGCATCCTTTCCAGGTGTTCATAGCAGCTGCGTATACTGAGACGCCGTACTAGGCTCCGTTGGTGCAGAAAGGCTTGTGCCCATTCTATAATTACCACCAGGATGTCTTGCAGTGCAGACGAAAGACGATGCCAATTCGGGACATGCAAAGCAGCACTTCATTTCATTTCTTTTTTTTTCTCCTCAATGTAGAAAGTTGAATGGATGATGACTTTCTGAATCCAGGTACATAGAAATGCACTGCTTTACGCAGAATGCCGGATATTTTTACTGAAAATATCTTCAGCTCATCATAAGCGGCCAAACGTGCGCTATATATATATATATATATATATATATATATATATATATATATATATATATATATATATATATATATATATATATATATATATATATATATATATATATATATATATATATATATATATATATATATATATATATAGTAAACTTGTAGCCTTTTCTCCCATAGCTTCGGCCTATGTGGCTCTGTAACTTCTCGCGCACGTTACATCTGAATTTTTAAAAGCTCACGTGTTGTCGAGCGCCGAGGCCGAAACAGCCGCCATCGAAGGAATGAATGTGCATTCGCGTGTGTTCTTCTGTGGCTCTTCTTCATTAACAGTTTTTAAATGCGAAGCATTTCTTAGCGAACTTCGGCGACTTTGAGCGTATCTATCTATCTATCTATCTATCTAGCCGCCTACGACTTTGGGCTCTCCTGGCCATATCGTTCATGGGATTTATACCAAATTTGGTATAGCATAACATGACTGTATGACTAACATGAATGACTGGTCATATCATGAAAATCATGACTAACTTGTCATGAAAAGTATGATTTACACGCCATGGCCATAGTGCTCTTGATGCCGTTTCCTTAATTTGATATATCCAAAAAATGGTACGATGCGACATTTCTGCATGACCAACATAAATGACAGGTGGTAATATGAAAATCATGACCTGCATGTCATGTACAACATGATTTACATGCCACGCTCATGGCGCGCTGACGGCCGTTTCGGTAGCTTGATACACACCAAATTTGGTATTGCGTGACGTGACTGTATGACGAACATAAATCCCAAGTGGTAATATGGAAATCATGACATTTCATGTGCAACATGACTTGCATGCCATGCTCATGACGCTCTCGGGGCCGTTTCGCTAGCTTAATATGCACCAAATTTGGTATTGCGGGACGTGACTGTATGGCGAGCATAAATGACAAGTGGTAATATGGAAGCCATGACATGTCATGTGAAACATGACTTGCATGCTACGCTCATGGCACTCCCGGGGCCGTTTCGCCAGCTTGATATACACCAAATTTGGTATTGCGTCACGTGACCATAGACGAACATAAATGCCAAGTGGTCATATGGAAATCATAACATACATGTCATGAGTCACATGACTTGCATGCCACGCTCATGACACTCTCGTGGCCGTTTCGCCAGCTTTATATACACGAAATTTTTAAGGCGAAGGCGTTTAATCTATCATGACCACGTCCGTTCGTCCGGTCGTCCGTCGGTCCCTCCAGCCGTGCCCTGGCACGGTGCCAAGTGGGCGCCGGGGCGCGCAAACGGACGCCGGTCGCGTCGGATTCTACAGCGCTCGCGATTTGCTTGCGCAGTGTCGCTGGGCCCAGCGTCTCTAATCATGCAAGGAAGGAGACGCGCGCATCACGTTCCATTCTTACCGACCCCGTCTCATTGGGTACAGGCGTTCGAGGGACACACTTTGGAATTGACAAAGTGTCCGTCAATTTAAACGCTGGAACGCGGATGGCGTCTGCATGATGCGCAGAGCGCGAGAATACGAACGCATGCGAAACGGTGGCAGATTGCTCTCGCGTCTCGGTGCGATTCAAGGTAAGAAATTAAGCGAACGTAAGTGGCAGGTGGTAACACGAAAATCTTGGCATGCATGTCATCTACAATGCCATTTACATGCCACGCTCATGGTGCTCTTGCGTCCACTTCGCTAGCTTGATATAGGCCAAAATTTGTATTGCGGGACGTGACTGTATGAAGAACACAAATGACAGGTCCTAACATATAAATAATGACATGCATATTATGTACAGCATGATTTGCTCCTTGCTGGCTGCTTCGCATCATATCGATTCCCACAGTGCGTGGGATCTGCCGGTTTTTTTTTCTTTTTTTACAGGTAAGTGGATGCAGTTTGCAGCCATTCCTACAAGGATATCGAATAACGCGGCTTTGTAAAGTAAGTAATGTCCTCCTTGGTCAAAATGAGGTTTGGATGCCAAGATCCTTCAGAAAGCGGCGCATTTGATGACATACTAGCTTTGAGATATTCTTTTCTCTTCGCGTGTGCCGAAAAACGCAAAGCGGCAAGGTAATGCTTATTCGTAAACGATCACCTCCCACTCTTATTACCTAATCTGCTAAGGTAATTTATCTATTTCCTCAGCTTTCTTTGGCGCGTGTATTTGTGGCAGGTCTGCGATAATTATGAAGGAAACGGAAACCGCCATATTTTATGCTTGGCCGAGAAAACGATGCGCACTTCCAGGTAAATAACCGCTCGGTGTTCCTTTACAGCAACAATGCGTAATTTTGCGTATCCCGTTTGTTCGCGGCGCCAGACTTCTAGCGTGAGTATAATTCTTATCGCCGAGCCGTTTCGGTGCCAGCTTCCGCCGCTGCCTGACCCCTTGCACTCTCACCGCGCGGGAAGCGGTTTGGGTGCACAGGCACTCCTTTGCTGCGCGCGTTAAGAGGCTCGCGTAGAGCACCCACGCGAGCCGGCCCGGGCGCCAGGTGCGTCCGCGCCCACGGCAGCGGTGGTAGGGGCCCGTCTTTAATGAGCCCGCTAAAGTGGCGCGCTACCGCCGGAGGTTAGCGAGTAGAGAGAGGAGGCTGGGGAAGGGACGGCCGTGATGACCCGTGCCCATACGTGCCACGCCTCCGCCATAAGGTACTGCTGCGGTCCCAGGCGGCTGGCTGGTCCGCGGCGCGCCTGGCGAAGCGTGCTGCCCACTCGTTGAAATGCGCGCGCAAGTGGACCTGCGGCGCTTTCACCTTTCATATGCTTCCGGGATCATATGAAAAGAGCGGCTGCGACGAGAATCGAAGTGAGCCTGCGCTACATGCAACGTACGCTAAAAGCGGGAATGCACTGCGATTTGCGGTGAAGGCTTCCCTCTGTCCAGTCGCGTCGATGCTTCACGGCTGAAGGCTAGATGTAGCGCGGGTATTTAAGCTTTTCAACGTCTCAAGAAGGCATGTTGCATTCCCTAGCAGATGCAACAGCTTAGATAGAGATCCTAATGACGAATTCAGAACTTTAGCACCCAAGTGGTGTTCGTTTGACGTGAGTGCTCTCCCCAAACACGGCTGTCACTTGCAATAAAGGTTGGCTTCACCTGCGTAAGGCTAGGCTGACAGAGGAGCACGCTTTAAAGGGGGAGTTGAAGAGAACTGCCGTAGCCATGGAGGAAGAAAACGCTGTGGAGGGCCCCTGACATCTCTTCTTCGAAAGCATACGTGACGTCAGAAGTTGGCTTGATGGCGCCCCCCTAGCAGTGGATTCTTCTTTCATACGTACATCTACCTTTTCGGGTGCAAAACACCGTCAGGCTGCGTGGACACGCGAACGCGGCCGAGATACGGAACCAAGTTCCTTAACAGGTCTAATCGCAATGTACCATCAGGATATTGTTTTTAAGCGATGTCGTCACGGCATTCTACTCTAGCTTTGCCGTTTGTTCATAATTAAATCCGCTAAATACATTGTGAGGTCGTACCCTGCCGCTTGCCTGATTTGATGAAAATAATGACGCTTTATCTGACCATAACTGAACGATTTTTATCGACTGCATGTGCAGGCTGCCTAGTTCCTGCGCCCTTTTAGATAACTTTTATGGTTCGCTTCTTCTTTGCTTTCGTCTGTGTGGGCATGGATACAGTGCTCTGGCCACCACTGAATTCGTGGACGTGCACAGCAACGTCAGGAAAGACCACAGTCATAGGCATACAGTTATATGCGTGACGTTGCGCTGAGATGCCTCTGACGATATTAATTTTATCAGGACGCTTTGTGGTTATATGCACCGCTAGAAATCTGCTATGCGAGGCCCATATGCGAAGGCCCCACTTTGCAGCGTTTTACTGCTGTCATTTTAGAGCATAACTTTTGTTCTTAACTCACGCTGATGACGTTATCAATCACCTTTTTTTTTCATAAAATGGAAGCATTTCTTCAAAAACAAGCCTTCGCAATCATCCTTCCAATTGCTGCATGTGTGTTTTAATTTAAATTAATTGTTTCCCTTATCATCATATGTCACGACAACAGCCGATGCTTAATTTATTAAAAAAAACAAAAAAAAAAGAAATCTCACGCAAGGCAGTGCCTTGAAGTTTCATCACGAAGGGCGCCTCGATGTGCGCTCGTCGAGGCGCCTTTCATTGGAGAAGCGAACAGCGTGATCATGGAAGCGAACGAGAGATGGCAGCGTCGGCGCTTGTGTCGTTATTGCGCCGTTCTTGCGGCAACCTTTCGTGTGTCCCATGGTTAACGGCGAAAGTTTACCGATTTTCAAGTAGCTTAGACGGTTGAGTCTCTTGCGTTACGCGAGATAGCGCGGCCTAGAAACTTTAGCTGATGGCGTCTCAAGGTTGAAAACAAGTGCGTTGGTGTCAATGTGCGACGGCTCAATCTGTTTCTCGGCAACACGCATCCTGGCTAATGATGGCATACGACGGTTTGCACGCAGCATACGACGGAAGCGATAGGTGTCTGCGATAGAATAATCATAGTTTTTGAGCCATTCCGTTTTATTTCTACTCGGAAGGAATACTGCTTTCTTTTTTTGTTTTTTGTTTTTCTTTTTTTTTTACGAACACTAGTTTCATTGCTTTCATTTTAGTTCCTTAAGTGTGAAGATTGCGTAACATCGCGAAAGCAAATCGGGAGCTTACGTTACCGTCAGCGCTTTATTTTACGTGTCCTTTTGCGTGAAACTTCAAAGCGAGTCGTGGAATGTCCCGAATAGATTCTTAATATAATCGACAACACAGAATGGAAGCAAACGACAAGCACAAGCTGAACTAAGTGTTGCCCAGATCCAGATGTACAGCCCAAACACGGCTGTATACTACGGGGCAATCGTTTATCTTGAAGCAGTATGTTCTGCGTAGAGAACGATCGTTCGCTGATCCAGCTGATGTTTCAAACGAGAAGAAGTATCAGTGGTTTTGGCCATTTGACAGTGTGGGCTAAGATGAAAACAGATAATATTGAACCAGGATGGCTACAGTGGAAAGTGCGAAATTTAAGTCATAAGCACGTTGCTTCCGCACTCAAGGTAGCCGCGGCGGGGACTGCTCCCTGAATGGAATTTTACATGGTGCATGACGATGACATTACACTTGCAATTTTTCTGAACATTGACTCAATGAACTAACCAAAAACGCAGGCAGTGAAATATACGAGCTCGCCTTCATCTACTGCGGAAATACAATAGTAGAGTTACTAAATTATATAAGAAAACTCTGTTGTGGTTGCGCTGCACCCAACAACTGCAAACCACTGCAATCTTTAAATCACTGCAGGATATAATGGTCTTGGTTGTTAGTGTGATGGACATTGGTATTGCGCCAGCTATTGTGCTGCAGGGACGAGCGAACGCGGCACGCGTTCGACCCAACGTGGTGTTCCCCCCATGGCCCCGCTCCTGCGAATGGCCCGCTCTTCTCCCATGACGCTGTACCGCTGACCGCGATAGGTCACTCTCTCGGCCGCCCAGGCAGAAAACGGCCATTTCGTCTCACCCTCCGCGTGTTTCTTGGCAGCAAGACATTCGCACAACGCTATTTGAAAGGAGACCAGGGCGACGAAGGGCATGCCTTGTCGGGGTTTAAGAGCCTCGTATTCGGTGCCACCTGGCGATGACGTCGGAAGTAATTGGCCAATTACAGGCCCCAATCAACGAGGCCCCTCACGTTCCCGGCAGTGGCGGACGGTCAGCGTGACCCCGAGCGCGCGCTCTATGGGCCCCGGTGGGCGCGGTCCGGCGCCCGGTGATGGACGACGCGGACCCGTCGACCCCTCCCGTCCCGACGAGTGCAACGCGAGACGCGCCGAACGCGATCAATCTTTTTCATTTGCCACAGAGCCTGCATCACGTAACCAATCGGAAACATGTATCTGGCGTTGGGAAAACAATTTGCTGAACCATCGCGCGTTCTTCGGCGACATACTTTTCCCCTGAGAACCTTAGCGCGCCAAGCGTGAAGGGTATACTACTCCTCCGCAATGCAGGCTTAATTTGAAGCAAGGCCACGCCGATTTCGTAACCGCCACGGCCGTGGCACTGTATTTAGTGTATTGCGGTGATTATGATGGTCAGGTTCTAACGTTAACATTAGCGGCCATCCAGAACATGGAATGGACTGACTAAGTCGACCGTGTTTGTAATATTCGAACATCGCGATTTCTTTATCATTATGGCCTTGAGCTGTTTGGCCATATCTGACCCGTGCTCCAGTGCACGTCATATATCAATTACCACAATTGCATAATTGCCGTAGTTGAAATATGCGCACTCAAATTGCATGTTCAGATACGCAAGAGAATGCACTTGTCAGAATCGTTAGTAATTTTCCACTGCTTAGCTTTTGTCGCTTTTGTTCCCACTGTTGTTTTGTTTTTTACCACTTGTAATTGATTACAAACAATTTTGTAAATGAGTTCTAGGATCTACATATGTGTCGCAAGAACACCCCCAAATAAATGGTATTGTCAGTGCATAAATGCAAACGATACTTCAAAAAAAAAAAAATACGACTCTGTTTTTTCTGGTGCACAGACGAAGTCTCCTTGTTTTGTTGGTGGCAAGTCGTAGCAAGCGAACTAAGAAAACACTTGCGCAAGGCTGTCCAGTTGCGTAAAAGATGGTCATAGATAGCCTATAATGTAACGAATAAATCCAGCATGGTATCAAAGGCCCAATCAAGAGAGTGCTGAGGCTTTTTCGCATCTGAGCATAGGTGAGAGAACCTTTAATGCGGAACTGCGGCGGCATTTTTGATGGACTCTCGAAAAGCCACGCGACCGGCTTCTTGAAAATTAAGCCGGTTAAGCAAACGAGTTAGGAACGAAATAAATGATCCCTGTTCTTAAGGATTAGTATGATACAACCTGATGTACATTTAAAAAAAAAAAGGGGGGGGGGGGTTCTAGCTATATACGCGGCTGGATAGCGTCTTTAACATCGCTCTCTTCGTTCGCAGGGTTTTAAGGGCACTATGTTAAGTGGTCCACTTAATGCCTCTGTCTGAAGCATAGCGACTGACAGTTGGGATCTGCACGTTGTTTAAAGCGGTACTGCAGCGCGTTCTGAACACATGGTACACAGCGTTGCCTAATATGCAATCGATAGCGCTGACGCTGCCGTGGGCATACGAACCAAATATACCGCTCCGCATACAGCAGGAAAGCTACAATCATGCGTGACCGATGGCTTCCTCGTTCCTGCGCTTTTCGAGCCATCGGGCAATCGCTTATGATCTCTTGTTACTCTCGAACACTCTCGAACAAAAGCTATTTTCCAGCGCAAATATACACGTTTTCTTTCTCATGCTTTCACAATTTCCATTAAACGGGGAAGAGCCCATCGTTAACGTGTCTCGCCCCATCTTTTCACTGTTTCTTTGTTGTCCTCGGCCACATTTGTCAGACGTCAACCTTTGAACATTACCATTAGCGCACCGCAAGAAACAAGGAGAACGGAGTCGTTGGTAAAGTATTGCTGCGATGGGGGAGAAAGCGATGAGCTGGAGTGGAAGGAAGAAAGCAAACATTGCACTCGCATCTCCTTCTATGGCGGGTTGGTTTGCAAAACCTATTTGAGAATGTAATGTCCAAAGAGCGCTTGCGCAATTTTGAAGGTTGAAGAAAATTGTATTTCATGGTCACTTGACAAAGCCGTGAAATAATCATAAGAACTTCGTTGCGATGTTCAGGAAGAGAAAACGAAGGAGTCCGACTATTGTGACTTAGCTAGTACGACTGGTGCGCAACTTGCGATAAGTTTACGCTGTGTGTTTTTTGTGTCGATGTCTGCCCGTTACCTCAATTTGTGGCGCATTTTGAGCGCAGGACCAGCTAGCTCAATGGTTAGTTTAAAAGAAAAAGAAGGAAGAACAATTAGAGATATGCGGATGGACGCGACAAGGTCCTTTCGGCAATATGGACAGACATGAGGAAAGTGTCGCGGCGTGAGCAAGAAATCAGCAGACGGAGGCAAGAAAGGCTCGGGAATGTTGCAGGAGATGTTTTTATTGCGCATGGCTCTCTCACTCGCGTCTCGCGTTTCCCACAGTTTCCTACCCAACATGTGCCAGGAGGGAGCTTCATCATTTCATACTAAGCGGAATACAGCTGCGGGGTTGTTTTTTTTTTTTTTTTGTTTGTTTGTTCTATAGTGGTGGTGAACGAAATTGCACATTTATGCTGCACGGCATATGTTTTGGAAAGCTTTAGCCTCACATCCGGATCTCTCCGAAAACTCGACATCAGTCAACCCCTCAGACTCACGCATGAGGCTGAAATGAAATCTCGGGACTTCACTCGCGGCATACTTAGTGCTGCCCATCTCAATTCAACCTCGGCTCGTTTGGTGGAGGCTGAAGTCAATCTTGTGAGGTTGACCACATTTAGTTATGAGAAACGCTGATTAGTAGGGTCTGAATTCATTTTGACCAAATGTGGTCTTCTTTTTTTTTCTTTTTTTTTTTCAGCGCACCGATGGGCATGCAACCACCGAAGCTTGGAGCATGACCTAGTTATGGAGCATGACCTAGCTATGGGCTTCTCCGCAGCAGAAGCCCATAGCTATTTAATCATCCCAGCGTGGTTTTAATAAGATAAAAAAGGAGTGCAAGGACGGTCGTTATTTGTTATATGAATGCAGAACGGAGATACTCGTTTTAGATATGCGTATGCTGGAACATTATTTGCAGAACCAGTGCGGCTTCTCCAAGTAATACCGTTAAGCGTCAAAGGAAGTATCTCCAGAGCCTATTTTGATTCTAAATAAAGAACAAAAAAAACTTTATATGGAATTGGAGTATAAATAAACCATGGTTTCAATTTGCCTAAGAATTCGTAATAGCGGAGCTCAATTATATACATATAAATCTATTGTTTGATCTGCACATTTCACTTGATATGTCACTTTTCACTTTGAGTTTTGTTTGAATTACTTTTTATGATGTTAGGACGCCTTATACGGTAATGTATAGAGTAAATTATGATTGATTTAGATTGAAGTCAGGAGGCACTAACTAGCGAAAGTACTTCTGAGACCTCTGTGGGAAAAATATCGCGTTCGTACTTTGGATTTTTCAGAACACTGCCATCACCTTCTTTGTAAGAACGTAGTTAAGAGCCTTTTTCAAAGTGTTACGACGATTTGGCAGCATGTATCTAAGCATTCCGTTATCCGATATACCTTTTATGTGGCAGTATACCAGTTTCATGAATGGATAATTAATGGACTATCAGGATTAATTCAAGAATAGCTGATCCTTCTCTAACTTGAGAATCACATAGAATTATTCGCGCATGCATGCAAGGCAAATGTCGTACGACCAGTCCACACACTTTTGGTTGAGCCAAAAAGAAAAAATGCGTATAGAGCCTCTTCAAACGGTGTTTTGAGAGCGCGCATTAGCCCATTAGTGGGGTTGCGAGTGAACGGCCACCGCTCCTGTTTCCTGGAGTCGACGTGGGGCTGTGAGCAGGACGGGCGCAGAACTTCAGGGCTGAGCCCCGAACCGCAGCCCGAACTGCGCCGCGCTTCGCTGCGCGCGAGGCTCAGGCCGCGCGGAGAGCCTTATCCCCGACAGCGCGGTTTTAAACGCTCGCGAGGGAGACACTGCGTTGTGCGTGATCTCAGTCAAATCCGCTCAGTTAGGGAGCTCGTTCATTTACATGTTGTGTTTGTTTCTTCCCTCAACTGTCGCGCCACGCGGGATTACGGGGCCTAATCGCCGCGCGCGCAGTTTGCTCGGTAGCGTACCGGGAGGCCAAGTGTGCGAAAGGGCTCCCCCCTTCTGGATAAGGCGATTTCCAGCAAGTGAACTACAGCGCCAGTGGATCACAACGTGCCGCCAAAAAGAATGCGCGCGGAATAGGACACGAGCGTGAAACTTCCTTTGGACAGCACACGACTACTTAGTCTATCCAAAGAGCCTCTCTTTCAGAAACTGTTGCCATTCGAAATTCGAAGCGAGTTTCAGATGTTTGAACTGCGCGCATACACAGCTACATGTGTTGTGAGCAAGGCTCCGAGCCTGTATGCTAATGCCAAGCGAATTTTCCGAGTTCGTGGTAATATATACGTAAAGGTCTCCTTAAAACCGAATGGATAGTATAGACAGAAGGGCGGACGCTACTCGAGATTTTAGCGGCGGTACTGTCGAGTGTTCGACGGCGTGGAAGGAACGGCTCCCCGCGATGCCGTGGTTGGGACAAAACATGATTCGTGTAGCTAAAAATAGGCATTATTGCCCGTAATTCCAACGCAAACTTTAAACTGCCGCCGCACGCCATCCCTAGTATGACTGTCCAGTTTCTTTTCTCACACCAGAAAAGAATGGCTTATGCTTTTTGTAACGCTTTGCAATAGTAATTTCCCCCAAAGTCTGAACACAGCGAACGTTAATTGGCCTCAGTGTAGTACTCGCATTTTCCTCAACTTTCCCCGCGTTTCCTTCGGGTATGAACTGTCTGCCATGAATTTGTATCAACGAGCCCGATCGAATTGGCTTTTAAGTTACAGGTTCACTTCTCCGGGAAAACCGGAAAAACGTACTTACAAAGCTTCCTGTTTTTTTCTTCTAATAGCTCTGACAGCTTCCTAGTAAAAGTTATTGACATTTAAGGATGTCGTGTAGCTTTTTTTTTTTTTTCGTAAGCTTGATTCAACTTGCTTTGAGCACAAGTCAGGGTCGAATAATGACATCGCCCGTTACGTTCACATCACAGTGAGCAGATAAATTGCTGACGCGAATGAAACGTCAGAAAAAAAAAATGGTGAAGCTCGCACCAGTCGCGCAAGGCTTCAAACAGCGAAGCTGTACGATTCAGAAGTCTAATCTGGTTGCTTTTAGGTTGTTGCTAAGCTTTAGCTAGGTTATGCTAAAAATATGTACTGATGGGCAATTTGGTGAGCCACGACTTTCGAAGAAGCTTATGCTAAGTTGTTTCTAGGTTGTTGCTAGGTTTTAGCTAGGTGAGGCTAAGTTGTTTCTAGATTGCTTCCAGGTTGTTGCTAGGATATAGCTAGGTGATGCAAGGTTGTTTTTAGGTTGTTTGTAGGCTTCAGCAAGGGGATGCTAGGTTGTTTCCAGGTAGTTTCTAGGCTTTTAGCTAGGTGATGCTAGGTTGCTTCTATGTAGCTGCAAGGCTTTTAGCTATGTTGTTCTCTAGATTGCTTCTAGGTCGTTGCTGGGCTATAGCTGGTCGTCGTTGGGTTGTTTCTAGGTTATTGGCTGTTTTGTTATACTTTATAATCGTCCAGCTTCGCTGTTTCATGCCTTGCGCTAATTAGTGCAAGCTTCGCCATTTTTTATATTTTTATTTCTTTCTTTCTCTCTTTCTTTCTTTCTATTTTCTTTTTCTCTTTCTTTCTATCTCTTTCTTTTTCTCTCACTCTCTCTCTCTCTTTCACGTGTTTCACTTACTCCACTTCGCCGAGCAGAGTTTACGTTAAACACTCGCACCAGCTGTACTCGGTAGTGGGGCTTGTCCAATTCCTGTGGCGCATGTCCACCTGAGAAGTTTTGCATGACGGAGCACAAGTTACAGATAGCTTAAACAGCTTCAGTGGGAAGAGAATGAAGAGAGAGCGTGCCGAATCATGGTAGTTCAAACAGATTCACTGTACAGGGAATGAAGAGAGCGTGTGCCGCTTCATGATGATGATAGCTTTTGTACACATTGTAAACAGCAGAGTTTTTACGGCCGGCTTGAGTAGCTTCGCGGTTAATAAAACACAAATACACTCCCGTCACTTGTTCAAGGTTCCCAAAAACATTGCCTTGCCTGCCCGTGCAAACGTTGTCACATCTGTTGCGGAACAGCAATTCGCATGTTCAATATTCTCAGCAGCTAAAAGCTTCACGAAGGCCGCGATATCGGCCATGGTGCTGTTATTTCTTTTCTGAAGTCGGTTTCTCTGCGAAACTTTTCACTGCGTTGCCCTTCGAGCTGCCACGGTCGATGTAAAACTTCCTGCGTGCGGATATAGGCTGTGGGAACGCCGGTGATGTAGAAACCATGTTCGGTCGCCTTCACTGCAAGAAGCAAAACATGCACCCGCGCGCTCGAGGGAGGAACCCACTCGCTGCACAGCCGCATCCAAGCCTGCCTTCAGGCCACGCCTGCATGGCTTGCTGCCATGGGCTTACCTCGCGCGAGCGCGCACGCGTATATTGTAAACATTGGCCGCAATAGCGGTTGCCAGAAAGAAGCCGAGGGAAAATCCGCGTGGAAGGTGAAAGCCAGACGGGGGCCCGCGGAGAAGGAAGATCCTGGCCAGCAGTAGTCGAGAAGTTCCATGAGCACCAACCTGCGGCCGCGCGAGCCCCCACGTGAATAATTACTCGACAAGAGCGCACAGAGCCGGTCGACGCCTCGCGATGCGGCTCTGCTTTGAAGCCAGCTGTCTCCGTCGGCTACTATTCAGCAAGGCGCATGAAAAGGGAGCCTAGAGAACGCCGATGTTGGCCTCGCCAAATGGGAGAACCATGTCTCAGTGTTCGTGGAGCGGCGGCGATGGCTCAAGCCGCGGCTGCTGCGCTGGCGCCTGTGCGGCGCGTTATGAAGCGCGCAATTATACGACCCGCAATGCGTTCCCTGCTCGCTCTCTGCTTCCCCGCTTTAAACAGGTCTGCTCGAGTCGTTTCCCGTCTTCCCGGGAAAACTTGCGAAGGAGGTGAATGGCGCCGCTTTCTGGACCGGTTTCTCACACGTCATTCAAACGCTGCGCGTGCGAGGCTTGCCCCGCAGCTCGGGGCGCTCGATCTCGAACAAGGTTCTGACATACGCTACATTTTTTAACAAACGAGTCTGCACCTCGATTCCTGTCTAAGGAACCGTCGGCAGATGAAGCGTGTCTTTTTCAATCTGAAACACCGGATTCCAATTAAAAACTCTCGATGCTGTCTTATACATCACCGAATGTGGCGCTATATGTGCTCTACGCCACTGCCCTACGTCCACGTTCTAATTTGTCACGTCACGCGCTATCTTTGCGCGTCCACTGCACAAATGTCAAACTTATTTGGCCTTGTGCAAAACTTAATGGTATTCAGTACAATGGGAGATGGATTAAGGCGTATTCTAGTGCAAGCTATGAGAGGCACAATGTTTTAGATGTGCACCAATGGCTAAGAATCAGGTTTTCGCGTTGTTTATTGTCCGTGAAAGTATTCATGGACTCCGCTGCCAATCAAATGGTATGTGCGCGTAGCGTAAAATGCAGAAAAAGAGAGAGAGAGAGAAAGTTTATGTGTGTGTGCACATGTCAAATTTTTTCTTACTTCTTATAGCTTCACAGCGGCCCTGCTTCGGGCTAGGACACTAGCGCGACCTATTGGATCCTAATAAAGTTCTTTCATCCATCCATCCATCCAACCTGATCATGCAAATTTGCACTCATTGTTAATACCCCTGCTTTGATTGCCAGGAATCACCAGATAATATTGTGGTAAATAAATTGTGTTCAAAGAGCTTTCATCTCTTCAAGCTTCTATCTTCGCCTGAACATCTGGCGTGTATGGACAAACACATATTATTATTATTATTATTATTATTATTATTATTATTATTATTATTATTATTATTATTATTACTATTATTATTATTATTATTATTATTATTATTATTATTATTATTATTATTATTATTATTATTATCTGATATGGGTGGAGAAATACACAAGGACACAAAGCAAAAGAAGGAGAGAGCAGGCTGATAATTGCCACCTGGAGGGGCACTATACACATGCCTATCTTTTTCAGGAGGAAGGAATAGATTGAAGAAAGGAAGATAGGAGGAGAGAAGGTGGACAGAAAATTGGCTAGTAAAGAAAGAAATTACGAAGACGTGGTTAAAATAAGCAAAAACACACAAAAAAAACCGTGTATAAACGGATCGCCATTCCACTCTCTGATTGTTGATGACCAGCGAAGCTGCGCCAGTAACGTGTTACTAAGCCTTGATGCAAACTTCTCCCGCTATGTGTAGTGCGCGTTGCCTGCGTCAGCTTGTATCGTAGTATACATAGCTCTATTCCCCTTCTCGGTGCCCTTGCTTGGTCTTCTGTTCAGGCATAGCCAAAGGTGCTGGCAGCTTTGGGCATAGTGGCAGCTTCTGTAAAGCCGGCTTCTTAAAAGATACTTTGAGTCGCCACACAGAAAAAAAAAATGACACCACGCTCACCAGGCTCCTTTCAGGAGCCCTGGAGCTTCTCTGCCGACGTACAGCAATTTAATGTGCACCAGGGGCCCAGAGCTTCTCGGCGGCGAGCGCAGCACTGGCCTGGAGCGGTGACCCGTCGTTGTAGAACAGCGCTCAGATCTTCGGCACATCGTGTTCAAACGGCGACTCGAGAAGCCCACCTTTGCGCCGAGCAGCGCCACGGCGGTCGCAGGAAGGCGCCCTTTGTTCGCTCCGGCCGCGACGCCAGATAACGAACAATGGCCACAAAGGTGCGGTTTCTCCGGACTACAATGACGCCTCTCGACAGCCACTTTCCCGGCCGCCGTTTACGGGACGCCCGAAGGAAAAGATCGTAAAGAGAAGGAACCGAAATAGGCGAAGAAGAGGGGCGAGAATGCTTCGGAGGCGCGTTACCCGTCTTTGACGGCACGGTGCCCGCTTCAGAAGAAGAGAAGAAAAAAGGGTTTCAGATGCGATGTCGCATCGCAGCCCTATTTCCCTGCTCCGACGTCCTTTCGGTTTGGCGCCTGGTCGGTCGCATTTGGGTCTACTTTGTTCTTCACTTTTGCGCATAAATGTCCGTTCGTGTTCCATCGCTTAGACAGTGAACTCCAACAAAACAAAATGACAACACGAAGCAACACTTGAGCAAAAGTGTGCCGAAATGTCAGGAACTGAATAAACTTTGTCACTCTCTTTTATTTCGCCTCCACCCCCCCCCCCCCCTTTTTTTTTTCTTTTTTTTTTTTCTTTTACGTGTCCTTTGGACGCTAGTATTGAGTATTGGGGGAGAGGGAGGTGAATTGGGGACGGGAAGGAAATTATACATGCTTGCACGGCGTAATAACTTTGTTGCTGATCATAGCTCCTGATTGCACAAAGCTTTTATTTCATCAGTATTCTTTACAGTTATATTGCCGGCTTCGCTAATAACATGTCCAGCATCAGGATTGGCCGGAATTTTCTGTGGCGCACAACTAAAGCGAGAATGCGGGCAGTGTTCTAAGGGTGTAAATCCGCTAAACAAACAACGCTGTCGGTGGCGAGCCTGAGTGTGTATAGGACAAGGGGACATTAGTGGCGTAAATTTTTTTTTATTGACAGGAATAAGTAGCTTTAAGGTAAAGCTTTCCAGCAGAAGTGGAAGGCGAGTCATAATCATCGTGATAAATTTTGCCCGGAGTACAAACTACACACTACCAACCGCCTTGCATAACGAGCAGCGATGCAGGTTATGTAAATAACAGATAAAATGTGATAGTGACTCTTCACTTCTTCACTTTAATACCTTAAAGACCCAGTTTAGGGGGTATTACATAAGGGGTGAGTTAACAAATGAAAGTTACAGAGTGATCTTCACACACTAGCAGAAGAAGAAAAAAACTGAGTAAATACTACATAGAAGAGCAGAGAGCTAGTCATGTTGCCATAGATATTCAAGGATATGTGAACTCGGACACACGCACTGTCTCGATATTATGTTTTTTAACAGCGAAGTTGCTCTAACTCGGCGTAAAATATCGTGACCCAAAATTACCATGATCATGATCCCGCACGCGCTCTCTTCGTCCTCTTCGGCTTCTCTCCCAGAACACGTTCGCCGATTTGTCCGGCGTTTAGCAAGGTGGAAGCACAAAGCAAAGGAGAGATGTGAGGGTGAGGACGAGGGCGAGGAATGAGGGAAAAAAAAACAAAAAAAAAACAGAGAGGCAGAAAGGAAGAACAGATATAAAGATAGAGAAACTATTGGCGAAATGAAACTCCTCATTAGGCGGCGGGATTCGAACCTGCATAGCCCCGACCCGAAGGCGAGCGTCTGAACCGCTCTGCTATCCAGGCACGCTGACAGGACGTGGCAAAGCCTTGTATAGTATCGTATAGGAAGGGGGGTAGAAAATGGAAGTGAGTGTGAGGAGGAGGGAAACGAGGAGGGCAGAGAGTAAAGCATTCCATATAAAGAATGAAAAAGTTAGAAATAGAGAGAAAGAAATGCAGAAAGATAAAGGAAGAGAGAAAGAGAGAGAATCAAAGAAAGAGGACGAAAGAAATAGGGAGAGAGGAAAAGGATAGAAAAAACGAGGAAGCAAGCGAGAAATAGAGCGACCGTGAGACAAGGATAGGAAAAGAAAGAGAGAGGCAGAAAGAGAAATAAAGAGATAGAAATGAACAGAGACAAAAAAAAAAGACAGCAAAAAAACAGAGAGAAAGAAAGCGAGGACGAAAGAAAGAGAAATTTAAAGAGAAACAAAGAAGGCCGCCCAGCCCCATAAATAAATATAGAGAAAAAACTTGGAGGACGCTTGAGCTTCGCCTTCAAGGGTAGAACGCGATAGCGTAATCTGACCCTGTGCACATTGCCTTCAACCATGCCGCAAGGAATGGAACGTTTGTGCGCGTAACAAGGGCCTTTCCCAACTATCCTAGAATGTCTGCTGGATGTACAGTTAAGTTGCTAAGTGCCCACTACGCCATAATTCTTCATTTTGCTAATTGACGAAGTACCCACTACTCGTCCGTAAGGTACCACGTGCACTTAGGTACAAAGTATGCGTAGCTGCACACCTTATAATGGCTGGGCAGCTTTTAAACCACTCACTCGTTGCTCAGTTCATATGTTCTGATGCCTGGTGTGATTCTAGCATTCTGCCACGCAATATTACATGCGTTAAGGAGACTCCTTTCACTACATGACTCTCATGTAGTGTTTTTTTTTTTTTTTGTTTTTTTTTTCATAGCAGTTTCAAGCAATGGCGTGGCTCTGTGGTAGAATACTTGCTGGCCATGCAGGAGGCCTGGGTTCGATTCTCATTTCGAACGACAAAACTTTTATTATTCATTTTATTAGCATATTTCTCGATTTTTTGGTCGCGGACAACATGATGATTTTTCGCTCACAACCAACGACGCCGACATCGACGCCGACGCCGGAATTTATGCGAAACGAGCGCTTTAACACTATCGCGTTGATAGAGAAATAGGTTGCCCAGCGAGCGGCGACGGGCCCGTGTTTCGCTGTACCAAGCTTTGCACGATTTAGTGCAAAGCTTCCCGTAAAAAATTGGGGGGACCCTTAATCTTCGCCTTTAAGAGTTGAACGCGATAGCGATATCCTGTCTCTAGTGCGTACTTCAATCACTTAGTGCATACTATGTAATGGGTAGCATGCTTTAAACCAGGAGCAATTATGCGCGGCAAATGTGGGAAATGTTTTCGAACTTGCTATGCACCCACTACGTGGTGTTAAGGGAATACGCGCAGTAAGGTGTGTGCCGTTTGTAATGGGTGGCTGGCTTTAAACTATGAAATCATTATGATAGTCACATATTCTGACGCCCGATGGCAATGTACGCTTGTACCACGCAATATTCCTGGGATAATACATGTTATATTGCGACGCCTATATAAAAGACGCTTGTGTTTGCGAAGCATGAAAGTTATTTTCACTGCATTTCCAAGCAGAGGAAGTTATTTTCACAGTATTCCCAAGCAGTGGCATGGCTGTGTGGTAGAACACCTGCTTGCCACACAGATGACCCGGGTTCGATCCTCACTCGGACCCGAAAATTTTTATTGTTTATTTTATTTGCATCTTTCTTGATTTTTCGGTCACGGACAAGATGATGATTTTTCGCTCACAACCGCCGACGCCGACGCCGACACCGACGCCGACGCCGGAATTTCTGCGAAACGAGCTCTTTAACGCTGTCGCGTTAATATTATATAGAAGAGTAGAGAGCCAGTCTTGTTGCCTTGTCTGCCGTGGTGAAGCAGTGGTTATGGCGCTCGGCTGCTGACCCGAATGTCGCGGGTTCGATCCCGGCCGCGGCGGTCGCATTTCGATGGAGGCGAAATTGTAGAGGCCCGTGTACTGTGCGACGTCAGTGCACGTTAAAGAACACCAGATGGACGAAATTTCCGGAGCCCTCCACTATTATTATATTATTACCAGTCCTGTTGCCATATATATTCCAGGAATGTGAACTCAAACATTCACACACACACTGCCTCGATATTCTGTTTTTTTTTCTTCGTTTGTGTGGGTGCGTGTATATATATATATATATATATATATATATATATATATATATATATATATATATATATATATATATATATATATATATATATATATATATATATATATATATATATATATATATATATATATATATACACACGCACCCACAAAACGCGGCGAAGTGAAACAATTTTTACAGCCTACTGCACTGTAACTGTCTGACGTGATCAGCTAACACCTGAATGGCTCTTAGCGTTGTGTAAGGGAGGAGCTGATTATAGTACAGGGAGAGAGAGGGGGGGATAGTAAAGGGAAACTATTTGCATATTTACAGAGAAGGAAACGTCGCATAGTTGGCTCGTGGAGGGAACTGCTCGAGAGAGATTGTTATCCGGCCCTATACAATGTCACTGTTGCGTCGCGTGGAGAAACCGGCTGGTGAAGCCGGACTGCTCGAAGAAATCACATTGGGCTTTATAAGCTGCCTCCCGTGTGCGTGAGCAACCGCACGGCAATACTAGCGCCTTGGCACGCTGTCGGCCGGCAGCACCTGTGCGCGGCAGCAGCTCAATAGTTGCTCCCGCGGTGCCTAAAGAGAACTGCGCCGCAGGAGCAAGCAAATGTTAATAGAATTGAATAATGTGACGCCTGCTGCGAATTACAAAAGAGAGGGAAAAAAACTTGCGGCCACGATGAAAAGTGTTACACACTTTTAACGAGTGACACCAATAAGGACCCAGATGTTTAGTGAACCATGTTTGCCAGATGGTTCTTTTATCTACTTACACGTCGGGGAAAAAGAGTAAGTTCTGGCAGGTCTCAGTCCAACATGCAAACTTGTCCAGCAGGAGGACTTGTTGTTGGGCTAGTTGGTGTTTGCTGATCGTTATCGTGTAGCGCGAGGACCCAAATATAAAGACGCGGAGGCATGCAACACAGCGCATGTGTTGCATGCCTCCGTGTCTTTGAATCTGTGTCATCGCGTTAGACTGTGGCGATCACCAAGCTCTTTCAGCTCTTTCGAGATTTTACAATCACAAGTGCATGAGTCGATGACTCGCGTCACCTATGAATGAACGGCTGTCGATACTGAGCTTATTGTCAAGTACGTGCTCCTAAGCACTTCAATGTATCGCCCAACTTGTAAAGAATCCAGGCTCGCTTTTCTTTAAGGCCCTTGCCGATGTTTACCAGATATGGGAACTAAACTGGGCCGATATATTTTGCATTGTTTTCAAAGTTCTCAATATTTCTTCGTGTATATGGATCCCAGATCGTTGGGGCATATTCTAAAACGACCGACAGATATGCTGTATTGTATACCGCTGTCTCTAAAACGAATGGTTCTCAATCATTGCACACTTCCCGTCGTAATAAATGGGGTTGAAACATGTAAGATAACACAGAAACTTGAAAAAAGTCAGGGACCGCGCAGCTTGCTATGGAACGGAAATTTGAAGGCGTAACATTAAGAGGTCGCAAGACAGTAAAATAGATCAGACAACAAAATGGTGCACCTGATATTCTAGTCGATACTAAGCAAAAGAAGGGGACCTACGCGGTACATGTAATTTAGAGGGCAAACAACCGGTGGTCAGAGCAACGGGATGGATACCAAGGGAATGGAGAAGAAGCCGAGGACGGCAGCGAGCTAGGTGGAGCGATGGAATTAAGATGTTCGCGGGGCAAAAATGGAATCAGCTTGCGCAAGGTAGGGTAAACTGGAGCTCACTGGGAGAGGGCTTCGTCCGGCAGTGGTCATAGAAAAAGGCAGAGAATGAGGACAATTTTTATTTCTTTTGTCGACTGGTGCGTAGATCTTTTGAGCTGTCCCGCTTTCCGAATGGTCCTTGCTTGTAGTGAAACTAGCATGGGCTTCCTTCTTTTTATGTTCTGACCCAGTGCACTGCTTCTACTTATGTGATAAAACAACCAGCATAAATGCGTTCACTTTTGCCGTTTACTTTTCTTACCGATTTCGCTGTTACCCGAGCACGAGCAGCACGTTACATTTGAGGGTACATAGCTCGCCTAGAACATGGTTCTAAAAAAAATCCGCAAAGTAGATAAATAATTTGATTACTAGAGGCTTTAAAAATCAGATAACTGCACAAGCCCAGACTGTCAAGAATAGCTACGTCGTCAGCCCACCGCTCTTTTAGCGCGACACAATTTTTTCTCTCCTTCTCTTCAACGTGCAGAGGAATCGGCTGTGCAATATCGTGCCGAGACGCTTCATTTCGCTACAGCCACGCTACACCGGCTAGTCAGACAGCATCCTCCGACTCAACAACGAGGAGGGGTTCCGTATAGAGCTGGCTGCTTCCGATGGTTCGTGAGGGTCTTGACCTCGCGTGCCGAGCTGCACTGCGAAAGACAGATAAGCTGATTTCGTTTGAACAATGGATTCTTGGTTCAGGTTCGATCCGGATGTAGGGTTCCCTCCTTCCCATATAGGCAAAGAAGAACAAGAAGAACTGCCGCGAAGGAGCCCCCGGCTACTAAGGCGATTAGGCTCTCCGGCCACGAGCGAAACCCCGTTGCTGGCGGTGGTGGCGAAGGGCGCTCGTTGTTGGCCCACATTCCTTCTGCCCTGCCTGGTACGTCTGCTCTTTGCTGCGCGCCAAGATGCAAATGCGCGAACAACAAAGTAGCGCTGGCAGCATCTAGGGGCGCCAAGAACAACACGCCCGTTCGGTCGCGTGCAAACAAAGTGTCTCTTCGGTCCGTTGTTCTTGAGAGTTTGGGCTTGCCAGCTCCGCTGCTTGCGCAGAACGCGGCTGCTGCAGAAACATCGCGTGCTACCCTATGTCGGCAGCTCCCTTTCGCCTAACGCGTGTGTGCGCACGCCTCTCTTTGCCACCCGTTCTCATCGCACTTGGTTCTTGGCGTTTTCCCCGCGTGCTGGCAGGCTTCTACTTCCGCGGGTCTCTCCCTTCTTCCTCCGTGCGCGCCTCGAGGCGATATAACTTTTATTCTTCTTCTTGCTCCTCCTGTAGGTGCCTTGTCTGCGTTGCAAGTTTCGTGAACAAGATCCGGCTCTGAGCTGCGCCTCGTTCCTTGGCTGCGTTCTACGCGCCGTCGTGTTTGCTTCCTTTTTTTTTACCCACTACTACCCATTCTTAGCATCTCCAGAGCGAGAAGACCTTGTCCAAACTCTGTTTTGCCTGCTTATGATTTTTTTCTTCTTAGCACCAAGTAGGGGAGGAAAGCTTTTTCTGCTGACAAGAAAAAAAAAAGTATCGTTATCGCCTCCGAACAGAGCCATGCCGAATACTCATTAGGGAAGGACTTTCCTCCGCATTTTTTACTGCCTTACAAAAAATTTGCTTGTGAATGCTTTAAACTATGGTATGTGAATACACGGCGGCATGGTCATTCGAAGGCAAGAAAATACACTATAAACTTGTTTTGAGTGGCAAAAAGGAACTGAAGCCGGTTAAAGCGCATGTTTGGGTGATCTTTACGCCTACGCTGGCGCTAAACCCTACACACTACCGGCGCAAGCAATGTTGTCGTTGTCTCCATGGTTCAGATCAATTTTAGCGTTTCGGTCTTCGCCATTGAGGACATTAATAGCGATTATATCCGTCGGGAAATGACGAATATATTAAGATCAAGGTGCATTAATCTCTGGGAGTAATCAAATTGCCATAATGTATTTCCTCCCTTATCCTATTTATCTGCTGGCGAGTCAACCATTCGCGAGGCGCGAACGCCCACACTTTCGAAATACTCATACGAAGATCAGGAGTCGTGTCACCGTAAAAATGCTGTTCCTTCGATCCTACTTGTTTTCCATTGGCAAGTAGAACGGCACTAGCGACGACAAAGACCAGACTTCAGGTCAGCCAAAGACGAAATGCACGAAGAATGGGGAATACAAGTAATCATTGCAGCAACACAGCATCAGATCACCCAATAAGTGAGGTATGTTTGCAGTATCGCTATGCATATCGCAACTGCGCCTGCTCATGGCCCCACATGCTTATGCTACCCGTTATGCTAAAGGAGCTAGCCTGCTCCATTCAGTGAGCTCTAAAAAAACTTTCGGACAGTACACTACGTACCACGCATCAGCAATATAAAGTCAACGAACGGGGCTCAAACCACTCTACGGTGCAATACCACATCTGTGCATGACTGCTGACTCGAACTAGAAATCGTTATTTTTTTTCTTTTACTCTAGCCCCTCTCAGAAGATCCTTGCGTTAAGATCTGCATAATGTCACAACATGTAAGACTCAAATTACCGCAACGTCTCAATTTTCAAAACGCCTTCTTCGAATTTTAGCCTCGCCTGTGTGCACGCGAATTCAATAATTTAACTTTTCCGCTGGTTATGGTAGGATGCTCTTTTTTCCTTATCGTCTTGAAAACCCGTGCTTGCTTCGCACCTCACGAGACTTCGTCCTTTACGTTGTCATCATGAGATTCCCAGCTTTAAACTCAGCACGAGGGGACGAAAAAGAAGTGGAAAGACTGACGAAAGAAATCGAAAGCAAAAAAAAAATAAAAAATAGCAGCCAGGATAGAATAGAAAAGACGAAAACGAGACGACATCCCTGTTCCCGACAAACTCGAGCAGGTGAAAGGTGTAGAGACAAAAGAATGGCACTAAAGGCGCCCATCTGCGGGCTGACCCGGCTTCCTCTCGAAGGACTGACAAATGGTGGCGTCTTCGCATTCCGCACCATACGTCTCCGGTTTTAGACGGCTTGTAGTAAGAATAAAAAAAAAAAGACACTCCGGCCGTTAAAGAAAAAAAGCATACATTCCCGCTGTCCCTCCTGCGACTTCATCTATTTCTCCCCTTTAAAAGAACGTATCGCGGGTGCACCAGCAGCGATGGCAACACCGAGAAAAGAAATTAGATGCACGCGGTGTCAAATGTCGCGCTTTCTTTAATTGCTTGAGGACCATTTATTGAGATTAATTCTGTGACTGCGTCACCTAACATACCGCGAAATTTTGCGGCAGGAGTGTTCTTACAATCTCTCTCAGTCAGATTCGGCCATCTCGACCGATAGTTGAATCCTTATACGACCTTGCGCAGAGATTGCCGCATAGTAATTGTGACACTTTCGTTCATATTGTCCGCCGTAGTGGTGTAGCGGTTGGAGTGCTCGGCTGCTGACCCGAAGGTCGTGGGCTCGATCCCGGTCGCGGCGGTCGCATTTCGATGGAGGCGAAATGCTAGAGGCCCATGTACTGTGCGATGCCAGTGCACCTTACAGAATTCCAGATGGTCGAAATTTCCGGAGCCCTTCACTACGGCGTACCTCATAATCATATTGTAGTTTTGGGACCTCAAACCTCAGATATTATTATTATTATTAGCGTCGTTCTTATTGGCGAGCCGCGTCCATATGCTCCGAATTTCTGAGCACGGTGACGTATGTGGAAATATAATGAGATACACAGACAACAGATAATACAGAGGGTCATCGGAACAGCAGCATTGCGCTTACGTGTACGAGAGGTGGGTCATTGGAACAGGGATCCCATTAACGAATCATATTTCCTAATGCCCACTGAGAGAATGCGAAATAAGCTTGTCGCAACATTAATTTTATTGGGCATTGAAGCGGCCGCATAAATTTGGGTTGTTGTTATTGAAACCGAGTTGTCTTACGAAACAAAATCACAGCACGCTCAAGTTTCCCGCTATAAAAAATTGCAGAAGCAATCAGACACCTTAATTTATTGTGCCGTTCTTTTAGGATTTGAAGCAATATATCCGTGACCTATCTTTATATGAATGAAGTGCGCGCTACTGCCGTTTGTGCCAACCCAACGAGTTGTTTCTTAATATCCATCAGCGCTTATACTCTTCTTTGCAAACGTTTCCGCAACCCGAGGTTGGCGAAGAAACCAAGCTTCGTTGCAGCCTTTGTATTCGAATTATAATTGAAATATGAAGCACACGTGTCTCCGCACGAAAGCTCCACTGTACTCATGCTGTCCAATTTTTTTTTTTTTCTGGCTCGATGGCATGCCACCATCCCAAGAACGGCAGCAAACCGAGAACGAACGCCTGGTCGCATCTCGCACAGCTAGCCTAACCGCCAGAAAGGGTCATAGGTCACTCAGCACTGCAGGGGAAGAGGAGAGCACCTAATCGGAGAAAACGAGCAGTCTCAGATGATCATTATATGATAACTTTGCCCTAAAGATAGGTGATGAGCACCAATGCTGTAAAGCTCTTTCTTTTCACCTTTATGGCATATCGTTATGTTTAAACATACGGCTTGTTTCTACGCTGAATGAACTAAATTGTGAAACTCAAACTTGTTCACTTCATTAGATATTTTGCTCTCCTCTCTGCTGCAGTTCCTGCAGTGCTATACAGCCTTGCACTTCCCCGAGATCTATTCAATTTTCCCCCACTGTTCCCGAAACTCAAGACCTTGGGCAAGCTAGGTCCATGTTCGTTCCTGGGTGTGACTTCTCACCACATTTCCATGAAAAGTTTGCAAATTATTCCGCATGCTCTGCGTGAATCGTCTCGATATAAAAATCTGTAACTCGCAGAAGTAGGGGTGTGCGAATAGTGAAATTTCATCTCGAATCGAATTCGAATCGAACGGTGCCGAATAGTGGCCAAAAATGTCGAATATTGATTCGAATATCGAATACCAAAGATTTAGTTGAAAATTAAAAGAACAATGAAATGCAACCTGCTCATGTCCTTGAGCGCATAACGCGGTGAGTGACTGCCACCAAAATACGACAAATTGTCATGCAGAAACACAAGCTGTTCCACATGACCTTTCTTCAAACTTTCTCGCCGTGATGTTACGGTGTTTCCTGCAGTTGAAAACATGCGCTCACTGGGCGCCTCAGTAGCATGGATGGGAAGATATCGCAAAGCAATTTTGGCGATACCTGGCTCTATGCGCCTTCCACTATTTCAAAGGATCATCCTTTCTTGTGGTCAGGAGCTCATTCAAGTATTTTTGAACCTCTTGGCTACAAGATCTGAGCTCAGTGATGGATATTTTTTTAACGCTAGCAGTTCGACAGTCTCCCAGGACTGTTCTCTGGCCTTTTCTGCTGGAGCCATGACGCGCGGAAATTACATAATCACCTTTAAAATAAACATGCGCTCACTTTTGAACCAATATATCGGTGAAAGTTTTAACGGAAGGCCTTCTGTTACGACGTTAGCGTTAGTTTCAGCCACCCCACGCTAACCAAGTTGTACCATTGGCCTTTGTCGAGCTATAGATATTCGTCCAGTCAAATTATTCGAAACCTTAAATACTAGCTTTTCGAAAGTCGAATCGAATTATTCGATTATGTATTATTCGATTCGAATTCGAAACTCGAATATCCGTACACCCCTACGCAGAAGCCATACGTTGGTAGATAGGTGTGGTTAGACGACGTTCAAATGGATCTTTCAGAAGCGATGCCATTCTGGCTACGTGGCTTAACTTAAATGAAACAAATGCTTTAAAAATGAAAAATATTTTGGTCGTTTATCGTTTGTTTCTTACGAGGAAATAGTCTCGGGGCGAGCAACCAACCTCTAATGTTCTTGTAAATATTTCACCCGTTTCTCATGAGAGCTAGCGTTTCGCGACCCCCCCAAACTTTTTTTTTTCTCTCTAACCTCCATATTGCAATGCCCGACCGCGGTCTCCTCGAGCCGGAACTGAAAAGAAGGCGAGCACGGTTTGCCGGGCTTGGCCACGCACGCGTGGGCGCCGAACACGCGCAGCGAACGTCCCCGCGGGCGACACACCCAGGCGCCGCAATAACTGGCGCAGGTATCATATGGCTCCAGCGGGACGCGGCGCTGATCGATGATGATCTCGCGACTGACTGGACGCGGGCACGGCAGGTGCAGGCAGCCGCCCCGGGGAGAGACCAAATCCGCGCGGCCCGATCGTCCCGAGGCACGACAGCGCGGGTCGGTGTCGTCGTCCCCCCCACCCCGTGTGACTCCGTCATCATTGCCCAGAACATCTGCCGACGCTGTCCTTGCAGGGCCCGCCAACTGAGAAAGAGGCTGGCGAATAGGAACGTTAAGTGTATAGCATCGCCGCAGTAGGTCTTTTATACTGCATAGCCAAGGCGGCACCGCTGAACGCTATAAGGAGGGGAAAAAAATAATATCGGAGCCATAGAACATGCACCATAGCTATACATCATACGCGGGCCGTACTTCAGTGAAGTCTTTCTTTTTGTTATTGTGTGCAATTTTTCTTTAGTCACGCAAGACCAATCTCGCGATTGTAATTTTTTGGTCTACCTGCTCGATTTGTACAAATCAATATGTAAATTCTTCGTTCGGGAGGAAAATTGTTTTCCGTGCATAACATGCACGAGGAAGGCAGTCAGAGCTTTACAAATAAATTTGCGTTTATTATCTTCAATTAATATAAACGTAGATGTAAGCACAGGGCTGAACATCAATTTCTTTAGTCAAATACATGTCATACAACGCAGAAATGTTCTCCTTAAATATTGAAGCGCTTTGAATTAGTTTCTTGCTCTTAAGAGTGAAAGTTCTTAAGAAGCGATCGCGCAGGATATCCCGAAGAAAGACTGTAATTGATAATGAAGTAATTGAAGCATTCAGTCGTTGAAACAGTAGCATCACTGTGATCTGTGTACGCAAAGAAAGGTCCCATATGCCACTGGCGTTGATAGTTACCGTCCATTAACCAAGACAGCGGTACGCCCTTTCTTTGTAGATTGTAGAAAAACAGCGGGTTAGTAAATATAATACGAATACCTTCTCTACAACCTAATTAAAGAAACGCTGAACTTAAAGAACGTGAAAAACGTTGCCATCGTACTTCGCTCTTCTCAGAAAGTGATTTTGGCAGAACCATGCCTAGCGCTAACTGCAGTTAACGCTAGGCATGCAGCGTGCACACGCTATGCGCATCAGAATGATTGAGTATGTGAGCTTGAACAAGACGTTTCACCAACGTGTCTGTGATTACCACTAGTGAAATATACTAAATCGAATGTCGAAAGAGATTTTCTTATGTCACACATCATTGCAGAGAATCACGCTACAGCGTAAAACGTTCTGTTAGACTACCGAATGCTTGTAACATACGTGTACTAGAGACCATCTCTTACAGGCATCAAGTCGTACATGAAACATCCGGGTGTTGTTGGCCGCGTCAAGAGCACCCAGTTTTCTTTCTGCAGGAATGTCCTCCTCAAATGTTTATGATGCCGCGTTATGAGGAATCCCGGTGTCGTTTGACTGCGGCGATCAATTTTCGAGCTTGAGCTTCTTGCAGGTATGTTTATAACATACCGTTTCGGTCCCCTTTTTCGACGTTGCCAAATCACCTGTTTATTCCTCTATATAACATTTCGTTAATTGATTTTTCCGTAAACGCCTATAAAGAAGATACAGGGGAGAAAACTGTGCATCCCGCGGATGACAGAATAGATTATAAGCGTTGTTTTCTGCTATGTTTACTTGAATGTCTTCATATCACTTCTACTGTTTCACTTTTATCTAGCTTTACACTTCTCGCCCTGAGCACTCTGTGGTCCCATTTTATTAACTCAACTATATACTTCACAATGTTGCAGGAGCTAGTGACAGGCTACAGACTTCGCTATACGCGCATTGGAGATGCCGATTATCTGGTGCCCTTCGAATGTTGGGGCCTCGAACTTAGTGAGTGCTGAATTCTCAGAGTTACTTCTGCTCAGCGAGGCGTCCCGGCACATGGGAGCTGTTGTAAAGTCTGATAACTTTCTTCGCCATTTTCGTGATGCTGGAAGTGCAAATGCCGCTCACTGAATAATGGAAAGCGAGAAACGAGCCAGCGAAGGAAGTGCTACAAGGAGCCGAGCGAAGGCTTATTTCGGCTTTTGTTTTACTTTATTCTACATTGATTTACATAGTATCTCGAGAGCCTTCACTTTTTGTTTGACGCAGAGGCTCAGTGCTATCAGCATGATGTCAAACGAGATCGAACACGTCACCAAGCATAATGCTTGAACAATAAAGTGACTGATGTAGTGAATTCGTGTTCGGCCCGCAAGTAATGTGGCCTACAAAGTATGAAAATACTTTCCACGTGGCTATACTATGTAGTAGAATGGAAGTAGTACCGTTTATGACGTTGTATTTCATGCCACTCACATTGCTTCAAACACTCCCTGAGTGTAATGTTCCAAAGCTACATAGAAATGGGGAGGGAAGGAGAGCTGTAGTGGCTTACAGTGGCATTGAGATGAAGTTGCACGGGCGTTTTCATACCGCTTTGCTAATGTTTCTAAGCCTTCACTGTGGCCCGTCGAGGATATTAAAATTTTAGGCGAATGAGCCATCCTGGAGAATAAAGCTTGATTATCAACTTTCACCCTGTCAAAATCCCTCACTGTTGTGTTCAGGAATCGAATCATCATTTTCGAATTCAGGAGCAATCATGTTATACTCGATGATTACCATTTGCTGACTATTTTTAGCGTGGGGTAGCTACTTAGTTACGTTATCAACACAGCAAGTTGGGCGAGTTGGTACGTTACCACATTTGGTTGAACGAGCGGCGAGGTACAGACGAGGGACTGAGATCGGAGTTGCGAGATAGCGCTCGTGTCATCCAATGTTTGTCCCTCGTCTGGGCCGCGCGGTACGTTCACCACGTACTTGCATGAATTTAATTCTGGGTGGAACACTGCTTAGGTTGTGCCAAAACACATAGCGTCCTTTTTTTTTTTTTTTTCGCAGTCGCCGCAGTGATGCTTTCACAAGCCTTTACCAGAATGCCTCTATTCTGGCATGTCATCCACATTTTTTTCGTCGGGAGGGGGGTAAGGGGGGATACAGACAATTGTTTGTTATTAGGACACCCTGATTCGTTTGCCGACGTGACGGTACATCTGAATTTAACGGTGCCACAAAAGGTTCAGTAAACATGCTCACTGACATTAACTTGTAGTCGGATGACATTGCATCGTGGTCTGCAAGGCTATATAGAGCTGGATTCGACGCGGAGCGGCGTGGGCATCGTGGGTGCAGGAAGTAATAATCAACGAGAAATAAAGCGATGAAAGGCCACCGCTGGCGACAGCGAACCGCAGGGCTCCAGCGCTCCCACGATTAACCCTGGTTCGGCGTCCACCGAGAGCGAGAAGGGCGGCAGTGGGTTCGGGGGGGACCCGGGCCGGCTGGAGCCCGACGTCGGATTTCTCGAACCGCGCTGCTCGGGAGGGGACAGAGGAATCAATTAACGAGTAGCGCCGGAGGGAGGGCACGCCGCTGGCCGGACAAAGGCTTCGATCTGGAAGGAGGCTCCCAGATCGATCCGGCGGCCAGCGCTTCGAACCACATTCCGGCAGAGCAGCGTTTCTCTCGCATTGATTCGAGGGACAGGGACGCGATGGATGCGTCCCTCGGCCCGAACACGCGTTCGGCAGCACTCGTCGCGCGACCAGTTGTACTGCTAAGCCTCCCTCCGCGTGTCTCTACACACCTCCCCTTCCAGCCCGCCGTCACGGGGACTTTCTCTACGGGCACTGCAGTATCGGCCAGGGTTAATTAAGCAGACGCCGTTGATTGTCCTCGGGCGGGATTGCTGGTGCAAGTGTACTTGGCAAATCTCTTCTTGGGCAACCAACGACGCCCGCCAATATTCGCCAACGTCAGGCGAAACCAGAATGAACGTCCGTGCGGCTTTCTTTGTAGTTGCTCGTCCTCCAGCTCTCAGAGAAATAATGCAGAAATACTTATTTATTGCCTCCTCCATTAATTGCTTCTTCCAGTTCTTTAGCTCACTGCAAAAGTGTCATCTCGTTTTCTTTTTTTTTTTTTTTTTTTTTTTTTTTTTTTTTTTTTTTTTTTTTTTGACGACCGCTGGAGCACAGTATCATAATGCTCATATGACGCCAAAGTTAGCTGTAGTTCCTTTTCACTAAAATTGCACGTTTTAACTAGGCTGATGCTAATATCATTTTCTTATTTTCTCGAAGCAAAGTCGAAGTGAGTTGTAATTAGTATTGCATAATTTTGATGCGAATAGTTTGAATAGTGGTAGCACCTACAAGAAATTTGGACAGAAGTACCAGATGTCGACAAATTTAGGAAAAGTCAGCCTTTTACGCGCCAAATGAAACGGATTCATCACTGGAGTCGCGTTTATTTTCAGAGTGCAGTTATTCAGATATGTCCATTCGAAAATGCAAGAACAACTTTTCCTACAAATATAGCAGCGCATCACATTTCTTTACAAGTTCTTTCTTCCTGTCTAACTTCAGGCTATACTCAAAATTTACATGGTGGCTGAGGACCGCATTTAGTACTCACAATCCGTGCATTCTCGCACTGCTGCGAAGTGCAACCATAAATGACTGTTCCACACCGGCAGTTTATACTGCGTGACACTGACTCAGCTTGTTGCCTTCTGCCTACACGCGAGCATAACCTACGGCATTCTGTAAGTGCATCGAAGAACGTGGCAGGCACGCCCCCCACACTTTTGCGGCCCTGAGTCTAGACGCGCTTGCGGCTTCATATCCGATCACGAGTGACTGGAAAACGTGCCGCGATAGTTTGCCATACAACACTGCGCCTGCTGTGACCGCTGGGCCTCACCAGCGCTATTTCTCTTGATGTGGGGTTCGAAAGTTAAAGTTTAGTCGCAAGTCGATGCAAATCTATTCGATGGGGCTGAGCGGCTCTCGGTAAGCCAAAAAAACAGCGAAATCGGGAGAATGGCCTGCAACCTTAATGGTGTCATCTTTGCAGCCGCCATTTTTAACGATGTCGTAGCACCACCCTTGAGCGTTGAAACTTCCTTCACCCGTCTTTCGATTTCGCCCATTCTCCTCGCGTTTGCCGGTCGCTGTTCCGAGTTTGCTAGTTAGCCAATAGTGCACGTGGCGCCAGAGTACCAAGTTTCAGATAACGATGAGCTGGTGCTTGACAAGTGCGTTAGAAGTTTAAAGTTATCATCACGTCGCCAAGGTTAAATTGACAGATACGCTGACCGAAAGTGTGTCGGGGATGGGTCATGCATCCGCGAGTGGGGACTTTTTTCAAAGAAAGCGTTGTTGTGCGCAGTGATTTACGGGGGCTATATCGGTGGTGTAAAACTTTTTAGAGAGATAGCCCTAATCCTCCCGGCACAACCCTACAAAACGCCTTTGTGCATGCGTTTCACCTTCAAGCTCAGCCAAGGCTAACTTGAGAGGAGCAAATTACCAAGGCTTGAGAGGAGCAAATTATTAGAGACTCCACAGTCTGCATATATTGCAAGTACAGACGAAAGACCTTCAGAAAACGCGATCGTTTTCGCGTTGGCGAAAACGAACAGCAGCTCAAGGTGAGCCAAATGAGCTATCGATTGACAACCTTTTTTTAACCGCATTCAATCTCCGTAATTTGTTTTATCTTCTTCACAGTCTCTTGTAATTGGGTGATAGGTAGACGCGTAATGATACAAGTGTTTGTGAGTGTACTTGAGTTTGCTTGAATAACTCCCATTAAAATTTTTGGAATGTCAGCACAAGATCAGTGCGGCTATTTCTAAATTTTGACCAGATTTGTGTCTTCACGGTAGCCCGAATTCTTCCTCGAGGTGTGTCTCAACAATTTGGTGCGTTGTCAGAATGTGGCTCCACGGCAGCATTACTTATACTGCCGTGAAGCCACATTTCAAGGCACACAGAAGAAAACGTGTATTGCGCAGTTTGGTTTTGAATACGTATACTTCGAAAGGTACAGACACAGAATTAGAAGAGAAAAAAATTCTTATCACATAATATTCGATCATGTACGCGACAGTGTGCAATGTTCGTAATACCAGTGTTTTTTTTTCTTTTTTTTACTATTGTTTGTTTTCCTTTTATGTTGGGTTCATGATGGATTTTCGTAAATAGTGGCGGCTAAGGGGAGATCTTACTTTTAGAGAAAAGATATACAAAACGACATATTTGACACTGAGACAGACTATATAACGTGCCTACAATTCGAACATGCAAAAAGATCAGTAAGGCCTTGACTGACTTTCTCTGTGAAGACAGTTCGCGTCTTCACAGACTTTTTGCATGGCAGTGGCCTATTGAATAGGCTATAGCGCCCTGCCCTCTTTTTTCTTTTTTTCTTTTTTATTCGCGCGTCTACTCTCCTCTTCACTTTCCTTTTCCATCTTTCTTTTCCCTTTCCCCCTCCCCTTAGTGCAGGGTAGCAAACCGGATGCTACACTTCTCGTTAACCTCCCTGCCTTTCTCTCTTTTTATTCTCTCTCTCTCTACAATTCGAACCGTAACCAAACTTACAGATATACAGTGCAAAGATTTAGGTGCGTTGCACTTTATTTACTAGAAAGTCACAGTATCGACGCATGCGCAATCTGATTACCACATCCCTTCTGCTGAATATTGGTAAGAGTAATAAATAAACTTTGGAAATAATAGGAGGGCGTCTTGCGTCTAGCGATAACATTAGAATGAAGATAGGGCGATCAAAACGAGCTGGTAAAAGAAGTAAGACGACGAGCTACGTCAGTACCATGGCTTATCCATATTCAGTGGCACTTAAGAGAAATACATTGTCAATGGACGCGTCTCTCCTCACTGTCGTTTATTTTTAAAGGATGGTGTGGAAAAATAAGCTCATTTAAAAAGGTGACGAAGAGACACAAGTGGTTGGCGGGGCCAAAAGAAATAATGTGATCTGAGTGTGCACTAGTTATGGCCACGCCCTTGGTGCTTTGAATTCCGGATACGATACCGCCATAAACTCACATAGAATCAAGGCCTGCTGCAGTAGCTACTGTATAAACAATATTTTGAGAGGAGCAAATTATTAGAGACTCCACAGTCTGCATATATTGCACGTACAGAGAGCGAAAAGTATGTTCTACATCAAACGTTCTTCCTCTCTCACATATTAAGAGACACGGCGCAGAGTCGTGCCATCGGTATAAACGTCCCAATAACCGTTTGACGCAGGTGTTTTGTCGACAACGAACACTATGTTAGCACGTAAATGCGCTTCATGTTATTTTCAGGCGCGTCTGCAAATATGTCTACATTTAAAATTCTTCAGATAACGGCACTTTCATAAATGTCTAGAAAAAAGTGAAATTCTGGGTTTTACGTGCCAAAATCACAATATGATTATGCAGCATGACGTAATCGGGGACTTCTGTTCAAATGTGACCGGCTGGGTTTTTTTTAATCTGCGCCTGGAAATACTTGTACATGGGTGTCTTTTTACGCGTCGCAATGTGGTCGCCGATGCCGGAAATCGAACCCGCGTCCTGGAGGTTAGGAGACCAACACATCATTCGTCAAGTTACCAGAGAAGGTCAACGGAATAGGAGGAATTGCTAATTTCTACTGGTGGACAACGCTGCGAGGCATGTAATGTGAAGAGAAGTACTGTAACGGAGTGCAAATACGCAATCGTATGAGCGTATGAGTAGCGGGTATTGTTTGGACGAGCTGAAAAGTCCTTGCTTTTTTTTTCTGTCTAAGATATGTTGAAACGAATAGCCGGAAACGAGGCGACTTGGTGCCCGCTCATGGTAGCCATCGCTAACCTCGTGCTGCCGCAGCTGTTCGCTCACCCGCCGTGATATAAAGGTGCGGGGTTTAACTTCGGCATTCGTCGTGCTAAATAAAATATCCTGGATATATGTAACTGCATTACGCAAGCGCGAAAACATGAAGTATAGGATGCATTCAATGGCGTCTTTGAGCTTGTCATTTTGTTGTAGAGCCATCACTGAAAAACTGAAATTTATCTCGATCTGTTTATCTCTAAAGCACAGTGGAAGCTGCGGATCGTACACTGCAGGACAAAGGCTTCTCTCCCATGTTCTGCCAATCAACCCAGTCTTGTGTTTGTTGCTACCACGTTATACCCGCAACCTTCTTAACCTTATCTGCCCGCCTAACTTTCTGTCTCTCCCTCGAAGGTTTGCCTTCTCTTGGAATCGAATCAGTTACCCTAAATGACCAGCGATTATCTTGCCTACACCCTAAGTACTCTGCCCATGTCCATTTCTTCTTCAAGATTTCCACTAAGATGTCCTTAACACCCGTTTGTTCCCTGACCCACTCTGCTCTCTTGTTGTCCCTTAAGGTTACACCTATCATTTTCCTTTTCATTACTCGCTGCCTCGTCCTCAATTTAAGTCCTCAATGCAACTTAGCCTTGTTGAACAAATCAGAAAGCTCGGAATTCAAGCAGTAGCACTCCGTTGCCTTCTCTTCCCACTTTGTTTTTTACACCCTCTTCTTTCAATTGAGCGTGGTCGGTGGTCCAGGAAACGAGATATGGGATATCACTGGGTTGTTTGGGTGCACTACAATGCTTAGAAGCGACACAATGGCAAGTATGCAACTTTGGAGCAGTGGCAACAAAAAGCACCAGGAGAGACCCACGAACAAGTCAGCTGGCCAGGTCAAAACAGGCGCCTTGATCCATCAACACTGAGACAAGCACCGGCTACTGCACAATGCGGAACCATGCGATTGTGTGGTGACTATTGAGCATAGCCTCAAACCTGGCAATGTAGCGAGCCAACCGTAGTACCTGGGCCACTACGTGGTCTGCTTGGCAGCAGCTTCAAAGGAGTGCGTTTCAACAAAGGCGGGATTGCTTCATCGATCAACGGGAGAAGAATGGCTTCGAAGCAAATGCGGGCATTGCTCTGGCTGGTAATCTCGACGGCCCATCCTTGTCCGCGGTTCGTCCGGTCAACGCTTGGTTGCGCACGGTTCCATCATGCTCGATATGAGATCGTGCGTTCTGTTTTTTCGTTTTTTTTTTTTTTTTCCGTTTCGGATTTCGGATTACGATTTCAGTACACGCAGATGAATCCCTTTTTTTTGCTGCCCATCTCGCTGTAGCGTCGAATACCAAGTTCTTCTGAATTCTAATGAGGGCGCAGTTTTGAAATTCAAAAATGTGCTCCGCCGAATTTTCATCACTGAACGGCTTTTGCTGAACCTTCTAATTCTGCCGGTTGAACGAATTTTGTGAGCGTATTTAACATCGCTCCTCGTCGATGAAATTTACGCGGCCTGCAGCGGGCCTGCCGCTTGTCTGTGGTATGCGGATGATTTGGTTTGTGGATGATGAGATTTTCGTTTTGTTGAATAACAAAGACAACTGGGGGAACCTAAGCGGTTATTTCCCCTCACGTTTAAAATACATTTCAGAGCTCGCTTTTTAGAGTTATGAGCAAAGTTTGGAGGCCACTCATACTGCGCGGATAACATCTCTTTTTCTTTTTTCGAAGCCTAGTTAGACACCGCCGAATTGTGTATGAGTGCCTTCACAGCACGGCGCATGCCCGAATTTGATGGTGCATAGTTGTGGCAGGAAGCTTTTTCTTCAGCTTGCTTCAGCTTACTATTGTAAATCGTTCTTGTCCATGCTCAAAAAAAAAGAAAAAAAAACGAACAAGCATATCTTTTTGTTATTGAGGTAATTATTCAAGGAACAGCGGAATTTATTGTGGTCGTACTAATTCGCGCCACTCTTTGCTTTCAGTGCATTGGTCGTAAAGCCTGTGCATACATTAGTCGGCTGGAATATCGACAAGAAATCTGTTCCCTTCTGAAGGCGTCTTTAACTTTTTTTATCGTTTTCGTTTACCTTGATTCTGCTGGAATTAATAAGTTGCCGTTTTTGTTAGTCACGCTTGGGCTTATCTTTAGAGTTGTTCACATTGACTTGGCACCCCCCGGTTTCAGAGACAGTAAGCGACCGTTATCAGGCTCTATCGTTGCACATCAAGCAAAAAAAAATCACGCCATATCCACGAAGTGAATGATGATGAGTGGGCGAAGCTCCGGTGGTAATCTGGTAAACCGTCAATCCCCGTAAATTTTGCCCACTCGATCATCATACAAAGACCTGACACACAAACGCGGGGGGTCCTCATATATGACGTTAAGCTCAGGGGAACGTTTGTTGTCGGCGTTGCCGTTTTGCCTTTCGAGGGCGAGAGCGCGTTCACGATCGTTTTCATCCATGGCAGAAAGAGAATGTGTGGTCTGGAACGCGCTTATACTTCATGGTCATCAGCGTCATCGTCATCGTTATCACGTGTAGTGGGTACATTCCACTATACTGGAACACGCTTATTCTTCATGGTCATCAGGCGTCATCGTCATCTTTATCACGTGGAGTGGATACATCCCACTATACGTGGCTACCTACTACTACTACTACTGCATACTACAGAGGAGGGACAGACCCACACCCTAAGGAGCTTCGCCCCTAAAACGAATTCGCTTACCTGATTATTTTAAAGGGATACTGAACAAAAAATTGGAAGAAATGACGAAAACGTCGAAATTCTACTCGGAAGACGCGACTGTTCTGATAGACAGAGTTTATTTCACGTATTTTTGAACAGTTGGCTGCATTTTTTTTTTTTTTGTGGATTGACGGCTGCACGCCAGTGCGAGCCGTGACGTCACATTCATGGAGTATGCAGTGTGCACGTGTTCATCTCCTCTTTCCTTTCTCCACCTCTTCTCATTCTCCTCCTTCCACAAAGGCGCTGAGGCGTGCCCCCCCCCCCCCCCATTTAGGGGCTTTACTCCAGCCATGAGGATTTTTTCGCTGCCGGTGCCGTTCGCCGTGGTTCTAGGAACCCCAGGGGAAGCTGAGCTGGTTGACAGACGCGGGCGACGGCTGGCATCGTTGGCATGACCGTTTCCGGTGCATTAAACGTCACCAAATGTCATCTCCTCTAGTTCAAGGCACGGCCGCTATACGTGGCAGTTTGCTAAAAACACATTAAATTTATTATTTTCCTCTAGTTTCGGCCTCAAATGAAGGTTCTGTCTATTGATTTCAGCACTCAATTTTTCAATTTGGCTGAAAATCTTGGCGGCAAAAATTTCGTTCCAGTATCCCTAGTGGAGGAGACAAAGCGCGTTTCTTAAGCATCCTTGTGTGTCGCATGTATTGTGCGCCATGTACAATGTTTCACACATTCGTCGTAATACACAATTGCTACCTTTGCTTTCAAAGCAGTCAAACACCGGCGCGCGTTTTAAACGGTGACGTTTACCTTTCTCGTCACTTGCATTTATATACGTGTGGGAATTTTGAGAACGATCAAAGGCGCGTCGGTTCATTGAATGCATTAATCAATCCGGTGTTGGCGAAATGACCAACACCACATGTCATGACCATATTATTGCAATGCTAATCTGTTTTTTTTAATTAATGACACTTAATCACTTCTAATAATTGAAAAAGAAGTGGGCATTAAGGACAGTCTGTCTTTTTTCTGTTTTTTTTCTTCTTTTTTTTTTTTGTGAACATTATGTAGCGGCTCTGTGGGGCGTAAGTCTAATGCTACCTCTTCTATTTTCATTATTTCCTTCTTTACTGCAATGAGAACCTAGAAAAAGATGAGAACTTTACAAACTTAAAGGATTCTTTTAAGGGCTCTGCGTGTAAACCTAAGTGATATTCCAGCGAAATTAAAGCACATATGCCCACAAAAAACTGTGTTGCAAATGCAGACGAATTTGACGCCACCAGAACACGAGTAAAACTTGCCAAACCAAGATCGTGTGCATCAATCTTCGGCCAGCCACCTAGCAGCGCGGCTGCATTCCGGCTTTTTCTGCTACCCATCAATAGCTCATTCTGAGCGATTGTGAACTCGCTACATGGCTCCCAATGCAGGTGTACGCAAATTTCTTGTTTACCCTTTCTCAGAAGCTCGAAATACAGACGTAATTGGATAAAGTATCACTCCTATACGCTGAGTGGCAATATCCGGCGTCCTGTAACGAAGGGGCCGTCTCAGTAACCGAATACTCAGCATGCACAACTCTGTCGAACGTGGTGTGTACGGTACGGGATCGAGTATTTCGTGTTGCAGTCAGCCAGGGTAACACTCATTTTGGGCTTTGGATTACCAAGTAATAATGTACACTTCTGTACTCCTAACTAAAATTCAAGGCATTTCACGAAAAATTTAAGTAATCACTCTTCGTACTTCCGACCACCAGTAAAGTCCACAGTGTGCCTGTGCGATAATCAAGGCCGAATGTGGCGTGGTAACTTCGCCTGTTTGCTCGCCGCATTGCAGTAGAACACTGTAATTCAGAAAAATGTACAGCCTCGCAACTTCAGTCGCCTGATTTTTCACTGCGCGCCTTTGACTTACGCCTGCTCTATGTCGATGCGACGGAACTTTATCGCTTCCTGTGGGAGCGTGGCATTTACGAACTTTCGCTATTTTCGTGTCGGCATGACAGAGGGTACCTCAAAATAACTTTTATCATCGGCACAATACCATAGCGTACATCCTAATCGACTTCCCTTCTTTCGGTGACAAATGCAGTCCTTATCTTTAGTATGGCAAAACGTCGGAACAGTGGAAGACAGACTAACTCCTGTACTATTGTTAGTGAAAATTGACAGAAGCATTACATGATGAGAAGTCGAACCTTAGCGTGGGACGAGAAGAAGGCTTGATTGGTCGGCTGTTCATCATATGCTAATCCAGAGAAGTGAGCATAGCACTAGAATAGACTGCTATTTAAATAAGAACACAACAAATACACTTTATGAGCGGACTAGAATTGAAAGTTCATAGCTTCATAGCTGAACGCGCTGCCACGTTTTGACCGAAGGCTAACAAAAAAGACGAGATACGAAGACAAGTAGACTGATGCGTGATGACGATTGTCCTCGTTTGTCGCTATTTTCAGGTCTTTGAGCAAAACTTAGCAGCACGTTGAACTTTGCAGTAGCGCCGACAAGCCGCTATTCCAGAGTTACTAACGAAAATTCAAAGACAAGTGACTAACAATGCTTCCCGCCGACTTCACCAAGCCATTAATACTCTTACCGAAACATACTGTTGTGTTGACCTGGATCACGTAGGCCCCTCTCTACCGATCATCATCATCATCATCATCATCATCATCATCACCAGGAAACAAGTACATTCCTGGGACGACCTATTCTGCGTAGTGGTAAGAAATTAACGTCCTTCTGACAAGCCTCGCAGCTGCTTCGGCAGCTGCTTACCGTCAAAAGCCGATCCTTGTTGCCCAGTTGTCGGCGACATTTTGCTCTCTCCAGCTCCGCTAAAGAAACAAGCATTTTCTTTTATTTTTTTTGTATATCTGTATCTATGACATGGCTTTACTTTATGCTACTTTTGCGTACCATCCTCGCCACCGTCTCCGACTTGTCTTTCTTGCCGTACCGCATTCGCCTATACAGTGAGCGCACTCACGACATAGTGGTCCACGCCACTGTCGCACGCCATGTCGCAGATTACCATCTAGCAAAGTAGTAGCCTCCTCCAGAGCCCCTGTACAATCTTTGCCACACGAACTATTGCTTTGTATACTCCTAGCTCTATCGCACTATTGATGATTCGACATATCGGCATATCGGAGAAATTCGCGTCCTCCTACGACGGTTCTTTTGTTTTGTGCCATTTCGCAGGTGTAGCACGTGCAAGGGCCTCGTTCACATAAGTCTCTCTCTAATCTTCCTTGGACGTATGCTCTCCATGTCGTTCGATATAAGTAGTAAGTGCCGGCCCACGGTGTCTCACTTGACGCGCGCCTGGTAGTTGATCCTGCTCAGTGGGATGGTGTCATGAATTTGAATCTCATTAATAGGTTCCTGATATAATAACAAAGTGTAAAGTTGGTTTACGGTTGACTACGATCACATCTAGATGTCGGCTTTGTCTTTGTGAGATTTTCACAGGGTGCTTTGCCTGGGTGACACTGACATAGTATCGGTTGGTCGGGTCGGGTCGTGTCAGTGGCGGAGTTAGTTTTCTCTCTTTGTTTGTTTGTTTGTTTGTTTGTTTGTTTGTTTGTTTGTTTGTTTGTTTGTTTGTTTGTTTGTATCTCACGTTTAAGTGTATCCCCTGGTTTGACGCCTCATCGATGCTTTTGCCAAAAAACAAGAAAAAAACAAAAAAGTGTCTCCGGTCAACATTGCGCGGTAGTTATTTGTCGTTGTGCAACATTGCGTGAATGCAATGAAGTTTGTCTGTAAAAGAAAGGCTGCTCGTAAAAGCCGCGAAAAAAATCTAAAATCCGTGTCGGACTGGAGTTCGATAAGTCTTATACTTATCTACAAATATCCCCACAATAATAAAAAAGGGCTTTAGAGTGTGCCTGGACCAATATTCTGTTGCTTTTGTAGATTCAGTTTTCCGAAGGAGAAGAAAACGAAAGTCCTGCAGTATAATACTGGGGGGACAGAACATTGATCGGATTTCTCCCCTACGCTTCATTCCTGCTGACTCAAAGAACTACAATGTAATGTGAAGTCAATGCGTGGCGCTCTTTCGGTTCGATAAATTGCGATGATGATGGTGACAATTTTCTCTGGGCGAACGAAGAAGAAAACTGGACGAATTCGAATTGCTTTTCTGCAGTTATGCTGGGTTTGCGGCAATAAAAGCTTTTTCTACCACCCGAGCCGCATTGATCTTTGGCGAAAGTTCTCTTTCAAGCTGCTTACAGACTTTGCGAAATTAAGGCAAGTTTGTCCATCTCCTCATCTCGCGGCCCTATACGCTTACCCGTTATGAGCGTTCGTGCACGCGAGCACGCCTTTAAAGTGCATTGGATAGCTTTAAAGTCGAGACTTTCACTAATTTAACGCCAAACGCTGGGCAAGTCCGGCTTGCACATGTATACTTTATGTTTGTATGTTGCACATGCAGTGAATATTTTGGAAGTTACAGTAATAAGACGAAACAAGATACTTTTTAAAGGGGTTCTGAATCACTTTTAGGGGCGAAGCTCCTAAGGGTGTGGGTCTGTCCCTCCTCTGTAGTTGTCGTAGTACTAGTAAGTAGGTAGATAGCCACGTATAGTGGAATGTACCCACTCCACGTGATAAAGATGACGATGACGCAGTATAGTGGAATGTACCCACTACACGTGATAACGATGAAGTATAAGCGCGTTCCATTACAGTGGAATGTACCCACTACACGTGATAACGATGACGATGACATCATTCACTTCGTGGATATGGCGTGATTTTAGGGGCGAAGCTCCTTAGGGTGTGGGTCTGTCCCTCCTCTGTAGTAGTAGTAGTAGTAGTAGTAGTAGTAGTAGTAGTAGTAGTAGTAGTAGTAGTAGTAGTAGGTAGGTAGGTAGGTAGCCACGTGTAGTGGAATGTACCCACTCCACGTGATAAAGATGACGCAGTATAGTGGAATGTACCCACTGCACGTGATAACGATGAAGTATAAGCGAGTTCCAGTATAGTGGAATGTACCCACTACACGTGATAAAGATGACGATGATGCAGTATAGTGGAACGTACCCACTACACGTGATAACGATGAAGTATAAGCGCGTTCCAGTATAGTGGAATGTACCCACTACACGTGATAACGATGACGATGACGCTGATGACCATGAAGCATAAGCGCGTTCCAGACCACACATTCTCTTCCTGCCACGGATGAAAACGATCGAACTTCGCCCACTCATCATCATTCACTTCGTAGATATGGCGTGATTTTTTTTTTTCAAGTATAGATAGATTGACCTGTGCATCCGAGTTTAATGCCTCGTGAATCGATTGCTGAAAAAATATTTCGAATCCATGAGGAGCGAACAGATTTATAGGGATTTTTCGCACGCTTTAAGCGCTTTCTTCCTTCGTCCCGATGAGCGAGCTGGAAGATACACAGGGAGGGATGACAAGGGGGAAAGAAGTGACGTCACGTTCCAGTAATGACCTTGAGCGTGCGTCATGAAACACGATCGCTCTCTCGGTGGGACTAGTGTTGCTACTGTGTAAGTTTAGCACACTGTAGAGCACGGCGCCTGGCATGTGGCGGCACCCCGTGACAAAGCACCCATCTCAGCTCAACGCCACTTTTACTTTATATCAGTTATCTACCAATAGAAACAGTCTGCTGTGTGACGAAAGATCTACTCAATCAGAGCCCTTCGAAGAGCGCGAGAACGGGCCTGTGTATTAAGAGAGGGCGCTTGAGCAAGTGGCATCTCCGCGCTCCGCTTGTAAGCTCTCCTTGCCGCGCACGAATGCAAGATTTGGCTGAGGTATTCACAACAGCGTCTGCTTTCCGCTGTATGTGTTTTTTCACCAGGGTGGTTCAGGACCCCTTTAAAATTTGTGTAATAGTTCCCGTTTATGTTAGAAATGCGAACATTCTTTCCTGTGTAGTGAAATCTTCTTATTGCTTTCCTGTAACTATAATTTCCAATATGTTTGAAACAAAATGTTCGTATCTCAGCACAACTTATTTTTGCATTAGTTAGCGAGAATTTCGGTGCCAAAACGGGCCTCAGAGTGGCTCACCTCGTCATATAGTTGCCTCTTCTTTTCGTCGGGCGTGGTCGTGAAAGTTATCAGATCCGTCTCCATTTCTCGCTAGAAATAGCATTGTGCAGCAGCGTCGAGATGCACACTCCGGCATTAATATTTCGGAACACCAGCCTTGTGTGGAGTGAAAAAATAAATAAATTTGCCCTGTTTTGAAGTTTCTAACAAAGGGAAAGAAAACCTAAACTGCCATTTAATTGTATAAATTAATTAAATGTACTTAATTACACACTTCATGACTGTAAGCTTTCATACACAGTGTGTTTTCCAAAGACAATCGCTCTGCTAACTACCTCCGTAGTTAGCTGAGCGTTTGAAATAAAAATGACTGAATGTTGATTTTGTAAAGCCCTTATAAGCAGGTGTGTCTGCCCCTGCAGAAACATCTCAATCCTCATGTCTGTCCATACGTGCAGCATTGGATAGCTTCTATTGCGCGCACGAAGACACCGCACGTATTGTTTACTCTTGTTCTTGCAGAGAGCGAATACGAGTGCAAAGCAAGTCTGCGTATCTCGCGTGCGCATTGCCTGGACGCACGCGAGTTATGCAGACTTGATTTGCGTATTGTCGACGCTGAGGCAGTGCTCATCGTTAGATCTCGTGCCAGAGAAGGCGAAGTATTTAAGACAACAGCCCGAAAAGCGTAGAAAAGGAAACAGCGCGATTTTTTTCGCGCGGGGACAATAGTAAAGGAAGGGACACGGACTATTGTCCCCGTGTGAAAAAATCGCGCTGTTTCATTTTCAATACGCCAAAACCAACTAGCCTAAAGCTTCAGTTTACGAAAAAATGTAGATTGGGGAATGATTACTTTTACCGCGGATCTGTTAAGCGTTTCGTTTGTCCGCTTAAAATGTACAGAAAACTCGGGTGGTTATGCGCCGCAGGAATTGGGCAAGTCCCATTGCCGAAGTGGGTGGGAGGAGGAGGGGAGAGAGAAAAGCATAGCATATCCTTGCGAAGCACAGTACAGCAAGTGGGTGGGGAAGAGAAGTGATAGCAAGGATGTGGGAAGGAGAGGGATGGTGAGGAGGAGTGATGTGAGGTTGAGGAGGAGGGAAAGGAGGAGGGTGAAGCATACCATAGCGAAGGGTATTATAATATATAGCAAGGGAGTGCGAAAGAAAAGTGAGGGCGAGGAGGAGGGAAACGATGAGGGAAGAGGGTAAAGCATAGTATAATTTTATACAGTATAGAATAGCAAGGGGTGGGAAAGGGAAGAGAAGAGGAGGAACAAGGAATGGAGGAGGGGAACGCCTCCAGCTCCGCTGTTGCCTCAGTCATCGCACCACTAGTGCGTAGCTGACCCAATTTCTCTCGCTCTGAATGCCGCTCATATTGCACGCTATTTAATGGTGGGAGATACATCGACTCGTTCACCAGAGGGTATAATGAAAGCGAAGATGAAAAATTACTGATGCTGTAGATTATTCATATTACTGTATATGTGGTAATTATAAGCGTAGAGCAACGCTCAGAGACAAGACGGAAATTCGCAATAAAGCCTCTCCAAGAGACTTTAATCATTACCCTCATAGCGCACGCGCGCCACGCAACGTCCGACTCAGGTAATCAATTTCCTTTTAATTACCATAGAAGCAGGGTGGTCACAAAATTATTGGTTTCAAGCCATCGCGCAGACCACTGAAAGCGATGGCACTGTACGGCGAAGTTTTACAGCACGTACGTACGGCAAGAAAAAAACAAAAGAAAAGAAAAGAAAATGCTTGAAGCTTTACGTCTGTTCCATAAATAAATAATCCGATAACTGCGTAAGTTCTTCTCTTATTTGAGTTCGAAAATAAAGAGTCACAGGTATCGGAGTGGGCGAGCGGGATAAGTTGTGGTGAGTAAAGGCTCATGGATTGGTTTTCTCGCGACCCTTTTTTCTCTTTATTTTTCTTTTTGCTTGTGCAAGCATTCTTCAGCGCTTGCACATACTGTGCGATAAAATAAATTCATTTACAACACCTGTCATGTTTATAATGTTTACTGACATTGTATATAACTCTATTAATATCTTCAGCCGTTCCGGTAACCAAGTACCCGCAATAACAGCACACTATCAGAGGCTGTAGTATTCATCCCCTGCTTGACGGCGACAAAAGTAATTTCACGCATTTGCAATGACGAAAAAAAAAAGAGTTCAATATATAAATGAAGGAAGAGTTATTGCACACGCGCGGCTGAAGAGTGGAAAGCACAGGAGAATAGAAAAGCAGGCAAGTTTAAACGACTAACGCACTGCGCATAGCATCCTTCTCATTACAAGTTTCAATACGTGATCCATATTTCAATGACTCTACGTATACTCTCTTCATGCGTGAACTAGGATTTTCTCAGAAAAGCCGAATTCAACTCAGACGCCAATCACGATTTTTGTTCTCATTGCTCTCCAGCCTCTCTTTTTAATATGGTACCCAAAGGTGCGCACAACGTCCGACTCAGTGTCGAAATCCCTCCATGCGTGGACCAAATCTCGCTAAAGAAATCCCTTTATCAGAAGGTCTCCAGAAAGGCAAGAGCCTTAAATGAGCCAACGAGCAGAACACCTCTGTGCAACGTGCAACGTGATTGTGTTCGCAACCAGTGCTGTACCGATGGCGCTGAAGTAGCGGCGGATTTCGCGCGGTAGGTTCGCGCGGTGGGTGCCCCGCCGTGCCAGTGTAGCCCACCCTGCATGCAGACTGGGAGCTGCGCGTTTCTTGGTGAAATTAGCCAATTTTCCGCTGCGCTGCGCCTCCTAGCGTCGTCGAGGACATCGGCTGCGGAACTTTGGCCATTCTGACGCCTAATTAGGTTTACACTACCGGCGCTCCAGGTGAGCAGGGAGCAAATTGGCTCCTGATTGCGCGGTCCTTCGGAAAGCCCCGCTACTCGCGGGGGGACGGCACACCGGGCACGGAATACTCCCCGGGTGAACAGACCGCCTGCTTCAGGAGAAGCATAAGCACGAAAGTTAACTGGCGAGATAAGGCTCGGCGCTGCTCTGTAGCCACAGAAAGTTCGAGTCTGTAGCCACGTCGAACTCTAATAAGAAGGCATTTTCTAACTCCCGCGTATTAAAGCTTGGCCTTGTGCTCAATATACCAAAGGTGAAGGAGCTATAGTCAAAGTTGTTATGCTTGCGCTTAAATGGGTAGATCGCGTTCGTGCGATTGCTGTTATAGACATTGGTCTTACTGCTTTAAATAACATTAGTAGACCGTATTGTTCTAATGTTTTTGGGCACATAAATCTTCTTGGGCACATTGTGTTCGCATATCGAGACATATATGAGACAACACCAACGCTGCCACTAAATGAGCATAAACCGCACTGAATTAGGACTTAACAAAGCAACTTCTGATTGGGTGATCTGACCCGAAGTGTCGACAAACTCCTAACAGAGTATAAGTGAACGTTCGTACAGTGAAACATGTATAGGGCTGGGTGTAGTCACTAATATCTGACGAAAGACGAAAGCATTCGGTGTTGCGTCAAATATGGTATCTCTGATAATGTGCAGTTACGCCGCTTCGTTTAGTGCGTTTGAACGAAGCTGCGACATTTATTTGTGCTTAGTGGGTAAACGCAGTAAGACGCCTTGCATACAATGTATTTTGCGCGAATGCTATGCTGACCACAAATGCAAACTGTGGAATAAATAGTTTCCATTTGAGGTCTGGAACATGTCATGTTTAACTTCATCGACATTATTGTGTCGGTAAGGCTCCGTACTTGTTTCTTCGTTGTTATTATGATGCTTTCGTTTCACATATCTTCCGGCGGGGTGCAAGATCACCGTTTTCATATGTACCATTGTTGGTGTATATGAAAACGTAGAATTTTTTTTTGTCTACTGGGCCGCCACAAGGCAGTGGACAGTAAAAAAAAAAGAGAGAAAGAAAGAGGGAGAGAGTTTAAGGCGTTCATGCTACATAGTGAGTATGCTATAAAAGCGACGCCCTCTCGATGAAACTCCAGACCGAGTGAATTAAGAAGAAACTAAGCTGTTATATTTTTGAACGAAATTTGATACGGAATTTAGAACTCCACTGGTAGATCTCGGGCAGATGTATCTTTTTAGGCCAATTGTTTTACAGTGAAAGCTGTTATGAGATCACAACAAGGGCCGTTTTGCGCCGTAGTTGTCCGCCGCCGCCGCCGCCGTTGTCCGTAACCACTATCGTGCCAAATAAGAAAAAACTAAATAAATAAGAAATATACCTATGACAGAATGGGAATCGAAACCGGGCCCTCTGCGTGGCAGCCCAGCGCTCTACCACTGAGCTACGCCGGTGCTTGAAACTGCGTTGCAAACTGACCCTATATACAGGCTTCATGTCGTGTAAGGAATCGCGCTAACATGTGTTGTAAAGCGTTTTAGAACAGTAAAGTAACAACCAGGCGTCACACAATGCGACTTGCGTAACGAGTGGGTCGTTCAATGCTCCAACCCATTACAAAAGCCTCAGGCATATTTATTTATTTATTTGTTTATTTGTTGGATACTGTGAGCCTGAACAGGCCCATACAGGAGTGAAAAATGAATACATAGGTCAATTTCGCAACAGCATGACTGAAACATAGTTATCACACTTCAGCACAGTGTTATGCGACAAAGGTTTATACACTGATCAAAGCGAAGAACAACAGAAAACAACATTTTTACATAACTCAGTGTTACATACAAATCTCACAGTGTCATGGTGAATTTAGAAATGTAGAAATATAATGAGGAGGAAGAGGAGAAAAGGAAGGACAGGGAGGTTAGCCAGTTCTCAGACTGGCTGGCTACCCTGTGCTGGGGAAGGGGGTAAGGGGAATAAGAGATGACAGAAAAGAGATGTTATAAAAAGGAGAAGACAAAAAAAACAACAAAAAAAGAAAACACTAATACGATAAACGACACTGCTTAGAGTCTGTCTCTGAGACCAGTTGCCCGCAAGAAGCGCAACAAAGCTCTCAATGCCTTGCGTGCCGAGGACGGTCTCGGCCAGTGTCCTAAGACCCGTTCCTCCGACAATGGGCGATTGTCCAGTCCATCTAGCACCTTTTTAAGTTCTTTTCTTGGCGCCCTGAAGCGAGGACAGTCACAGAGAAGATGGGCGATGGTCTCCTCGCAGCCACAGTTGTCACATGTCGGGCTGCTGGCCATTCCGATTCGTAACGAATAAGCATTCGTAAAGGCCACCCCGAACCACAGGCGGCACAAAAGCGTCTCCTCGGCTCTGGTGATTCCTGACGGAAGACGGAGCTGTAGATTTGGGTCCAAGTTGTGAAGACGGGCGTTGGTGAATTCCGTCGAGTTCCACTGTGTCAGTGTCAGTTCCCGTGCAAGTGAACGAAGCCTCGTAGCGGCGTCCGTTCTCGTTAATGGTATAGCTGCACATTGGAGAGCATCATGAGCAGATCGGGCGGCTTCATCTGCAAGGTCATTTCCGTAGATACCGCAATGGCCCGGTATCCACTGATAGGTTATATTGTGCTGCTTCTCTACAGCCCGGTGATGAAGTAGTCTTATGTCAGCGACTAACTGTTCGTTTGGTCCATGACGATATGGCGACATAATGCACTGAAGGGCTGCTTTGGAGTCGGAAAAGACTGACCATGCCTGTGGCGGTTCTTCAACTACGAACTCTAGAGCAGCACGGATGGCGGTGAGTTCGGCAGCCGTTGATGATGTCAAATGCGATGTTTTGAATTTTAAGGTTACGGATTTCTCGGGAATGACCTCTGCCCCTGCTGAGCTTGCAGAAGAAACTGAACCGTCCGTGTAAATGTGAATTCGTCCGCTGTGTTTTTCATGCAGGAACAGTAGTGTGGCTTGTTTTAGGGCCAAAATTGACGACTGCTTTTTCTTTTGTATTCCGGGAATGGTTGTCAGGGCTTCCAGTGGATGTGGAGACCACAACGGTAACGGTGGTCTTGCTGCGGGCGTGAAATTCTCGGGAATCACCATGCGATACGAAGCAATAATAGTGCTGAACGCAGAGTGTGGCCTAAAAGTTGTAAGGGAGGCGAGGTGGTGCGATGGAATCCGGGTGGCCTGTCTTATGTGCGTTCTTAAAGCATCGACGCGAATATATGTTGCGATAGGGTGTTCACGAGCGATGGCAACAGTCGCTGCTGAGGATGCGCATCTCGGAAGTCCAAGGCATACTCTCAGTGCTTGAGCCTGTATCGACTGGAGGACGCCTACGTTTGTTCTTCAGGCCCTGCCCAGTACAGGTAGGCTGTAGCGCATGAAGCCGAGGAAAAATACAGTATATAGTTGAAGCATCGCTCGTAGAGATGCACCCCAGGATTTTCCCGCAAGAAACCTTAGGACGTGGGTGATCATGGTGAGTTTCTTTTTCATGTAGGCGATGTGAGGGCTCCAGGACAAGTCTCGATCTATTATTACGCCCAGGAAACGGTGGGTCTTTTCATAGCTGATTGTGCGTCCATTGATTCTGATAGTCACTTGAAGGGGTTATGCAAATAGAAATTGTTTGATTTTAGCAGTGAACGCCTCTAAGGATTCAACATTCATGCAATCATGTGGCAGAGCGTTCCATTTTTCTATGGTAGATGGGAAAAAAGAACATTTGTAAGTGTCTCAGCGTGTTATATATGGTCTGATACACTTTGCATGATTTAGTCTGGAAGAGCACTGACAGGGTGGTTTCAGGTAGTCGTTCTTATTAGCAGCAAGCTTATCGCGATATAACAAGTACATGAATTTTAAACAGGTCACGCGCCGGTGGTTTTCAAGTGTCTGTGTCGCAGCGCGATTGCGCAGCAGCGTCACACTATCATTCCTGGAGTATCTAGAGTAAATGAAACGAAGCGCCTTGTTTTGAATTGCCTCTAACTTGTTGATAAGATACACTTGGTAGGGATTCCATACAACACTGCCGTATTCGAGAATGGGGCGTACCAGAGATTTATAGCATGATAGCTTAACATTCGGGGGTGCTGTTGCTATTTTTCTGCGCAGAAACCCCAGTTGTCTGAACGCTTTTTGACCCGCGTTAGTAATGTGCATATCCCATTTTAATGTACTCGTTAAGGCTGGTTCACACCGGCGACTAGCACCGGTCGCGCTACCATTTGCGACTGGCGACCAAAAAAGCGACTGAAAGCGACCGATAGTCACACCTGCAGAGGCTGCATGCGAGCGACCGGAAGTCGCAAACCCAGAGAGTCACGTCCGGATCTCGTTATCAGCGAGCCAAGGGAGCGCAATAAAAAAAAAAGAAAAAGAAAAAGCGACGAGCCCGATTGCAAAGAAATGCTGACGTCACTTCTGGGCTTCGCTGATTGGTTCCAGCCATCCTGCGACTGCAGTCGCGCGCCTGAAAAGTCGCGCAGCAGCGACTGAGCAAAAGCAGTCGCTTTGCGACCGAAACGACTGTTTGCGACTGTTTGCGACCAGTCGCAAAGCGACTAACTTGGTCGCGCGACCGGTGCTAGTCGCCGGTGTGAACCAGCCTTTAGTGTCACCCCTAAGTATTTGTACGATTCTGCCCGAGCAACGTTTGACCCCATGAGGTTGTAAGTGAAGACTACTGGATTTTTCTTCCTTGTTACTGACATGCATGTTGTCTTAGCTACGTTTATTTGCATTCCCCATTCGTCGCACCACTTGGCAATACTGAGTAAAGATGAGTTTAATTTAACCTGACCCGCCTCTCTTCGTATTGTTTTGTATATGACGCAGTCATCTGCAAATAGTGTTAGTGCGATGTCTGGTTCAACTTGATGGTGCATATCATTTACGTATATTGGGAATAAAATAGGACCTAACACAGACCCTTGGGGCACTCCCGAGAAAACTTCCAAACATTCTGATTCAGCACTGTTTATTTTAACGAATTGTGTGCGGTTAAAAAGGTACGCGCTTATCCAAGATACCACTTTATCGTCTATTCCAATGTTTATAAGCTTGCTTATTAATTTTCCAGTGGGTTACCCTGTCAAACGCTTTCGAAAAATCTATGAATATAGCGTCTACTTGTAGTCTAGAATTAATTACTGCAGCGAAGTCGTGAACGGTTTCCAAAAGTTGTGTTGTTGTCGAAAGACCTTTGCGAAAGCATAATTCTTCGTCGTCGTCAGCCACAGCATCAACAAAGTACACATAATGCGTTAAAAGTGTGTAGCGGGTACCGCGCTTTTCCGAAGAATGACGAATAATGGCATAGTGGACGCTTCCCCACTACACAAAAATTATGATAATTTATGGCGTAGTGGGTGCCATGCAAGTGTGCTTGTAGTAGTGGCCCCAACAGTGTTTAAAAAGGGCTTTAGAAAGGTCGCTTTCCAGCTTTCGCTGTCACTGTGCTGCGCGATCCGCGCAGGCCTGGCGGTTTTTTTAAGTGCAGAGCACTTTAGGGGCCTGGGCTGTCGTATGCTGTCGTCGTCGCTTGGCGTGACGCAGGCAAAACCACATATAGCATAGCCATCTGTAGCATATTGAGCTCGCACTCGAGCCAAAGAGAAGTCTTCTTCCTCTAGTTCTTCGAGGGCCTTGATGATGATATTAAGTGCGGAGCGCTTTAGGGGCCAGGGCTGTCATATGCTCTCTTATGCTGTCGTCGCTTGGAGTAACGCAGGCAAAACGACGTATAAAAATTGAAAAAAGAGGAAACAAGCGAGAAATAGAAAGAGAGAAAAAGAAAGGAAAAAAAAAGGAAGAGAAATAAAAATAAGTAGACATAAGGGGAAAAAAAAACATTGGAAAAAGGAACAAGAAAGAAAGCGAGCAGCAAAGAAAGAGAAAACCGAAGAGGGACAAAGAAGAGGGCCCAGCTCCGCACTTCCTTCAGGCTTGGCATCACTTTTGCGAATCTGCCTTAATTTTATTGTGTCTCTCGTTCTGGGGAGGGAGGGGGGGGGGGGGGGTGTCGGAGCACGATTTTCGCACACAAGTAATGATCATCTTTACGTGCCGGATGACATAAGCGATTGCATTCTTTCTTTATTATGATGGAATTAAATCATGCATATCTGGTATCTTCTTTGCAGTATATAAAATACGACATTAAACACTGTGCCCTCACAGCGCATCAATTAATCTTCCTTAAGTCTTGTTACGAGACTACATTGCAGAGACTTCTTATCGGCGGTAAATGCATGTGGCGGTGTGGGTTCCGTGCTAAAACGGAGCTTACGCACATCCTGGACACGCAGACTCGGTGGTGAAATGCGCCAGTCTCCCAACTGAAGACAGCAGGTTAGAACTGCAACCACTGCCTGAAAAAAAAATGTTTCGCGAAGGCCTGAACCTACTGTATCGGAGTTTGCAGAAAACATTCCTTAAGCTTGCTCCAAGTCCTACAAGGGGATTCCGTGTGTGAGCTCTTCTCTCTGGTTTCTGCCTGCATAATGATTTTACGATAATGATGTAGATTCCCAAAGCCAAAGCGGAAATGCGAGGTTCTCCGCAAGCGCCAGATAATTTATCTGGAAAAGCTCACAGTAGAAAAGATGCACCATATAGCTGTCCTCTAATATCACTCTTTTTTTCTGGCGCATCTTCCTGGCAGTCTTATGATGCATCAACAATTATCTTTGTGCCGCTGTAAACAACTGCCTTACCTACCTTGGTTGTCCACCAGCTATGGCGTTGATTCACGGCCGCGGCGGCTGAACGGGGCGCAATTCAAGAAAATTAAAAGATTGTGTGTCGTGGACCTAATGCGCGTTAAAAGCATCAGGTGCCCAAAATTTATACGCTCTTTCGAACTGAACGACGCACCTCATATACATATCGTGTTTCTGAAGACGGCTTCGAATAGGGTTTTTTTATCAGACATCGTAGTGTTTCTAAACACAGAGTCATGTTTCGGTGTCGTCCACACTGCCATTGCTCTGATGGCGTAGAGGAAGAGAAAGACAGTGTAGGTGGGGTTAACACTTCAATTTCGTTAGTTTAAGTTCTGTTCAGGTTATCATTTGAGGTGTCTCGTCTGATTGTACTAGCGCGCAATTGTTTCAGACTCTCCCTTTTATGTTTTCATTTCTGGTAATTGCTTTAATCATTATGTAATCTTTTAAGTACTGTTTTAAACTTCATATGAGCAATTCTTGGCCAGACGCCCAGAGTGGGTATGAGTCAGATATGAAAGTTATAATCATCATTATCGTCGTCGTCGTCGGGCTCGTCGACAGTACGCCTGGCAAAGAAGGCTTAAAGCGGATCGCAGGGATTTTTCTTAAGAGCATAATAGGCCGACTCCCGAAAAACAGGTTCCTGATGCGCCATCGAGATATCAGGTGACCGCGGTTCTTTCATTTCCTCTCATTTAATCTGATATTACACTACCTGCTTGTTGTCATACGACGCTACAAGATGCACAGCCACGTTTGTACTCTGCCGCAATGCGATAATATTTTTTACTAATAAATCACTTATGGAAAGTTGTGTAGTGATCATGCCTGCCCCATGCCAGGTGGTTGAATAAATTCGGCTATCGCCGTAATCGAGCGGGTGCGCTATAGAGCAAAAACGTTAGTGCATGCTAGTGTAATAATAATAATAATAATAATAATAATAATAATAATAATAATAATAATAATAATAATAATTTTATGGTTAATGTCGCCGCGCCCAATCGTCTTACATTTTACGATGCGGTGGTTCAGTGGAACCTGGACTGAAAACAAAAATAGGCATCCAGGATGAAACAGCGCAGCTTGAACGAAAACTCGTGGCTACCGACTCAATGCTGCCAGTCAGCACACAGCAGAGAAAGGTCAACGTACAGTATTCGACAGATCGGTGACTAATGGCTGTACCAGTAATACCTTCTAGACGCATGAGCGAAGCACTGCTGTAAAAGCGCTGGCTCACCAGGCTCAATACAAGCAGCGACTGTTACAGGCACTCTGGTGCAGTTTAGCAATAGGATCGTAAAATCGTCTCGTGCCTGTATACATTGTACTTCAGTTATATGGCCTTAGATGCGAGTGATCTGGAGAAAACATGTAGTGCAGATGCTTATCCTCGCGCCTTCGTACGTGCTCAGCGAGATGCAAGTAATTTAGTTATGCGTGATAAATGTGGCACGCGAGGTTGCGTCTGCGCATCTTTTGTATGGGTGTGCAAGGAAGCGCACCATCGTAAATTTTGCATTTAGTACACGCAAGTAGGACATATTTCTGCGGTCCGCGGCCGAGAATTCGCTTCTTTTCAATAATACAAGTTACTCTTGCGTGTGTCCCCCCCCCACTTCGATTATTCTTTCCCGCGTAATCTAGGAAAGAGATTGTTAACGAACAACCAGCTTTCCCGCGCCATCCACTCTCGTCGTACAAGCAGCATTCGTTTAATGAGCTGCTCCTTGCTGCGTCCCTTGATGCCAGTCACTTTTGTCTTGTTTTCACTTGTCTTTTCTAAAAACTGCGGCCCTCTCACAAGCAGCCACTGCAGACAATGTAGCGTCAGCCTTAAGAGGAGAACAAAGAGAGAGCATAAACCCAAGCTGGCAAAAAAGCAGCGTGCCGAGAAACCTGTTGTTGCGCCGCTCGCGCAGCCTGGCCTCTGGCGGTCTCGCAGCATTTGTTGAGTCGGGGATACGCCTCCGCCGACAGCGTCGTGCTTCCTACGATGCCGGTCCGTTGTTAATTTAACGAGCATAACTGCTTCATAATGAATTCTGGCTGAGCAAGAAGGCGACAAAGGAGCACCGGTCCGGATTAAAATGCGCGGTCTTGATTCACCGGCGCTAGGAGCCCCGTAATTGCGCTTGAATGTTTAACGAGCCGGGCCGGGCTCGGCGCAGCTCACGGTGCCTGCGCCGCGCAACTCCACCCCTCTCATAAGGCGCCGTTGCTTCAGCGGGTGCCCGAAGTTTTTTTCCAAACATATTTCAAACGTCAGGCGACAACAGAGCGTTCGTACTCGACACGTGCGTGGCATAATTCTGCGAAAGATCATTTCGATTGGAGCCGTGTAGGCGAATGACTAAAACATAAGTGCATCGATCTCACGCGGGGCCGCATGTTGTGGAGATGCTTGCTTCAGCGCGACCCGTGAGCTGCAACCATATAGTACACTAATTGCATTGTGGTATAGGGTGCCTATTGTGTGCCGTAATTGGTGATTAATGATTAATGTAATGTACAAATAAGAACGAGGAAAAGACGCGTTTTCTTTTTGTTGCTGTTATGTTTATTTTTTCATTGCGCTATTGCTTCTTATGCCTGAATGCATTTCCCATGAGAGACTTACGCTATTTTCGGCTGTGATTACACAATACGCACGCTCTGTCTCAGTGTTATTCTTACCTTAGGTTTTACTGAAAAGATCGTCGCTCTCTGCCACCTCCCCCCCCACCCCCCCCCACCCCCCTTTTTTTTTTCTTTGTGCACGCTTCAAGAATACCGCTGTCAGCCTAGAGAATAAAGGTTGCGCAACAAGAAAGCAAATAGTTAAAAAAGAAGAAGTAGGAAACGACCGATCGGGTGCTATTCAGTCTTTCTTAAGTCTGTTTTCTTGTTGAAAAACCACTTAATACTTCGTAATCGTTAACCAACTCACTCAGCAATAAATTTTGGTCAGTTTTCGGCCTGTATAATCTTTCTGGCCTACCTATGCTTCACATGTCCTACATCCCTTCTTGCGGACAGTTTTCAGTGTCTAACTAAACTCGCAAATCCTGATCGCCGGCTTTAGTTCGGAAAAAAAAAAGGCATAAGAAAAACATTGTGGCTCGTACGTTGAAGCGTAGATTCGGCGAAGTGCGCCTCTCGTTTATGTGCGCGTAATTTATAAGAGACCTACAGTGCAAGTGGCACGCTGTTGATGAACCACGTAAGGAGTGGATCACTGCTTGCTGCTCAGTGAAAGCCCGCCTTGTGTGTGAAAAACGGACACTTCCGCGGCTGCGTGTCTGTAAGAAATAAGAGGCGCAGCGGAATTACCTCGTTCCATAACACGTCTTAATGAAGTATTAAAGCTGAGTGTATGAAGGGGGGAAACGCCTTTTGCGCCCGTAGCTGTGCGCGCCGTGCCATGGGCGCTGCTCTTAATAGACAAACCGCATTCCTCTTGCTCGCAGATTGCATCCACGTGCAGCTGTATCGCGACAGCAAGGAGCGGTGCAAGCAAGGTCCGACCAAAGCGTCGCTGTCGCTGGCCGGCTGCCTGGGCCTCGAATCGGGCTTCACGCTCGACAAAGAGAGTCACACAATGGCGCTCATCTGCCCCGACCTTGTGCTGGCGTTAGCCTTCGACTCCAGGGAGCTACTTATCCAATGGCAGGTCAAGATACGTTCCAACGTTGCAGAAGGTAAGCGGAACGTGATTCGCCACTATAGGCGGCTCTCTGCATGACGTCACACGCGGGACAACTTGCTCACTTTTCTTTTATCTGTTTAGTTTCGTGCGTCCCAGATGCGGGATGCTCCATATTCTTTAGCTATGCAGATACACAGCAGTTCACCAAGCATACTTGGTTGTTTCTGCGTATCGCTCACTTCCATAAATTTCTGTGAACATATTCAGCTGAATTTTGTTATGTCTGCCCCTTTTCAATGAATCCCCCCTTTACTGCACGCCTTTTTCGCCCTTTTTGCTTATTGACCTGGACGTGGGATGAAACAAAAATTGAGTACATGCATAAAGGAGTGTGGTTGGACGGACGAAGAAAGCTACTATATGTATACGGCCTATTCAGTTCCAAGATACTGCCACCGACACTTTTTTTTTGGTTACCTTTCTACGCAGTACAACAGTTTTTGGTGCAAATCTGGCACGCGCCGGGCCGCGCGAAGCTGGCGAGCGGCCCGGCGCGACTACACTTGCAAGACCACCTCTTCTGCATGACATCGGGAGTACCTCCTCGCCTGTTGGGCAGCTGGCCTCTGAAAGAACTTCGCCGCTTTGGGCTGGTTGACGGGAAATTCTGCTTCGAAGGGAGGCTCCAAATGCGGAAAGGGTACGCCGGTGTTACTTTTTCCGCACAAAATGCTGTGTACGAATTTTTTTTTCTTGTCATATAGCGCTTGAGGAACACACTGCTGTAATGGGAATCAAGCAAAGTTAGATTATAGATACTGTTTAACGGTTGTATATGAATAACCGGTGCACGCCAAATAACTTCACCTGTCGAAACCGCTCGAACCGGTCCAAAGCAGCATCCTTCGGTAACGTCATACAGTTGTAATAAACTACTGATAACTTAAGCTTGTGCAATTGTCGCAGTCGTTCCATGTGAGAAAGGTTTCCAGTGGAATGAATGGATATGGGAAGAAACGAAGACGAAACACCAATAGACTAGAGACTGAACACGTAACATTTGTTCTGTGAAAACAAGTATCAAACGTTCAGTTGCTACAGACCAGTGCCTTGTCGTCGTCTCTGCTCTCCATTCCGGGCTTCGTGATGGAAGCCTTTTGTGCTACGTTCAACCTACCACCTGAGGAAATCACTATCACGAAGTCAGTAGGTGGCCTGTCTAGCATTTCTGACCTGTTTGCAGAACCTGCCTCTCTAAAGCAACCGTGCTGGTCAGGCCATCTACTTTCCACAGGTTAGACTCAAAAAATGTATCGCATTCCATTGCCCTGTAAAAATAAGGTTACCGTTTAGTAGTTTGAACATGATTACGTAACGTTATACAGCGCATGTTAAAGGGCCCCTAGACCACACCGAGTAAAAGGCGAGAGGCGAGAAAGCAGTTTCTCGCCTTCGCCACCCTTTCTAAAAGCGCTATCTCCTCCTCACCACTTATTTCTTCATAAAACACGTGCAATGTCAGCACTAAGCGTTGGGCCAGTCAGTATTTCGCGCTTTTCGACCACTCGCTGCTATCCCCGTTTGCGCAGTCGCAAACGCCGAAAACGAAGTGAAATCACTGTATCGCGCACAATGATCATGCGACACAAAGCAGAATGGGCATGAGAAGGCATGGCAAAGCAGGGTAGGAGACAATTCGCAACAGATATCTTTCGTATATCGACTAATCGAGGGCCTATTACCTACATCCTGACGCCACGTGAACGAACTTCTGGCGTCACGAATGTTGCCACAAAGACGGGAAACGCCGGGAGAGGATAACGCGTTCGTTCTTTGTATTTTCAGAGGTTGTTTAGGGTAGAGGTGTGCACGGGCTCCGGGTAGCCCGAAAGCCCGAGCCCGGCCCGGCCCACGGGCCGGGTTCGGGCATGCGGAGGTCTTCCCATCCCGGGCCCGGGCCGGGCTCAGGGCTACTCATCTCGGGCATCGGGTGGGCCGGGCCAGGTGCAAAGCCCGCATCAAACCAAATATATAGACGTTGTGCCGGAATTGTTTTCTTTAACGATGAACCCACTGATCACCTTTGTGATTATTTATCCATGCAATCATCCTTCTGACCTGCATCAGAGATATAAACTTCTGGAAGAAGAAGAAGTCTAATTATTCTAAGCTTGCTATGCTTGCGAAAAAAATATTCGCGATTCCGGCTACCATTGCGACCAGCGGACGGAACTTCAGTTCGACGGGATATGTGATGCAGGAGCGCCGCACTTCACTGATGTCCGAGTCACAGCACAGCTTGTTATTTTTACAAAATTTGTAATCCTTGTATACAAACTAACATGTGTCGTTTGCATATGTTTAACCTTGATATGTTGAATAAAATGCCACATGATAAAAAAGTGATATCTTGTCTCCGCAGCATACTTTCATGGTGTCGGGCCGGACCGGGCCCGGGTTTGTATTTTTGTACGTCGGGCCGGGCCGGACGGGCTCGAAGCCCTTTAGGGTCGGGCTCGGGCGGGCCTTCGACGCAGTCAGTGGGCCCTGGGCCGGGCGGTGCGGGCTTGAAAATTAGGCCCGTGCACAGCTCTAGTTTAGGGGCCCTTTAACGAACAACGTCATCCGTCTGTTGTTCAAACGCGCTATACGATTTGCGCAATTCGTTGCTGCAACTGGATCATGGAAACAGTTTCACAGAGGCATCACAGCAGCTTTAGATGCAGAGACCTCAGAACACGAAGCACGCGATGACCACAATATCTAGTTCTCGTGGACGTGAGTGCCTCTCAGTCACCGAGTGCGTTTATTAGCGAGTGACGTAGTGTGACCTGTGAGTGTCGCCGGGACGTGTCGTGACTCGCCGATGTGTTGCGCAGGCGAAGGGCTGCACGTGCTCCACACCAACCAGGCCGAAGAACTGGCCGAGGCCTTCGAAGCGGCGTCCAGGGGGAAGCTGGCTGCACGCAGGAAGCTCCCCTGCAAGGCTTCAGGTCAGCCGGCCGCCTCGCGCTGCTGCTGCTGCCGCCCGCGACTTCCTGTCGGCGGCGGCGACGCGTTTTCTTTCTGTCCTTTTCTTCGAAGCGCCCGAGTCAGATGCATGTCTGTGCGTGACCAAGCGTGAAACAACTTTCCGCTTCTACTGCATACGGCATGATGAGACATAGGCCTAAGGCTTCTGGAGACGGGATCGCGAAAGCTTAATCTGAGACCTACTCTGCTCTTCGCGAAGAAGTAAAGAATGGTGTATACATACTTATACATATAGATATGTTTAGATACTGTCTTTGTTTTCTGCATGTCAAGCCGAGCTGAAGTGTGTGTGTGTGTGTGTGTGTGTGTGTGTGTGTGTATATATATATATATATATAAATATATATATATATATATATATATATATATATATATATATATATATATATATATATATATATATATATATATATATATATATGTGTGTGTGTGTGTGAAGGAAAGAATTGTAAACTTAAGGGCTCGTTTGCTTTCTTAAACACAGTATTAATGAGAACTAACAAACAAATATGCCAAGGAAAGTATAGGGGAAGCTATTAGAAGTAATTGTAATGTAAATGTGAAGAAAGGAAAGTGGACGAAAAGATAACTTGCCATATATATATATATATATATATATATATATATAGAGAGAGAGAGAGAGAGAGAGTACCCTTGTAGTACCCTTGTAGAAAACCTTGTTCCGCGAATCGGCGCACTTACTTATCACTTAAAGCCTTCATCGTCCCCTGAACTTCTGTCTTGTTAGGCGAAAACGTTATTTGACAGGCCGACTGCCTTTCTCAAGGATCCGCCTCGGTGGAACAGTGGCTACGGTGCTCGGCTGCTGACCCGAAGGTCGCGGGTTCAATCCCTGGCCTTGGCGGTCGCATTTCGATGGAGGCGAAATGGTAGAGGCCCGTGTACTGTGCGATGTCAGTGCACGTTAAAGGGACACTAAAGGCAAATAACAATTTGCGTCAGAGTGAAAGATCAATGTTTGGGAATGTTTAAAACATCAATATTATCAACAGCAGTGCTCTACTAATCGAGAAATTAAGGCAAATGTATGACACCACATGCGCTACGAGTGGGACATCTACGAAACGATCCCAATGACATCACAGCTACCAGCTACAATTAATCACTGGTAATCAAACCAGCCGTAGTAAAAAAAGAAGCTTCCGTGCATTACAACACGTAATGAAATGCTCCTTGTCCGTTTCTGTTTGATTCATAGAAAAAGGAACCGCCTGGCTTTACTATGACGAAAGGCGCGAGTGGTTCAAAAATTGCGTTTTCGCTTGGTTAGGCTGGATAGGTGGCGCCATCTAGCGGAGCCCAGTTGCACCAAGCAAGCAGAGTATCATGCAGAGTATTGTTCAGTGGCCGTTGTTGTTGCTGTGGCTCCCGCTACTTTCGCTCTGCTGCTGCTAGTGTCGGCGGCCGCGCAGTAAAGGCGGGCAACGTTGGGCACGGAAAACAGTGACATCAGAGATTCCGAATGCTTAGGCGGGTGATTTGAAGTGCGCTAACGCGATGCGGACCACTAAAACGTGATTTTATTTCAAAATAAGCCCTTCCTTGGCACGAAAGTAGCACTACGAGATTTCTGGACCGCTATTTCAGCAATCAACGTCGACTTAATATTTCACTTTAGTGTCCCTTTAAAGAACACCAGATGGTCGAAATTTCCGGAGCCCTCCACTACGGCGTCCCTCATAATCATGTCGTGGTTTTGGGACGTAAAACCCCAGATATTATTATTATTGCCTTTCTCAAGCCCCCCGTTAACTTTTCTCAATTTGTATTTTATTTATTTATTATTATTTTTTTTCTTGCGCCCTACGATCTCTAGCATGCATTGTAATGCCGGGCGACGAAGGCCTGCATCATAAAAAATTGCTGTCTAAGGTCTAAACGTCACTTTAAAGCGTGTGCGCCCTTTTCGTGCTTCCTGTTTTTTTTTTTTTTTTTTGTCTTTCTCGATTGTTTCAAAACTCGGCACAAGTTCAGCGCGAGCTGTGCTTGTTTCCGGGTTGCATCAGTGGAAATGATGTCTTTCCACGCTGCGAGCGAGGTACGCTGAGCGAGCTGGTCTTGCCGTGCAGCCACGGAGACGCCGTCGCGGATGTCGCTGCAGCCTCGTTCTCGGGCCCAGGAGTCGAGCCAGTGCAGCAGCAGCGAGTCCCGTAGGCCGCTGCTCAGCTCGGGCTGCTCGGACGTGGGCTCCTGCGATGCCTGCTTCGAGATAGTGCGCTTCGCCAGCGACGCACCCACGCCCGACGACTTCTTCCGCTCGAGGACCTTCTGCAAGGTCCACTACAGGTGCGCCGCTCAGTCGAGCACGCTTCCTTACTGCGCTCGCTTTTTCTCGGCTCATTATTTATTTTATTCGTGCTCTCTCACTGATCGTCCCACGTTCCCTTATCGGGCGACACCATCACTCAACATCCCGAGCAAAAAAAAAAGGGGGGGGGGGGGGGATTGAAGAAAAAAATAAGCCGGCTCGTATGAAGCTTCGACGCTGAGTTCCCTCTAAGTGAATTTGCTTATTTCGCGGAAGGGCAACGACCGAGTGATCTTTATGAATGAGGGGCCCCCCCAAGCGCACTTAGTTGGTTACAGAGGGCCGTACATGGACCGGGCTCGACCGTCTCAAGACCAGCGCTAAAGGCGTAAGGCAGAGCTTAATAATAATAATAATAATAATAATAATAATAATAATAATAATAATAATAATAATAATAATAATAATAATAATAATGTGACATAACCACGGGCAAAGTAAGAAGCCGTTCTGGTAGAAATAACTGTGAAAGCAACTCTGTCACTTCTTGAAAAAAAATATATGTGAAAAGAAAGGAGGGCAACTGGATCCTCTCATCTCATTCCCTTCAGCTCCTTCCAACCATAAACACAGAGACGTTGTCACCCCTGGCAATTCTTAGCGAATTGTATTGCGATGGTGCATCAAACATAAGCGCTACGTCAGTTCAGTTGGAACTAATGTTACGAAAACGAAAATTACTGCCCCACATGGCTGCACCGAAGGGCAGCTCACAGCGTTTCGTTCTACGTTCTCTAAAGACAAGTCTTGGGGCCTGACAAATTTTTCTCGGTGACGAAATATGGCAGATTAAGCCCGCAGAGTTAGATACTTCGCCGCTTTCTTTATCGGCCATCACGACAGCGTCCGTGCCGAATGACCGAGCGAGTACCATTCTGATGAGAATCCTTCGTTTTATGACACGTGCGCATTGCGGAAGATGGGTGAAGAATCGGAGAAGGGTAGGGGGGAGGAAGGAGGCGTTAATTGTATTAACATTTATAGTTACCATCGCCTTCTCCCAAGCGGCTTCGCTGGTACTCTCATTAGTTTACCATTACAGTGCCAGAGATGGAGAAAGCAAGCCACGCTGTTGTAGTTTCTTTAATTTATCCTTCAGTGGGCTCGGATTTGCAGTTCAAGAACCTAATAACTCTATGCTGTACTTTTTCTTGACGTAGACGAATGAGGAAACCGTTGCGTTTTGCAGAGCAGTCAAAACTTAAACCAGTCTGCTTAAACGAAGCGAGAATTCCAAACGTGCACAGCAAAGACAGTGGAGACAGACGCATCGTATGAAAAGCGCTGACAGGACACAGTGGAATACTTCAGCGAACACGAATGTTGTTTTGTTTTTTCTTACTCCCGCACTTCCATGCTTCAATAACCCATTTGCGGAGTCAAGCTATGCTCTTCACAAAAAAGAAAGAACGAAAAAAGCGAGACTGCTCATGTCATGTTCCATGGCATGATAATATCACCAAAATTTGAAAGGTTTTATTCGTTAGTGTCGTTTATCATCGGCCGACCATCTCTCCTAATAACATGCCCGTCATTACGGCTGGCTGGTATTACGTTCTTACGATCAGTGCTAGAGAAACGTGCTTCTTTTGTGGGCAAATGAGCCTTTGTCATTCCTTCCTTGTTTCTGTATTTCGTGATGCCTTTACTTTCTAGCATCTTTCGACGCATCCTAGAAAAAGAGAGATAAAAAATAAATAAGAACAAAACACGGACACACACACACACACACGAGAGCTTCTAATCCCATATTTCCCCACCCCAGGTGCAGGGTAGCATGCCAGATCCTCGCATCTGGTTAACCTCCCTGCCTTCCTCTTTCTCTCTCTCTCTCTCTCCTGTCGCATTTAACCATCCTTTTTTTTTCCCTATATCATCCTGAAATTTCTGTTGAAAGGGCCGAATGCACAAAACTTTTTGCTCCTACTTGCCTTTTGAATATTGGCCGGCTTCATTCTCCAATAACACATTTGTCAGCGCGACACGTCAGAAGCACGATGGGTCAACCGCTTGATAGCTGGCTCTTAATGCGGCCGTCCGCTCTTACAACGAATGCAACAAAATAGTGCATGTGTACTATTATGCGTCCGCCTAACACCATTAAATTCTTCGTACAGCACAGCAGGTTCTTCTTAAAGATATCCGCCACAGCTTCTTACATTTTTTTTAATACGGGTTGAATGTTCTTGATTTGATAGAACCGAAGCTACTGTGCGTGTTTGTCACACAGAACATCATAACCGATTGGCTCTGCGTATCCCAGGTGGCCTTCCTGCGTGTCACAGGGGGGGTCCCGCACCCAGCGTGTCCTCCAGCGACGCGGAGAGCGCAGACACCGTGTCGCTGACCATCAGCGACATTCAAGAACCCCTGGGTACCAAAGAGACCGCCGACAACCAAGTCAGCAGCCCTCTGCCCGTCTCCGGAAGTGCTCCGGCAGTATGGTAAGAAATAATAATCGTGGTTCGTCGCATTCACCACGTTGACCAATGTCCTGCGTCCTGCTTCCGGCCGTTCCTCCGGGCATCATCATGCCCAAAGCTCCTGACTCTTAGTATGAATGTTTTATCGCTATGGCGCACAATACGAAGTTGCAGTGCTCGCGAAGCGTACGTACACATCCGGTCGAGCTCTAGTCGAGCTGGCCGCCGCAAGGTTTAAGTGTAACGAGGTAGCTTTAATATTAATAACAGCCCAACACCGACAATGGCTGCCAGAACTTTTTATCTAAACTGGTTCACAGCGAGCTCCAAAATGCCACACTTGCACGTGCATGCACTAGACGCATTTGAAGTTTTGAAACTGCTAGCAAATCGTGTGTCACCAAATTCATGGCAGCTTGTTTGTACTTTCAAGACTTCGCATCAGAGCGTGAGTTTTGTTAGTGCATGACTGTTTCTGAGTGCCGCAGTGCGCGCTTTTTACGAAGACGTGGTCAAATTACCACAGCCTCGTTTGTTCACTAGGTCCATCTTTGCGGTATGGCCATGGTATTTAATGAATGTTGAGAATACGCAAAATTTTGCTATGGAAAATTGCGAAAGGTTACAGGACATAAGCCCTACAGGGCATAGCAGCATATCCACTTGCTGTGTCGTTTCGATTTCGCTTAATATATCCGTGTTACTCTCAATTATCGCTTCTTTCAGCCCTTACTTCGCTTCGTTTATAAGGAGTTCAATTATTCATCCCGTATGTGAAACTCAAAGCGCGAAGTGCGGCTTGCGAAGAAAAGATACTCAGAACAGCGATTTCTTTTGGGTCTCTTCAGGCACCACGTCGTCTTCTCTACTAGTGAAATGCGAAAATTTCCGCCGCTTAAAATGTCAGAGCTGTCCCAAATTCTTCACAAGAATTTTAACAAGAAAGCAAAGTGTTAATGAAAATTTTCCGAAGCACTTTTAATGAAGTAAGAAAGCATTATCACTCACGTGTACTATATGTTAGAGTTCATAAACGGGCCATTTCATGCAGGACATACACCCACTGTGGAAAATGCGGGCGCCACTACTGTGCCCGCTGTAGCTTTCCCAGTCAGAGCGGCAGATCTCCGGACGGCAGCCGATGGTTCCCCCCCGCAATGGACAGCGGACCCCAAGACGCACCAACAGCAGGCATGGGTATGTTTGGCAGCGGTTGTTCATGTGGGTTATAGGAAAGTCAGCGTTGCACGCCTCGTTTTATGATACAGTGAAACCTTCGCGTGTCGTAACAAAGTCAGTAATATTCACAGAAATGCTTGTACGCTACAAAGCGCTTCCTGAAACCAGGCACCACTTAATCAGAAGAGCTGTGATAGTGAAAGCGACCTGGAAACGACGAAAAATGCTTACGAAGGAAAAGTTCGGTGCATTTGCTCACAAGCGTCAATGTCGGAAATTATTTCGTGGGGCATAAACGCTCGCGAAGAATTCACATTGCACCATGTGACCAAGAGTAGCAAATCAATCTTTTCTCAACTTTTCTGTTTTGCTTGCTCAAACGAGCGCTTCTTGTGTCAGAGTCGGGCCGATAGGACAGGTACAACACGAATGAGAATTTTCGGAGCCACGTGCTTCATCTGGTACCACTAAAACCTGCCACTCCAAGCATAAGTTTCAGCATGGTATGAGTGAATTTCGGTAAGATGATAAAATGAGTAAGTAAGAAGAGACAGCTGTGATAGTGATTAATCATAGTAAAAATATAGGTGAAGACAAAAAGGGAAATGTATAATTTTTTAAGGTTAGCAAAAAATGCAAGTAAGAGCAGTCAAGACGAGACGACGTTACTCCTCCGGCAGACGACCGGCGCAGCCGTACACGGGAGGTCGCCAGGCATCACAGACTCCTGCAGCCGACCAGCCAGTGGTGTGGCGTCTCAAGTAAGCGGCGGCCGCGGTGGCAAACCCTCAGACCGCGCGTCGCTCTGCTCCCAGAGCAGTGGCACAAGCAGTGCCAGCACCAGCGGCGCCAGCACTAGCTCGTCCGAGTACAATGTGCCACGGAGCTTCCTGGAGTCCCTGTACGACCAGCCTCGAAGTATCATTCACACGGACGGAGAACTGTTCAGAGTAAGTTCGAAGTTGTTTTTGGCTTGAAAGCGGGGGAGCGATTCATCCAGCTGAACAAGCAGTTCTCCCTTTGTATAATATAGCGAATCCGACGGCTCAGTGGCGATTGCGCTTTGTTGCTGATAACGAGATACTTAATACTTTATACTAGATTTGCCTTTTGGGGGGGAGAAAGGGGTGCAACAAAAACGTCCTACAATAATGAAATACAGCGCATGGTAAGCAATCAAGGTGGTAAGGACAAATACTGTCAAAATGAAGTGCTTCCTGTCGTATGCCAACTCCGAACGATCAACAGCAGTACGCGACGGTTTAAATTTCGCGGTCATCGTATCTATGCGATGTATTGTTATTACAGGAGGGTTATAGTTACGTAGTTTCAATAAATACATAGAAGATTACCTAGCTGGTGGATATTTGTCATAGAAGAAGTGAGAAATGAAGATATGTACACGATGGAAGGGCAAAGATTATTGCTCGTTTTCCCTAACTCGTGTCTGTCTGCGCGCCTCTTTTCCATGACGAACGTTTTCTAGAAAAAACAAAAGCGTGTCTGCCTCGCTGTAAGACGCTATTCCAATTCGCTTCACCACATGCAGTGCAAGAGTTCAACACATTTTCACGAGTTACAGTCTGATAAAGGTAATAGCTGTGGCGTTCAAGATGCTGAAATGGCTCCAGCCACTGTTTTTTAGATGGACCCGACGTTTCGGGTTCCGTTCGGACCCTTCCTCTTGGTTGACTGTATCGGTTTGCCGGGAACATTCCTGGGGCTTAGTTGAGTTCCCTCGCAGAACTATCCGGGTGTTCGACCGTCCTCCGGTGCGACGCCGTCTCCTGTGGTGGACTCCATGTTGCCGGGAATTCATGGCTTCGGCGGTGCACCTTGCATCTGCAGCGCACGTGGCGTTCAGCCGTGCGCCGAAACCCCTTTGGCGCGCTCCGGTTCCACCGACTCACCGCTTGCGTCGCCGAAACGTTCTACGCCGCAGCCGAGGCCCCCCCTGCACGTGCAACGTACGACTGCAATACCCAAACTACGATGTTCCACGAGCAGCGCTGGCTAATCTCTACCTGAAGGTATAATAAATATACAGTGGGCTTATTCAACAATCTGTGAGCTCGACCTATTCAATTAAAAAAAAATTACAGCATTCCTGGGCAGAATGTTTTGCGGTATTTTATTGGTGCGTGATGGTCTCCAGGGCAGGTTTTTTTGTAGATAAGAGCTGAATTTTTAAGTTTAAAGAAACCCGAAATTTAAAGTTCTTATATATATTTTGCAGTCCGGAGTACTTGTTCAAAATCATACGTTAAGAAAAAATTCATTAGCCATGTTTTTCTTTAAAGATTGTTAAACATCATTAGCAGAATATCTAGCTTGATTTTAAGCTTTGAAATAGCGATAGAATTACTGTTCCGTTGCAAACCAAAACTATGCAAATACCTTTTAGAATGTCAAGTTGTCACGTGATGTTTTATGTTGTTTAGTTTTCATACCACTGTATTGTTTAACGCTGGACATTTTCGAAGGTTAACCTGCAGCATGTTGTAGCACTGTAACCACTGGAGCCTGTACGTCGCAAGAGTGATGTAGGGCAAGGCGTAGCTGTCTACTAGATGCACCGAATTCCCAGCGCTTCTTACAAAGCTTTTCCTTTGCAAGTTATCTTTGCTATTGACTGGCTGCCTTCGCTAACGTTATGTCAAAACACTACGATTGGCTGGCAAATACTATTACGAAAAATTGTAGGGTAAAATCTTTTTCTTTTGTTTTAATACGGGCACGGGATGTTATATATGTTATGTGCTTTAGTGCTCTTATTTGCTTTGGTCACTAGAATCTTCCTTCAGCATTTGATCCACCTCTCTCGCACTGTTTCTATAATTGAGGCCAGACCACCTCCCCGCTCACACTTCCCCGAAATCTTTTCCGCTTCTATGTATATACATCACACGAAACACAAAACCTCTAAAAGACGTCTCGAAACGGCTACAAACAGCTATAGACGTTTTGGTCTACGAGAAGACCTAAAATAGACATTTTCAAAATCTAAGAATTGTGCCTCAAATGCGCTTGCATACACTTTATAAGCCTTTTTAACAACTACGAGAGCCTTCCATACAAACACACGCGCAAAATAAAAAGAGGGAGGGTCAGACCCCTCCCGAAATTCACTTCTGGTCACGCCCCTTGGCCAGACACCGCCTTTTTATACGTTACAAAAAGCTCGTCAGGACATCGCAGAACACGACAAGCGTTGTGAACTACAAATATGCGTGCTCCGAAAAACCGTTTCTTGTAAATAAATCTAGGAAGAACCGGCCTTCCCGCTTACATCAAAGATAAACCAGCGTTGCTATCAATTAATTTTTTTTTAATGATAACAATAAATACAAACAAGGGTTGGAGTAAAATCGAACAAAGAAAGAAAAGGCCGAATAAGTAAATCAGAGTGTCTCGCGCGTTATCCCGCCGCTGGTTTCGTGTTGCGCGTACCAACGGAGCGCGCGACGAGTGTATGGCCACGTGGCCGTTGCGGAGGCTCCATCTAGCGGCACATCTGAACACTATACTCCCGATCGATCAGCGGGATTTTTGAATTCCGGCAGGCCGCATTTCGTAGTTGCTCTGAGCGAAAAGCACTTTGACCGTGTGACGTACGCAGCATGACATGCGTGCATGGGGAATACGAATGACATGTCATGAAGTGAAGGACCCCACATACTTCTACATCATGGCATGAGTGATATAAATGATTAGATGCTGCCGTGGTAGTTTTTTAACTCGAATTTCCGGATATTCACGACATAAGATGATTAGCGTGATTTGCATGCCATGAGATTTGCCAAATACACTCGCATAATACCATCACCAGTTAATTTTGACTAATTGTCGTCTAGGGTTAGCTAATGTTGGCTAGTGATGGTTAATTGTTGGGAAATCATCATCATCAGCCTATTCTATGCCGACTTAAGGACGAAGGCCTCTCCCAATGATCTGAAGTTTGCCTTTTCTTTCGCGAGCTGATTTAACCATTTTATGCTTTCCAAAATCCTAATTCCATCACCCCGCCTAACTCTTTGCCCTGTTCGGGTGTGTTTCCCATTCCTTGGTATCCATTCCGTCGCTCTCAGTGACCATCAATTATAACTGTCGTACGCGTTGCACGCCTACGTCCATGTTTGTTTTTGTTTGCTTTTTTGTTTTTCCCCTCTAAATGACATCAAGGATATGTTTGTTCTCCAATCGAATCAATCTTCCAATCTCTTATCCTGACGCCTATCACGTTTCGCTCCAATTCTCGCTGCGTGGCCCCTAATTTCTTTTCGAGTTTGTTATCATACAAGTTTCTGCCCCGTGTGTCATTACTGGTAGAATGAATTTGGTAGTACGCTTTCCACTTGAGGGACAGCATTAAGTCGCCAGTCATGATTTCAGAATATCTGCCGAATGCGCTCCAGCCCATTCTTACTCTTCAGTAGATTTCCGTCGCATGAGGAGGTAGTGACCTAAATAGACGTACTGTTTTACAGTTTATAGGGTGCGGTTGTCCTGCACTATCGTTCTTTCGTCGTACCACCGTTCGGTATTTTTGTCTTCTGCACATTTGTCTTAAAGCCTATTTAAACACCTTTTCTGTTAAAATATTCAAGTTTTTTTTGTTGTTGTTTTGCGATTAGTCACCACCATTGCTTAAGAGTACGATGCGATCTGCAAACGATAACTTACTGAGCTATGCTCCGGTAATATTTATGCTACCTTCTTCCCAGTATAGTCGTTTAAGTACTTCTAGGCATCCAGTGAACACCATTGGAGAGATTGTATTTTTTGCCTGATCCCTTTCTTGGATACTATCGCGAAATGTTCGTTATCTGGTCTTCAAACAATATGACAATTAACACATATGTGCAATGCGTATGTCTTGCTCCATTTAATGCTTCGAAGACTATGCGACGTTTTTTTCTTACGAAAATATGCCCCAATGTCTTTTTTTAATTCTTTTTGTACAATTGTAAAGAAACGAAATTAGTGACGATGAAGGCGCTCATAGTACTGCATTCACCGGCAGTACTTTATGATTTCTTAAATTTATGTTAATTAAACACATAAGTTTCGCTATTCAGCTTGTCCGTGAGCTGGTACAACTTGGCATCCTTGTTAGAAGATAAGAATGTCAAATTGAGCCCGTTAATAAAATTGAATATAGGGAGCTCCTTTTAGTTAGCGCGACAATCATGACGCAATGAACACAGCGACAGAACGAATGCTGACTTCAAACCAGGATGTTGCATCGAAACAAAAGTTAAGGAAAAAATCATACGAGCCGGAGTCGAACCGAACCGAACCGAGCCGTTATTATCCCGCCGTCTAGGAATAGAACTCCGACGAGAATTCATTTGAGGACCCGTTCCGTACCAATTTGACCAATGGTCAGTCGTGATTTCAGACCAATTCCGTTCCGTACCAATTTGACCAATGGTTTAAAAGGCCGCGTAGACTCTGACAGGGCACCATAGATAAGCAATGCTGGATGCTGGTTCGTAGTCCATAAACGAGTAATGAGATTTAAAACTGAAATAACTTCGACCAACCTGTACTCAGTTCTGATACCCATTATGTAAACTTTCGCGCAACCCACTCTCCCTTTAATTGAATTAAAAAAATACAGGTGTCTTACGACCCCGCCACAGTGGTCTAGTAGTTGTGGTGCTTAACTGCTGACCCGAAGGTCGTGTGATCGAATCTTGGTAGAGGCGACCGCATTTTTGATGGAGGTGACAATGCTTGAGGCCTGTGCACTTACATTTAGGTGCATGTTAAAGAACCCCAGGTGGCCGAAATTACCGGAGCCTTTCACTACGGCGTCCCTCATAATCATATCGGGGTTTAGGGACGTTAAACCCCAACAATTACTATTATGACAGGTGTCTTACGTGTACTTGCTTATATTGCTGCGGTAGATAGACAGGAATACGTTTTTTCAGCTTCCTATTCCATTTTAATTATGTATGCGGTCGGCTGAGCTGCAGTTGTAGTTAGTGTCCAACCGAACCCGAACTGAAAACCGTTCCCGAAGCGAAATTTTGGCCGGAATTGAACCCGGACAGAACCGGTATTCTCAGCGCATCTTTGAACGCGAACCGAACTTGAACAAGAAAAAAAATAATAATAGCGGTTCGAAACAAAGAGGTTAAAAGCATAAGCAACGAGAGTTGCTGCAATCTGCATAGAGCGACCGATTCAAATAGGAAACTCATCTAAGGGATCCTGGCCGTTTTTGTGCAGTCGACCGGGTTCCGAACAAACATATGAAGCAGCCCGCTTATTCAAAATAGTTACTCACCGTTCAGGAAACATGTATCGCCTTCATATAGCCTATCAACTACATCTCTCAATTTAGACAATGTAACTTGTTACTTCACCTATTTCAAGATCTCTTTATTCCTTCAAAATAGCGTAGCGTTTAAATCGACCAGCACTACACTACACTTGCTGTACCAATTACACACTGTTTTTTTATCGTTAATTGCAATATTATCGTGCAACAGATGCAATCCTGCCATGTCACAAGTGATGTAAATGTATCAAATTATCTAGAGAGCTTTTTTGCCGAATAAACTCTGCAAAAAGTTCCATTTTATTTCATTTCATACGATATTCGACGGCTTTTCATCTAACATTGCAATTCGACCCTGCTCGAAATTTTCACTCTTGGAAGATCTGTGTCAATATTTATTAAGTGCGGAGAACTTTAGGGGAACAGGCTTTCGTATGCTGTCGTATATATGCTGTCGTATGCTGTCGTACGCTGTCGTCGTCTCTTGGCGTAACGCAGGCAAAACCACACATAGCATAGCCAGATGTAGCATATTGAGCGCGCGCTCCCGCGAAAGAAGTCTGCTTCCTCTTGTTCTTCGAGCGCCTTGATGATGGTATAAGAGAGAAAGACAAAGAAAAGAGGAAGGCAGGGAGGTTAACCAGATGATGATGGTATAAAGTGCGGACGTTACTACTATGGCTAGGGAAACGCGACAACACAAACCACGTATAAGAATTGAAAGAGGAAGCAAGCGAAAAATAGAAAAAAAAATAGGAAGAAAAATAGAAATAAATGGAAATAAAGAGGAAAAAACGCAGAAAAAAGGTGGAAAATATAAAAAGGAAAAAGGAGAAGAGAAAAGAAAGAGAAAACCGAAGAGAAACAAAGAAGGCTGCCCAGCTCCACACTTCCTTCAGGCTTGGCACCACTAGGGCGAAGCTGTCTTAATTTTTTGTCCATCCTCAGCATGATTATCAGTTGAAATAAACGTGGGAAAGAGAGAGCTCATGGGTGGGCACTTTGAAGGCTCGTGTATGCTTTCCATGCAATGCAGTGCTCATAAGATATTCGAATCTTTAGAATGGCTGTTGTACTTATTTTCACTAAATTTCGCTGTTATTTATCCAGAAACGTCGATCGGTGTTTTCACTCTGCCGAAGAGCCGATTTCTTCCACCTCTTGGCAAAACTTGCTGATGTGCCTTGAGCTTGACGCAACACATACGATTGAAAACACATGTGATCGATCCCCACCAACTGTACAGCAAACTACAACCTCGCAAAAGTCTCGTAACGTGGCAGGCGCGTTAATTGGTATAAAACCGTGAAACTGTAACGGCGTCTACGTTTCAGCTCGCTGAAATGGTGACGCCGTTATTATTTGTTTTCAGCCTACAAAGCATATCCTCTATTTAAACCTTTTACCACAATATTTTTTTTTTTTCAGTCTATCCTGATGCTCGATATATTAGCGAAAGTGGCCGGCCAATGGCAGGGAGCACTTACGAAGGAAAAAGTTAAAAACTTTTTCAATTCGATTGCCGAACTTCACTTGTAAGGGTTTCGACCTGCCATAGAGTCCTGGGTCAGTGCCAATTCCTTAAAAACTTGAAAGACGTTCGAGCTTCACCTTCGAGAGTAGAACGCGATAGCGTAATCGGGCCCCGTGCACATCGCCTTCTCATTTGCTAGCCTGGCTTCGGTTCTCGGCGGATGCCTCAACATTGCCGCAAGGACACGAACGTCTGTGCGCGTAACATTGGCCGTTTCAAACTATCCTAGAATGCCTACTCCAAGTACAGTTGCGAAGGAACCACTAAGACATCATTATTCCTTTTGCTAATCGGCGAAGGGCCCACTACGCGTTCGTAATTAAGGCAACACGCGAACCTACGCAGCTTCTCCCTTTGTTGACGCTTTTGCTGCTGATGATGATTAAATATGTCAGGCTGCTTTGTAAAGGGTAGGCCTTTAAAACACCCGCTCGTTGCGCAATTTCCACGTTTTGGCGCCTGGCGCGATTCTACGCTTCTGCCACGCAATATTACATGCGTTAGGGAGACTTTGCCCTCTATATGACATTCATAAGGTGTTTATTTTTTATTTTTTTTTTTTAGAAGCAGTTTCAAGCAATGGTGTGGCTATGTGGTAGAACACCTGCTCGCCACACAGAAGGACGGTGTTCGGTTCTCACCCGAACGAGATATTTTTATTATGCCTTTTATTTGCATCTTTCGCGATTTCTCACGCACGGACAACGCTGATTTTCCACTTACAACAAACGACGCCGGCGCCGACACCGTAGTTTCTGCGAAACGAGCTTTTTAACGCTATTGCATTAATATAGTATGGTTTGGCAATGGCACAGGATTGACACAGGACCTTCTGCCTCAACGGCCGAAATGTACACATGCAGCTTACAGGCGCAACTAACTGGATATTAGTTGTATTTTCAATGGTTTGGGCGCCGTTACCCCTGAAAACAAATATACAATGCGCCTGCGTGTCATACTGCATCGTTTCAGTTCTTGAGCAGTATTAAAGACACCAGAGGTACAACAATACGTAAGGGTAGGAAAAAGCGTCTACTCAAATAATTTCGCGGTGAGGCTGGAAAACGTTTTGTTAACTTTGACTATCCTTAATTCCGAACCTTTACGAAGAGGTTCAAACTACCTTGAACTGTAGCTCTCTTTCGCGATCTTACTGGGCTTAACTGAAGTTTTCTATATTGCCCCTGCACTCTCGAGGCTTACGTGACCTCTTCAAGCATTCTTCTGCCTCCCCCCCCCACCCCCCCCCCCTGCGAACTAAAGTGATACATCAATATAAAAAGGATAAAAAGAGAGGACAGAGCTGAGTCAACCTCATTTTCCGTGGTTCCCCATCTATCTTGCACAGTTGGTTACTTTTCCTGTATGAACCGATCAGATTAAAACCGCAAGGAAGAATAAAAGCGAAGCCTTGCAACAAATATAGCGACATTGTGCCCTCAATAGCAGTAAACTCCAGGCAGGCTGCGTAATCTTATTAATTCACTTTAACAGAGTGGAGATCGCAGGACATCATAACTTGCGTTCGCAATTTAGGGCATCCTGCGCAAGCTCCGATCATCTACAGGAATGATACGGCAGGAATCCATCATAAAACCATCAATGATTGGATTGAGACATTCATCGCGCGATCTTGGCAGACCTAACCGGCATCTAAACAAGGGATACTTGGTTCCTGGAAAACTCCATCTCAAATATTTCCGTCTGCTTGCGTGGGCTGTTCGAAATCATAGACTCCTGCTGCGAGTTGTCTTAACGATTACTCCTGCCATGAACACCACTCAAAAAGGTATTTCTTTCCAAAAACATTCTTTTAATACGATATTCTGAATTACATATTAAGAGTAATGGAGAGATAGCTAGATCGATGATTTTAATGAAACTCGAGCCAGCACGCAGATGTATAAGCATATAGCATTAAATGTACGAACTTCCGTGAACAACCTGCCAATCGTCCTCCATTTATGCGAGTTTATTCAGTCTTTATTCACCCATGGCATTGTGTGGAGGGCGCAGATCTGCAAATCATTTATCATTCAAATGGCTGACTTTTACTCGTCTCTACATTTCAGGAACAATCCAAAAGTGCTGCCGACATAACTCCTGACCTACCGTCGAGCGACACAAATATGGACGCTACGATGCACTACGACGTCCCCAAGAAATACAAGGTATTTTACAATTAATTCTAATACCAGTGTCACCAGAGTGGCCGCAGTTTGTTATGATTACCCAGATCACGCGTTATTCCTATCTCTACTGCTAGCGTTATAATTTAGCTCATCTTTTTTTTTTAAACATGTCTTTGGAAGAAGAGCCGATGCTCATACTGAGATGCTACGTTTGTAAAAAAAATTCTGCCGATAATCTGAAAAATTATTGCGGTACAAAGCACTGCGTGAACCGTTGTTGCACGAGACGCCGACGCGTGTCTAGCTATTGAGTCAATGCGTCCGTGGCAAAATCATTGAATGGATACACGGAGTGGATGCTTTGGGCATTACCTTTCTACCATCAGGCGGTGTCCAGTCGTATATGTGGACAGACTATTGTCGGCTCTCAAAGTGCTGCTTTGAGGTGGCCACAAAGGGAACTGATAGTGGCAATAGCGCAATACTTAGCTGCAATTTATTGATGAGACACCAACCAAGCAGCCGCACCACACCGCAAGCCTCGGGCGCGAGAGGGCGGGGGGGAGATTGAGTTCCACGCCTGTTCACTCAGATTTCACAGACGATTTATTTTGTCGTCGCCGTCATATTCCGTATGAAGTCCACATCTATAACATCGCTCCGCGGATTGTAGGTTCCACCGAAAGTAAAAGCGCGAGAGCGCTGGCGACGAACGTGGCTGAAGCAGAGATGAAACAAGTCGGCCATCTCCGTCGCACTAAGGGCGCATGCGATAACATCCTCCCGCATTCGAGCCTTACCTTCGATGTCTCCTCAAGCAGAGGAAACGTCCCTCCCGTCTTTTGTCGGGTGAACGATCGCGAAGGGGTGCCGGTTGGGAGTGGGGAGAGAGGGATGAGTGCGTCGCTTGAGCAACAACTGCGAACTTTGATCGAAAGGGCGCGGTCGCGGTAGCGAACACTGGCGTGCGCGCTCGACAGACATGAGTCTGATGTCGACAGACATGAGACATGAGGCTCTGATACTGATATGCTCTTACCGTGACATGCTCTCACCGCTTACTTCGCGCTAAGACGACATATAGCGCGAAAACCACCTCGCTCCCTGGAGGTGCCGTATACCGTACACCGGCATTTTGTAGAGAAAAGCGAGATCGGATCCAAAAGAGGTAGCTGCGAGCCTTCGTATAACATTCCAAATTGTTGCTATCGCATTCATTGCTTCGCCCTTGCGGCAAAACTGCGATTTTTTTAATCCGTCACAGAAGCGCCGTGCACGGTCTATCAATGATGGCAGCTTCTGCTGTGGCGATGGCAAGATGATATTTAAAAATCATGTTCAATTCGCCATTTCGGCTGATGTTATGAGCTCACAAAGGAGTCGCGTCTTCGCTAATCAGTTTAAACAGCAAAAGCAATGCGACCTTACTTCAATAAAACCTCCACTCATGGTTGCGCAGCGTGAATAGCCTCACGCGTCATGTACGAAATGCGGCACATAGAGTCGTATTTCGCGGTTTCATCCGACGCGCGACGCTATGCAATACTTCGATGCATCACAGATGTCCTGTGAGGGGCGTAAGTTATGTAGTTGCTGGATATGGCTCCCGTGGTCCTTTTGGGAGCCATATTGTGATGCTCCGACCGACTGAGAGCCGCTCTCATTATCGAGAGAGCCTATGTTCGATGCCAACTGATTCTGCGGTAGCGCGTTTACTGCAGAAGTGTATTATGATGGCTATCGCTTCAAAGTGAACAAGAGTACACAAGTGGGCTTGCCCTCAAACACCATCATCTTGCAGAGAAACCAGCTCTCACAATTCTTGTCTCGGAAGTTTCCTATGGGCATAGACCTTTGTAACAGCGCTGAGGCTTACAACCATAGAGACCACTGTAATTATGCTAATCTGTGGGCTATCACGTATCAATGCCCATTTATAGCATTGCTGTTCATTCATGAGTCTACACAGAGCGTTTATTTTTTCCTCTCAGTCATTCTTTTCGTGCCACTCTTTCCTTCATTGCTACGTATATTCTTCTCAGTCTCCTTTCCTCTTCCCTACTGCTCGTTTTAGCCGTGCATGCCGTCCTCAATCTGCATTAGTGATTTGCTGTTATACGCTTACACTTACCAAAACTTTGTTTCCTGTTGCATGCCCAGGAGCACGTGTCACAAGAGTCATCTCAAGGAACAAGGGCTGCTCGGCTTCCGTTAGCTTGCTCCTGCGGCAACAGCCTCGTGCCCGACCCCCTGTCTATGTGCCAAGAGCTTAACGCTTGCAGCCACGTTCGAGCGGCTTGCACGTGCAACCGAGTAACATTCTGGGCTGGAAATCTGGTTCCATGCTTCCAAAGAGCACCTTCCGAAGAAAACCAGGCTGCCACCCTACAGTGCCCGAAGAGCTACGCGCCGTCTACTATATGTAGGGAACCAGGAAAGAGAAACAGGATACTTGGTACCATGCCGGACAGTAAGAAACTCGACCACTGCTCCGATTACGTGAACTGTCATTTCATAGAGTCTTTGCCGCTCTACCAAAATACTTGCGCACTGTCCTCTGTGTCGGAACAGTGTGACTCCGACAAGGACGCGAAAAGCACCGAAAAGAAAACGATAATCCCAGGTTCCCCTTCGGTAAACCAAAGTCAATTCAAGAGCCCCGAAAAATCTGCTACCTTAAAGAAGACAGGCCCACGCGCTTCGCCTTCCTCAAGCACCATCGGCGAAAGCTACGAAATGATGTCCTTCCGCGGTTCATCAGAGCAAGTGAGCGTCGTTTGCGATAGCAACTACATCGCCATGCGCCCTATCGAGCCTTGCAAGTGCGACAACGAACGCGGAGGTAGCAATGTCACAAGCTCAGACACAAAAAGAACTCCGCTTCCACTGCGACCATTCATGCCATATTTGCTGCCCTGTGAAGAAGAGTTTCCAGAAGACGTGTCCTCCGAGGCCGAGACAAGTTGGAAAAACAGTACCAAGTGCAGCCTCGTAAGCAGTCGGCAGCGCTCGACCGAGACACCAGACAAACCATCACCATTAGCTGACGCCAAAAGAAAGGTTCTTACAAAGAAACGGTCCAGTTCGGCCGATGGGCGCCAGGAAACGGAAGAAATGTCGGAGGCGGAAGAGACCGTGCCTATGGGCAGGGAACGGCGACCAACGTTCAACAAACTTCCTTTCCGAGCTAGGTCTCAGAACTTGGTCGATGTTACACCACCGTCTTCAGTGCCTTCCACTCCGAACAACCGTTCTATGGAGAATTTGTACCGGATCCCCTTTCACAGATCAGCTGACTGCCTAAAGCTGAAAGGTGACTTCAGATTTTCGGAGGAAGACCTCTCAATGGACGCCAGGTAATACCGACTCGTGCGATGCCCCAACAAACGGTACCAGCATCAAGCGCTCCTCAAGCGTGCCTTGCAAACCGCAGCAGCAGGATACCATTTCGAGCCCGTCAGATTCCGGCGTGTCGACAAGCCTGCCTGAAAGCTCAGAAACTGTGTGCGAACTCGCAACGCACGAATGTCATTTGAGCTCGCACCCATCACTTCCAAGAAACCTCGATGAAGGGACGACTGTAAGCCACCGTCGCTGCGACGAAAGCAAAAGGTTTATTCAAGAAGGTAAGGTACTTCTTCTCCTACTGCGTGAAAAATAATTTGCTAATTTAGGAACACTAGGACTGCTAATGTCCTTTTTTAATTTATACCTAATAACAGTAAATGCACGAGCTCAGACCACACTAGAGTGAATAGGACAGGCTGTTTTCCTGATAACTAGTCCACTCGACATGCGATCTCCTCATAACGGGTCGAGAAGACAAGAGCTGAATGACAACGCGTGTGTGCGCACAGCGCACAGCGCACTGCGCTGTAAGTGTCGCCTGCTTCGCTCTTCACTTCATGAGAACACATACCCTACCATGATTATCTGTGCGTTATTGTTTATGAAAGACCGGTTTGAATTGAAATACGTTCACGACTAATATGCGTAAGCTTTTTATATGCACTTTCATTTCTATTCTTGTATTCCTTCATCTGCGCATGCGTCATGGAATTAAGATGCAAATAATAGTAATATAGTAATAAAGATCATTTATCAAGACCTACAAGGTTGTGTCTGTGAACCATGAGAAGTTAACAGATAACAAAGGCAGTTGATTAATAAAATTTATTTTATACTAGTGAAATCTAATAGCTATAGGCGTACTTCGTTCAATATTTCTACGTGGGGCCCCATTTTACCGCACCAAAATAATCGTAACCATCTCACAACTTTCGAAAACAGTCGACAAAGCGTCGTCTGAGCGATATCACACGAGTACAAAACTGGCTTCTGTAACTTGTAGCGAGGGAGTTATTTGGCGCGGCAAACAACAACAAATATCTTTTTAGCACTGTTTATTTAGGAGAGGACCACGGATGCAGAGTTCCAATTGAATTTACTGCTGATCTTTTTGGCATACTTGGGAAGCCGACCTTTTCTGAAGTTTTGGCTTTTCTCTCTCTCTCTCTTGATTGGTGCAGCGTTCGCACGATGCCCACAACAAGGGGCATTCGGACTGCCCGGTGAGCGATACGCGGCCGCCCTGAAAGGGTCCTCGGAAAGCAGTACCACTTCATCAGACAGCGACTACATCGAGACGCTGTCGCTCTGCAGCAGCGGCAGCAACGGCAGTGGTTCCGAGTATCTGCGATGCGAAGACATCGCGGCCGGCAGACCATGCCCTGTGTCGTGCGGCCTCAAGCCGCGCTCGGCCAAAGAATACAACGCCATCGACAGGTCGGCCATCCGACACGAGATGCACGAAGAGGGCGTGTGCGGCGCGGTGCTTCACACCTGCCACCAGCGAACCCACCACCACGCGCCGATACACCTGACACTACCGAAGGCGGCGCGCAGCACACCTCCCCCGTCTCCCGTACAAGGCCAGGGCACAAGAGCCAGCGCCGCCAAACCAAGCCCAGCTGCGTCATAACAGTCTAGTCGTCCCATCGTTTGAGTACCGTGCCATGGATAGGGCTTTAGCCGCCTTCATCAGCTTTGATTCGGGCTCGCTGCCCATGACAAAACGCGTGGGATCGGCTTAGTGACATTCACTGAGAAGGGTGCAGACATTTCCAGAGGAAGTGTTCAAATATCAGGGATATAACGCTGGGGAAAGTGATCGGACGCCGGTCGTGGGCAGCACATGTTACAAGTGACAGGTCAGCAGCCCAAAATGTCTAAAATTGGGGTCAGTGATCAAGATACGTCAAGGTTCGAGTATTCTGTAATTGCGTAAACCCTTATGTGTCATTAGTCACTCATTACATCGTGGCAAGGCACGAAGATATAGTATACACATTCCCTCAAATACTGGCCCGAGTGTCAACTTTGATGTATTGTAAAGTATTCTATCACAAGTTCGACAGTGGTTACTTTCACCAGCCATTTTTTTTTCTGTGGTGTGTTCGGACGAAACTTCGATAGATGGAGCCTTTTCATGGCATATCATGTTGCATGTACACATACGCTGTGGCGCTTGTGCAAAAGTTGCAGGAAGTTTATATCTTCAACATTACGCATTTTATGCCACCGACAGAAAGGGTACGCCAGGAAGCCACTGTTGGGCATTCATTAAACCAAATTAATCGTTACAAAATAGAAAACCTCAGTCACGAAACGTTGTCGCTAGTCTTGTAGATATGGTAGTCTTCGCAAGAGGTAACAATTTAGGCGGATCATTGTTTTCTGTACGATCTGCATGCTTGTGTTAGAGAGCCTGTCATTACGACGTACTAATTTTGTAGATAAATCATCACATTTACGTCGAGAGTTCATTCTTTTCAAGTTACGAGATGATCATTCACTTCTGTAGATATTTTTAAAACAATGTTTGAGTAATCACATGTACAGGCTGCAAGGTGTGGCGTTCGTTATCTTCCTATAGTATGTGACATTTTACGCGAACTTCCCTATAGGTTCTATAGCGGTGCTCTTGTGGATCTCTAATAAACATGTGTATATGTGTATGTATGACCGTGCAAATACATGAGTGTGAATTATTGGATTTTGATTAATGCGGCAAAACTAGTAGTTTCTCGCTTTGCTTTTCTTTATCGTGGATGTTTCCAGAAAATATTATGATATGACTGCGTGGTTTTTGCAGCAGTAGTTTTGACGGCGTCGAGTGGCAACAGAAAGCTATGGTGTGGTGTTCGCCTGCGCTTATGCAACGATAAGGTTCCGGCCATCGACGCCGTGATTGAGGAGGCAGCGCGCAACCTGCAAGTGACTGAACGCAAATATCTGCACCGACTATTCCATGGAAATAGTTGTATCGCAGGAGAAGCGCCAAACAAACGAAATGCAAAATTTTAATTCCCTAGAACATGAATTGTCTCAATGACCATTTACTCGAACAGTAATTAAGGGCAGTCGTAATTGAGAGGTGTTACATGGCAGTTCCAACCACTCTGGGCATAATCCAACGATCGCAGACGCGGAGGAAGCAAAAGGACTAGGATGGACATCAGGCAGTCAGCTACGGCAAGGCAACCTCCTCCGACGCCGCCTATCCTGTCCTTCGGTGCCTATTTGGACGTTGATTGCTAGAATGTTGCCCTTTATTGTTGCCATTCCTGTCGATGTATTGTTTGGTCCACGGTAGCTCAGAGTGTTGCCCTCGGGACAAGTACGCACAGCACGAGTAGACGGAGCCGGGTCAAGGAACGAGATAGGACATAGCATTTTGTTTCTTCTGCTCGCGACATGCATACTTACCTGGAATATTGCGCCAACTGCCACAGAAGAACTGCGTTAGCGCTCTCTTCCCGGTGTCCCCTCGCCACACTCTCACCACTCCTCTACTCTCGTACATACTATCAGCATGCTCGACAGCTAGAAGTTACGGCTTATCTTCACGTGATAAGGACTTGCATACCACCACTCTTTCATGAATATTTTCATTGTGATTAAAATTTAAGCTGGTCGCGCGACGCTTAGTCTCTTTTTCTTCCTCCATCTTTGAAATTAAGGCAAGTAAACAACAGCCTGCACTGATGGGATCACGGCTGCGAGTGCGGCGTCAAAAGTTCATTTTCCCAAACGAACGTATGCACATATCGGCTTCTACGTTCGAAAACGCTTACGTGGGTGTAATTTGTAACCAAAATAGCATAGCGTAAGAAGACACTTTTTTTCTGAACATGCTATGAAAGTGTGATCACGTGATCGGAACAGAATGACGTAAATGAACATGGAACGCGCCGTGCAACACTGGCAGAATACGTTCAGTTGAACGGTAGCGCGGTGGAAAATGTCCGGACAACGCTGGTATTAAATAACATGCTACCGGGAAAAATATCGTTTCTCATTTGCGAATAATTCTAAACTATCACACCTTTTTCTGGCCTAGCGTTTACAGTGACATCATGAGTTACCAAACGCAGCTACCACCAGCAGTATATGGTTGATAAGCATGATAATTAAGTGCCGTTTGAATCACACTTTCTTATACAGATTAAATGTTACGTGTACCTAAATATGCTTGTGCTTTGTTATTTCGCAGCGTTCAAAGAGTGCTTTTTGAATGCACACACCTGTTCAGCTCAACTATAGACTTTCTTTTTTTCGTTTTCATGCACGGAACCCATATCTTATAGTAAAAGGTCTAGTAGAACACTTACTTGCGCAGTGTCGTTTTTTAGCCCCAATTCAAACTGTACATGCGAGGCTTTACGTTTAGACTCTATATATACCTCTGGTATTACATTACACATAGATGTTCCTAATTGTAATAATATTTCCTTTTTTTTTCACTTACGAGCCAGTCTGTTCGCCCCTGCCGTGTTCAATCTGCCATCCACAAAGCGACGCAAGAACTCATCTGTGTGTTTCACGTAACTGTTATCGCAAGTAGCCGGAAATGACTACAGATTTCTCCTTCTACTTCACTACCCACAAATTGCTGGTTTATTTCCTGGCTGTCTGTTTGATCAGCCAAATGCAGCAGCGTTATTACATCCTTATTCCAAGGAAGAATGTTACCCTGATACGGCAGTATTGAGCTATGGACCATTGACAGTAAAGATAAAACTATCGGGTATTTAGTCGCTGCAGGTCATAGTTTCATGTGGTAGCTATAAAAGGAAACTAGAAGAGTAACCACCTAGCCCATACCCCATTTTGCACAGAAATTGACTTGGGTGATTTTTCACACACCGATTTGCTTCATACTGTGTGTGCGTGCGTGCGTGTGTGCGTGCGTGCGTGTGTGCGTGCGTGCGTGCGTGCGTGCATGCGTATACTACAGATCTAAGCCAAAAAAAACCTTGTGTGTCATTTTTTTCACAAAAAAAAAACTTCCGCACTGACAATGCGGGCTACTTCCACAGTAATGACCCGAAATGACTTATGTTTCTCGCTCTCTCGACCGAGGATGGCACTTTCGACCTTCGGAATTTTGGGTGGACGCGTTACCGCGTCACAACTGTGACAGTGCGGCCATGACATAATATTGTTCTTAGTATGCCAAAGAAAGAAGAACTTCAAGGACTCGTTTTTCTTTGTTAGGCACAACATTAATGATGACTAACAGACAAAAAAGCCAAGGAAAGCAAGGGGATGTTATTTGTAGTAATTATGGCGTAAATGTCAAGAAAGTAAAGTGGGCGAAAAGATAACTTGCCGCCGGCAGGGACCGCACCTGCAACCACCGCCTAACGCGTCCGATGTTCTACTTTCCTTGGCTTTATTGTCCGTTAGCTCTTATTAATGTTGGTGTACTAAAGCTAACCTACCTATTATAAGGTTCTTCGCTTGGGCTAGATACATGCGCATATAAGAACAAAGTTTTTACCAAGACACATATATGAGAAAAAGTAATTGCAGTTGATGTGCAAGCAAAATTCGTTATTTATCACTCGTACCACCCATGGTTCTTTCTTTCTTCATTTTTTTATTTATTTTAATTTCTTGTGAAATTGAAATTTCGCTGGCAAAAATGTCTTTCCAACATTGTTTTTTTTTAATGCTTCGTGGTTCATAGCATATATACATTCCTCTCTTGAAGTCTGGATCCGGCATGCTAGAAGTGGGACGATCTTCTTGCTACGGCAACCAGTCAGCTCGTGACGTATTTGCTCGATATTATCTGATTCCGCTAGTAACTAACAGCCTCTTATCCATTCCGCACATTGTTTATCGCAAGAAGTGAAAACGCTGTGCAGTATAGACGATAAAGAGTCATCCGGCTTGTGAAACTTCTGTAGCTTGCAGGGTTGGGTGCGCTACGCAAGCCTTGCAAGACGGCTCCGTTATGGTTTTATTTATACGGGAGAAACGGCCCATGTACTTTCGTCGTGGACCGTGCATACATCGATGCTCTTGCTCAGGATGTTTTTCTTAAGTGCGCGTGTCTCTGTGCTGTAGAAGCATATCATGCGGAGAAATTCCACTAAAATGAGAACGACAAGCAACGCTGCTGCAACAAGTGTTCTGTTATCGGGCATATTGCTCCTAATACATACTGTTCACAATGAGAAACGAAAAGCGAGGTACTTTCACGACTGAAGCCACTATTCGGATGTAAAATTTACAGGTATTAAAGCCAGCGATGGTTACACCATATTACTTTGATGTCTAAATATAAAAGCGTGCTGACCAAGCGCTAAATTGCGAGTCTGCATTTGGGGTTACTAGTCATTCACTGGTGCTTGCTCGCATTGAACAGTAAATGTCTCTGCTTCTTTAGAACAGTGGCTCAAAGGAAGCGTCCTAGTTACATTGACTAGTTATGCTGCCCTGTGTGAACTGTACGAAGGTCAACCTGTCGTGCATAACGCTAGTTTGTGTCCGTTAGTAAACATCGGTGTTTATTATTTCAACACCTCTCGTTTCGGTTTTCTTTATGCTGTCTGCAGCCTGCTGTACTATTTGCTGTTTCTCGAGCGTCAAAGCGTGTAGATGTGGAAAATGTATAGGTACATATGCCCACGAGAAGTCAAATAAAATGCGGTTGTACAAGTACTCTGTGCTGCCTCTTTATACCTATTATTTCCGCAACACAGCCGATCCGTGCTCTGGCACATTGTCCCCGGCTTGAAAGGTGCCAACATTGGTGTTTTGCTTGGCTGAAACTTTGCCACACTTTAAGAAAGAGAAAATAGACAACCACCCGTTTGTAGCATGAAGCCACAAGGAAATCCATACGGATTTCTCAGAAAGAAAAGCTTCTTAGTTGCCGAAAAAATTTGTCCTGGTCCGGGGTTCGAACCCGGGACCAACGCCTTTCCGGGGTGGTCGCTCTACCAATTGAGCTAACCAGGAAGCTAGCAATTGGCAGCGCGAGGGCGAATTCATCGACAACTCGAAGCACATGGACACAAGTATTGCAAATGAGTTCTGCGGAATCCCGCAAGGTGGCGAAAGGGTTAAGAAAGGGAAAATAGACAACCACCCGTTCGTAACACTTTATGGAGCACCGTGCGCACGCCTATGGCGTCAGCCTCTTGTTTGTATCTGAATAAAGCAGCGACGACGGCATGGCGAAGTCCGCCGCCATCACGTCACTCCTCTGCAGCATAATCCTGCGCTATACGCTACCTGGTAAACGAAATAGTTGAATTTATCTTCACTATTTTTCAAATGATAGTTTACTTGAAATGTTGTCCGCCTTAAAAATACATTATTACTGAATAATATATTTATTGCGCTAATAATTATATCACCAATACATTGTTGTTGAATGTGACAGCCATTAAGTTTACTTTTTTATTTGCACTAGGGTTTTAAAACATTTGGACACATTTCAGCGACTAGAATGTCAATTCATCGTGTGTTTTTTTTTATCGAATTCGATTCGCCCTTTCGAAACATGATCATTCAGCGACGAATTGCGTTCTTAATTAAATAATCTCCTATCAAATGAATTTCAGGTGTCCTTTTCTCGAATGTATTGGATATGAAATAGTGCTGTTATTCAAAATTTTCAAGCAACAAGCTTTCTAAAGTTAGGTGTATTGAGGGCAGATATTATCAGAAGCTCCTGCTATACAGTGGGAGAGTCGCGAGATTTGGGACAGTTGAAGGAATGAAACAGCGGGTCTATCTCTCCTGCAGTTACTTCAAAGCCAACTACTCATGAAATGGGCTTTGTGTGAGCTGCGGGCATGTTGCCGGTGTAGACTTCCAGCAGTTTTCATTGATCGAAATGGTGCTAACAGACCGATTGCATGGATGTAATGGCGGGCGTATTCGGCGAATGGAGCTTTCTGTAACTGTAAATCACCTATTTCAGGTGTCAAAAGTAAGTTTCTGCTATCACAATTTTAACGATCTCAGATTGTAACCGGTTCGTGAACGCTAATGTAATTTTTTGTCCGAAAACATGCATCAACGCTGTACTTTTTCAAAGAAATAGTTTAGACATTGTGACAGAACTTTAGCCGCTGAACGTTGTTTACTTTGGGAAACGTAGTAGGGAAGGATTGGGGCAATTGAGTTGAACGCCACACTGCCCCATTCATCTCTATCCTACTGCCACGCCGCGTTACACAGCACAAAAAGAAAAAAATTCGGCAGATCCCACGTACCATGGGCATCGATGTCATGCGAATCATGTGAAGGGAAGGTGACTGGGTTGTAATTTTTTTTATTGAGCGAAACGTTGTAAAATGGCGCTAAAGATATGTACAAATGTTGTGCGCATGGACATGTGTTGAGCAGTCGCATATGTTTTATGTAACCAGTTGTTTACAGTTGCGAAACGATGCCAAGAGCAACATGGGTGTTACCAACACCAGAAGCGGAAAGCTGAGATGTAGCACTTGTGCATGCGAGGATGGTAGCCCTGGATAGTGCTACGTAGACCAACGCTAACTCGACGTAACGCCTGTATCATTAGAGTACATATCTAATGTCTATAAAATTAGATGGGCAGCACTGCAACCGCAATCGACGTTTCACCAACATTGCGCCTACGTAGGGTTCTTTTCCAAAGAAGTTCCGAGACCTGACATGGCTCTGTGGTAGAATACTTGATTGCCGCGCAGAATTCTTGGGTTCGATTCCTGCTGGGACCATAACATATATTCTTTGCATTCGTTGGGTCAAAGCTGCCGACGTCGGTTTTTTTTTCTAACGCTCTCGCATTTAAATTACCAATGTCTGTTCGTGCCGTTCCTCGGTAGATAAACTGTCCAACACCTGTGGCGCATACCCGCATACCACGGCCTGTGGTATACGGGTATGTGCCACACGTGTCTGGAGGAAAGGGTTTGACGTCGTACGCGGCGGGATTTTCACATTATTGATGTCATGCCCAGACAGTCATAACCGGCAAACCCTCTTACCTTCCCATACTAATTTCCGTCTACCCCAAGTTAAGGAGGTGATCACGAGAGCACCCAGACGTAGGCGGCTAGATAGATAGATAGATAGATAGATAGATAGATAGATAGATAGATAGATAGATAGATAGATAGATAGATAGATAGATAGATAGATAGATAGATAGATAGATAGATAGATAGATAGATAGATAGAAATACTCAAGGTGTCTGCAGTAGGCAAAGAAATGCTTCGCATTTAAAAATTGGCGTTCATTACATGGCTAGAGTCAAGAGCAGTAACAACATGTAAGCGTCAGTGCGCAGTTCCTGCGGAACAAAGAAAGGAGCTCCCAGTTCTACTTCTCTCCTAAGAAAGATATGGGGACTTTACCAATTACTGACATTGTGATGAAGCAGCCTTTGTCAAAACCCATCGCTGCAGCAGAGTTTGTGCAACCCGTTTAATATTTGATGTGGAACTATCTGCTTATAATGGTCGCTGAATACACTTGTACCATGGTGTTACATACGTCCCACTCCTCCCAAGTGATGTCCTATACTCCACCCACAGAGGCGGGTGGAATGTGACAGATTTTAGCGATTAAAAACTATTTTTTACAGCTGCACCAGGAGCCGTAGGAACCAGTCCGTCTCAGAAGTTTCGCAGCTTGTTTAGACCTGTATTATCATCAATCAAACATCGTTCCGCGTTCAAGTTCAACAAAAATAAAAATATCATTGTCAAAAGTGTCCCAATCCTCTCGACTCTCCCTATGTATACTCTGAATAATATCACGCTCACGCTACTGTAAATTAATTTGGTTTAAGAGAATAAATTGATTGATTAATAATTGATTTAATCATCTCACAAGGAAAAAAGCCTTGCATCCTATTTGCCGACATGTCAGAAAATGGGCTCAGTTCGCAATTCTACGTGAAATATGCAGTAATTAAAGCACATGAATGATTGGTGGTATCCTTCACTTCTTTAACTACGAAATAACAGTTATTTGGAGGCTCTGTGGATGATTTATAACACAGTCCTTCCTGTCTGGATTGGCACTCAAAACATGTGTGTGTTTCACGGACATGTATGAAATGTGGCTTTCAAGCGTATGGTTATCGATATTACTAATTAAAGTCGGCGCGCACTCTAAAAATTCTGTTTTGAACATAGAGTTGTAATGATTTATATAGAAGTGTGACTCACCTTGACCTTTTTTTTTTTTCGTATGGTAACATGCGAATCATTGCGCATGCGTCTGACCCATTATCATGCTTCCACAGGGAACCCGGTTGAACCAGTCCCATGTGACGTGAGGTTTATAGTCTCGATGGCTCGGCAAGCCGTTACACAGCTTCAGTGCTTTGGGCCTTGAACGAATGGAAGCTGCCTCTCCTGAAGGCAGCTGTCCAATGTAGCTCTTTAATTCAGGCCTCGTTTCGGATAATTGCATGTGTGAGGCACCTAATGAGCAGCTATGATAACACTCAATTTCTCCAATAACGCACAAGTGATGAAACAATCGAAGGAAAGGCAGAGTATTAGACACAGTGAGAGTTGCACCATCGTTAGAGCACTTTACACTTGGCGTACGAATTTATTGTCGATGAGTTTAAAGAGAAAGGAGGCTGGGGCTGCGGTAATCCTGAGGGCAACCGAAACTTGGTACAAGCGATGGTACCGTGGCTACGGTGCTTGGCTGCTGATCCTAAGGTCGCGGATTCGATCCCGGCCTCGGCGGTCGCATTTTCGATGGACGCGGAAATGCTAGAGGCCTGTGTACTTAGACTTAGGGTTCACGTTAAAGAACCGGAAAGCGGACGCGGATTATCCGCAAAAGCGGAACAACCGTGGCCGCTTGCCCGGATCACACCCGGACCGATTTTCTCCCCGCGGAAAGGTTGGCCGCTGTGGCCGCAGCCAATAAGGGCCCGAGTCGATCGTGCGCCGTATCGCGTAGTGCCACAAGATGGCGCCACGTCTACCGTAGATTGATGGATTGCTCCACCTACGCGACGGAGCGGGCAGAAGGCGACGAGGTCGGTCTGAACAGCCGCGCGCTTACGCTGCCTCTCCGCTTTGAAAATCCGCTTGCCCGCTTGCATGTTTCGCGTTCGGTGTGAACGTGCCTTTACGGAGCCCTCCACTGCGGCGTGCCACATAATCATGTCGTGGTTTTGCCACTAAACCCCCGCAGAAATTATTATATTATGTGTAGGTAGGTACAGCGATTTGTCTTGAAGTGGCCATGAGGTCAAACATAAATTTAACATCGATAGTACTCTACCATGGGTTAGTCTCTGTATATTAGCTGTTATATTTACCGCCCTAACACTGCCCCATCTTGAATAATCTGAGAGGGCGAACAGAACTGTTAATCTTTGCACTCGTACCGGTTTGTCAATTGAATACTGTATTTTATTGTGAGGGTTCCAAAGTTAGTCGTAAATTATGTCTTACTGGACTTTTGTAGCCCATTACAAGGTTCGACGAAAGCTCGCCAGGCGAGGATCATACATTGTTAAAATAAAGCGTCCATATATGTTTATTTGCCTTCTGAACGAGGAGGATGCCTGTTTTCTTTTTTTTTTTTTTTGACGATAGACGTTCGTAACCTTTCAAGTTGGCAGGCGCTGGCGCTTCACGCAGCTCCGTTGAAATCAATTTAAGTAACGTAGGTTTACCAGCACAGGTCAATGTTATCCCCTTATAAGCGAAGTTCTGCTTAAAAGGGTCTTGCCCAGGATAGGGGTCTCAATCTCTCTTAAACGAGGCGCAGTCATGTAATTGAGTCTTCCAATCGGCCTAGATGGTGAAGGTGACTGGAGCGAGGGGGTCAGTTTGTGCAAAATGTCGGCTAACGTGACACTTGAAAGACGGCCTTTTCCACATCTCATACATGAGCCAATCTTGAAGGCTATTTGACGTCAGGTTTGATATTGATATCCAAAACACCTGAAATCGTGGCGCCGATACTGAAATATGGAGTTTTTCTTTTATGGTTATGTATAAACACATCGTGACCGTATGGGGTGCCTCACGAGAGGACTGCTTGAGACCAGTCATGCCAGTGTAGCTCATGAACATATTAATTAAGAAAAGTTTTAAAAAATGTGAACGAAGACGGTCATGTTCAGGCCGGGTCGCTAGCGAAAAGTCGGCGAGCCGCGTGTTCGAGATCCCTTGTCTAGTGTGTACGTAAAGACAACTGGATATTTTTAACAGCAGCGGCTGTCCGTGTGTCACCTTTCCTTCGTCCTGTCTTTGCCCTGTTTTCCAAGTTTTATGTACCAACTATCCCGCCTTTCCCCACTTCTCGAGCTGTTTAAGCTCGCTGTTGGTCCATGGAGCTTTCGCAAAAACTCAGCCTGGCTTTACATAGCCTAGATAGTCAAAGTCAAGGTTAGTTAAGCCTGGCTAATTTTAGCTGAACATGATGGAGACTAGTTAAGCTTAGCCTAGCAATCACTACCATGTGAAAGCCAATCGACAGTCAATCAATAACCTACAAATTCTAGGATTTTTTATGTTTCAGAAAAAAAATGCGCGAAAAACGTCGACGAAGAGAGACGGGAACAGCACAAGCTCCCAACAGTTCATTCTTCTAAATCCCAGGAGATGCTTGGTTGATCCAAAAATATGGTCAAGCCGGTCTAGCCCAAAATGCATTGCCAACACCTTGTAATGGCCAATCGACAGTTAATAGACAGCTAATCAATAATCGATCAATAACCATATATTGTAGAAAATGCTCGCTTGCACTTTTCCTAGCCCAAAATCCTTTGGATAGTGAATCCATAGCTAATCAATAAATCAATAACCAATAAAAAAAACGCCAGGCCTGCGTGGAACGCGCAGCACAGTCACAGCGAAAGCTGGAAGAGCGGCCTTTCTAGAGCCTTTTTTAACCACTCTTGGGATAACTACTACAAGCACACCTGCATGGTACCCACTACGCCATAGATCATCATAATTTTTTTGTAGTGGGGAAGCGTTCACTGTGCCATTATTCGTCATTCTTCGGAAAAGCGTGGTACCCGCTACACACTTGTAACGCATTATGTGCACTTTGTTGATGCTGTGGCTGGCGACGATGAAGAATTGTGCCTGAGGCTTTTGTAATAGATTGGAGCATTGAACGACCCACTCGTTACGCAATTCACATTGTGTGACACCTGGTTGTTACTTTACTGTTCTAAAACACCTTATTACACATGTTTAACGCGATTCCTTCCCCGACATGAAGCCTGCATAGGGTCAGTTTGGAACGCAGTTACGCGCACCGGCGTAGCTCAGTGGTGTAGAGTGCGGGGCTGCCACGAAGGGGGCCCCGGTCCGATTCCCATTCTCTCCTAGGTATTTTTTTATTTATTTAGCTTTTTCTTATTTCGCGCGATACTAGTTACGGACACCGGCGGCGGCGGACAACTACGGCGCAAAAACGGCCCTTGATGTGATCTCATAACAGCTTTCGCTGTAATAAGTTATATAGAAATGATCCGTTGTTTCTCAAGTCTTGCGAAAATAGTGCGAGCGACGCTTTTTTCAGCGAAAGCTGTTAGGAAATCACAATAAGGGCCGTTTTTGCGCCGTAGTTGTCCGCCGCCGCCGCCGCCGCCGCCGCCGCCGCCGGTGTCCGTAACCACTATCACGCGAATTAAGAAAAAACTAAATAAATGAAAAATACCGTTGACTGAATGGGAATCGATTCCGGGCTATCTGCGTGGCAGCCCAACACTCCACCACTGAGCTACGCCGGTGCTTTAAACTGCGATGCAAACTGAGCCTATGCAGGCTTCATGTCCGGTAAGGAATCGCGTTAACATGTGTTGTAAAGCGTTTTAGAACATTATAGTAACAATCAGGCGTCACACAATCCTAATTGCGTTACGAGTGGGTCGTTCAATGTTCCAACCCCTTACAAAAGCCTCAGGCAGCCACAGCATCAACAAAGTGCACATAATGCGTTACAAGTGTGCAGCGGGTACAGCGCTATTCCGAAGAATGATGAATAATATGGCATAGTGGACGCTTCCCCACTACACAAAAATTATGATGATTTATGGCGTAGTGGGTACCATGCAAGTGTGCTTGTAGTAGTTGCCCCAAGAGTCTTTAGAAAAGGCTCTAGAGAAGCCGCTCGTCCAGCTTTCGCTGTGACTGTGCTGCGCGTTCCGCGCAGTCCGGGCGGCTTTTTTTTTTTTTTTTTGAGAATCAAATGTTTCTTGCTTTAGCAGCGTTTGGTCTAATAGCCCATACGTAGTACTATTCCTGAATATAATGTTGAGTGACTTAACGTAGGCTTATCTGCCTATTAACGCGATAGCGTTAAAGAGCTTGTTTCGCAGAAATTCCGGCGTCGGCGTCGGTGTCGGCGTCGTTGGTTGTGAGCGAAAAATCATCATCTTGTCCGTGACCGAAAAATCGAGAAAGATGCAAATAAAATAAATAATAAAAATTTTCGGGTCCGAGTGAGGATCGAACCCGGGTTGTCTGCGTGGCAAGCAGGTGTTCTACCACACAGCCATGCCTCTGCTTGGAAATACTGTGAAAATAACTTACTCTGCTTGGAAAAGCAGTGAAAATAACTTCCATGCTTCGCAATCGCAAGCGTCCTTTATATAGGCGTCGCAATATAACATGTAATATCCCAGGAATATTGCGTGGTACAAGCGTACATTGCCATCGGGCGTCAGAATATGTGACTATCATAACGATTCCATAGTTTAAATCCAGCCACCCATTACAAACGGCACACACCTTACTGCGCGTATTCCCTTAACACCACGTAGTGGGTGCATAGCAAGTTCGAAAACATTTCCCACATTTGCCGCGCATAATTTCTCCTGCTTTAAAGCATACTACCCATTACATAGTATGCACTAAGTGATTGAAGTACGCACTAGGGACGGGATATCGCTATCGCGTTCAACTCTTAAAGGCGAAGCTTAAGGGTCCCCCCAATTTTTTAAGCACCGACTACTACAACTACACGACACAGTCCTCTGCAAACAAACCTGTGTGTACCGGTGCGTCGGGTAGACACCGCATTGTGTGTCATATATATAAATTCCAAACAATATGAGCGCCAGAGCCGACTCTCGTGATACTCCACAAGCAAACAAAAAAAAAAACATTCTAACAGCAGAACAGCAATTCACAGTCACTATTTCCCTTCATATTCACAAGATAAAATTCTGGATAGACTACTCTGTTGCAAAATGCTAGCAGGACTTTTATATTTAAATCAGCATAAGGAAAAAAACATTCCAAGATTTGGAGATATGAAAAGCTTAATCGATTCAAACTTCTCTATTAAGTTCGGTAGAAATGTCATCATTTCATTCTGCTGGCTCTTTTACGCTCGGCAAGCCACGTCTGAATCCCTGCTGCTGACAGCACAGAAATTCGTTCTGTTCGACGCGGGTAACAGGGGCTTTGTTAATTATACGCTCCAAAATGTAGAAACACGCACATTTTAAAACAATAAAAAGTTGTTTATAAAGCTTGATCAATGCTTGATGTGCAAAAATGGCGTTCACATAACAGCTTATAAGTGTGACTCCCAACTCCTCAAGGGCGCTGAAGAGCTCCTTCATCTTCTGACAAAACGGACAATTCGGTGCTGTCATCCAGCGATACGGGAATCACTTTCAGCGGGATTCTCACTTCATCCGATTTGTCGACAGGGTCAACATCCCAGGTCACTGTGGTCGCCTTATAAGGTCCAGGAGAGACAAAATCTGGCGTTGGGCTTCGGCTGACGCTTGCCACTGCTGCCAGCTCCATATCAGACAGAGGGTCGGTCAGCTCGACTGTCGACGTGTTCGTCAAGTTCATCATTTCCATTGAGTCCTCGCTCTCAGCCTCAATGACAGCGTCGGCTGTTGAAGAGGCTCTTGGCTGAGGCTCCTCTGTCGAAGCTGTTGGGATGTTGCGAAGGTCTCGGGGGGGCTGTGCGTCCCGGGTTGTTGTTGTTGTTGTTGTTGTTGTTGTTGTTGTTGTTGTTGTTGTTGTTGTTGTTGTTGTTGTTGTTGTTGTTGTTGTTTTCCTCCAGATATGGCTCATACCCAATGGAGGGGATTGGCCATCTTGCTTTCGTGTAAACGTCAGTTCTTCTTCTTCTTCTCCTCCGCACATGGCACACACACATTGGAGGGGATTGGCCTAGTAGAAGGTGAATTCTTCCCATACTTTCTACCTTGTGTAATTCCTACGTCCGCTAGTTAATTAATTACTGATTTGAAGTGCCAATTACCAGTAATTAGACATGTAATGTGCGCATTATTTAACAATAGATTCTTTTAGTTGCAGTGATAGAGTCCTGAAAGGCAAAGAAAACATCCCTGTGGCTGAACCCCAGAGTATTGGCCTAAAAGAAAGGAGAACAGGTTCTGATAATTCCAGGCCCAGTTTTCGAAGAGGTGAGGCTAGTACGCTCTTCCTGACGGCACTGAATCGACGACAAGATATTAAAAAGACGATGCATTGACTGACACTTCAGGATATACTTCGTCGTTCTTAACACCTTCAATCAAAGCCACTGCGTGCACCGGAACTTGCACGTGCACATATTTCAAATATATCAAATATATCAAATATGAAACCAGAAATAATTTTAATAATAACAGTAGGGCTCAACGAGATCGCAGGGAGTGAATGTTATAAAGAAAAATATAGCCGTTTCGATCATGACGCCGTGTCGTCCCCTTAGTCCAATTCAAGCACGTCATCGAATATCGCTGTAAAACCGTGATCGACGGCTAGTGAACGTCGTATGGTTTGTTTTATACAGTGAAAATAAGCTACGCAGGCTTTTGGAAAAACAGCATTTCGCATTTTTCTGGCATTAAGCTGAGATAGAGCACCACACGATGCGAATTGCCACAGACGAGCCGCGAATTGTAACAATGTCATGACAGGACAACGAAGATGACTTACGCTGATCCAATTAAAGCATATTTTTAAGTTTCATGAGAAGGTGCGCTTTCATGAAGCGCGCACTGAAATGTGCTATTAGATTTCTCCTAATTTTTCTTTCAACCCGTTTCACAGTATAGCGCCAACAACACCTTTACATATTTCCGTCGCATTAAAAGAAGTTGAAGCACAATACAACTGAGATAGCCACGAAGCTATGAAAATGACAGGCATTTGGATGCTCTGTGTCTGAATTATGGCACAGTCCTTTCCTATTTAAACTGACGCGCAGAGGATGCCTGCGTTCCACGGCCGCGCATGAAATGGGGCTTTCAAGCGTAAGGCTTGCCAAACCAGACCCGTAGCCAGAATTTTTTTTTTCGAGGGGGGGGGGGGGGGCACTTGCTGGAGACCTTGTCTATTTTAGTAAAACATCTATTTTCATCACCTATATTTGCTAAAACACCCCTCTCAATCAAAATTTCGGAATGGGTGGTGCTAGGGCACCCCCTGGCTACGGGCCTGTGCCAAGCATACTGAAAAAAACTCGATATTACTAATGAAAGTCTGTGCGCACTCTCTAACAATTCTGTTTTGAGCACACAGTAGTAAGCATTTGTATATTATTGTGATTTACCTTGTAAAGTCAAGATTTCTTTTTTTTTTTTCGTACGGTAACATGCGAATATACTGGGCAAGCGTACATGCGAATATATTGGACATGCGTATTAGGTCTACCCATTGCCATGCCTCTTCCGGGAAGAAGAGTGAACCAGTCCCATTTCAAGTGAGGTTAAGTCTTGATGGCCACGCAAACCATATGGAGTGTAGCGAAGCTTTGGGACTATACAGTGGGTCGTCCTCTCCAGCGCCTTCTGGTGGGTCGCCCTCTTCGAAGAGAAAGAGCAGCTCGTGCTGAGAGTCGGTCCCCGCCTTGACTGTCGCTGTCGTGCATCGTCGCCGAGTGCCCGCCAATAAACGTCTTAACAATTTGGTGGAGAGTGCTGTGCCCTTAAAACAACTTCGGTCCGCATTCGATGCCCTTGGAGCTTCGATCCCGTACCGTGCCATCTACCATGCCCCAAGACGCCGCTCAGCAAACGCTTCCTCCTGCGCCGACGCCATGTCCCGGTGTCCCCCGCATCCGCGACCCTCCTGTCTTCACCGGCGCGGATGGCACCGACGTCGAGGACTGGCTCGCCATTTACGAACGCGTGAGCGTCCCCAATAAATGGGACGAGGCAGGCAAACTCAGCGACCTGGTTTTCTACCTCGCGGGTGTGGCCGGCATGTGGTAAAACAACCACGCATCCGATTTCCCGACTTGGTCCGCTTTTAAGACCGCCGTCGTCGACGTATTCGGCCGTCCTGCCGTACGTAAACTGCAAGCCGAACAGCGTTTGCGTGAACGAGCACAGCAGTCCGGCGAGTCCTTCACTAGCTACATCGAGGACATCCTTGACTTGTCCAAGAAAGTGGACGTGAGCATATCGGAGTCTGACAGAATCACGCATGTTCTGAAAGGCATCGCCGACTTCTCCATGCTCCTGGCCAAGAACCCTCGCACTGTGGCAGAGGTAATTACGCTGTGCCAAAGTTACGAGGAGCTGCGCCGGCAGCTCCTCGTAAGACGTTTATTGTTAAGACGTGTATTGGCGGGCACTCGGCGACGATGCACGACAGCGACAGTCAAGGCGGGGACCGACTCTCAGCACGAGCTGCTCTTTCTCTTCGAAGAGGGCGACCCACTAGAAGGCGCTGGAGAGGACGACCCACTGTATAGTCCCAAAGCTTCGCTACAGGAGGTATACATTGACTGCAATTCCCTATAAATCTGTGTTGACCACCCCCCGTGTTCTTGGCATATGTGCACATTCATCCTAACGAGATGGGAGTACCATCTGACACTATTAGGCAGGCCGTTTCTCAGCTGCAATTCGTTGGGCCTTGAAGACAACTGTCCCATGTAGCGCTTTAATTGAAAGCTTGTTTCAGATAGCTGCATAACTGTGGATAACATTCTGGTTCTGCATTAATGTGGCAGTGATGAAAGTAAACGAAAGAAAGGCAGAGCAGTGTCGCCAACCAATTTTAACACGAAAGTGTTTTATGCCGGGGTCCACCACGGCTCCACTGACGTATTTCCGTCACGGATTTGACGTTGCAAAATATACACTAATAGATGGCAGAGAAAAAAACTTTCAAGGAAAAGTTCCGTCGCCGGGAGTCGAACCGACGAACCGAAACGACTCGGCCACAAACAGTACGTTCTTCGGACTACTAACGGCGAGCTATTTATATACACCATTTACTTTCGGCGGTACTCAGAGATCGGCGACTTCAGCGTGTTTTCGTTATGACTAGCGCGATGGAGCGACGGGCGCGAGGGCGCGCTTTAAAGGTCATAGCTCCGCGCGTTGCGATGTGCGCGCTCATCTATTAATCGGGGTGGTTTGTACGTCTTGTGCTGGCGTTGAATTTCCAGAGAGCACGATGGTGACTTCGCTCACTGCAGAGCCCGCGTTTGCGGAAGAAGCGCTCTGCTCAGACACAAAGTAACTGTGGCAGATGTTAGTTCGCGCTCACCCGTGTACTTAGATTGAGGTGCAGGTTAATGAACCCCAGGTGGTCGAAATTTCTGGAGCCCTCCAGTACGATGTCTCTCATAATCATATCCTGGTTTTGGGACGTTAAACCCGGATATTATTGTCAGTTCGCGCTCATCCTGTGTATACTTGTGTGCGCGTTTCGCGCGTCCTTCTTTGTGTTTGAGCAGCACGCTTTAAGAGTCGAGCTGTGACAGTTGTTAGTTCGCGCTCGTCTTGTGTACATTCGTTTCGTGCGACCTTTCTGCTTGAGGAGTGAGTTTCAAGTTTCGAGCTGCTTGCCGTTCTTCGCGTGACATTACAATTTGTTCCTATAGCATTCATTACCTTGCCCTTGTGGCGAAACAAGGCACAATAAACCCTCAACAAGCTGTGTGTAGACACGTTTCACTTTCGTGTTTTACCGATTCCTATGACAGAGGGATCAGCCATGTTTCTTGAAAAATACCCTACGCCAAGGTGAAAATTACTCTACTTTGCCCAACACAACTTTTATTATTACCCTACGCTTTACCCTACACCTAAAAATAGCGCCGTGTAGCAGTGATGACGTACAAACTACACTGAACGACGTGCAGACGTATGGGGATGCTGGAGTCGGTAGCGACTTCAGTGGTTTGAAAATTAGTTTCGAAGAGAGATTAAGGAGAATGAAAAACAGCAGATGGGAGGGGGAAAAGTTCCTGTATTTTTATGGGAAGAGCAAGCGACATGATAAAAAGGAGCATTGAGCGAAACATCTGGGGAAAAAAAGTTCTGTAGGGTTAAAATAGGGATCGCAGCGCTGGAAAGAAAACCGTCTGAGTAATTGCAGTAAGGGCAAAGACGAAATAAGCAAGAAAATATTTTATGATAGAGAAAGCGCTTTGCGGTTTGAAGGGAGGTCGGGATGTCTTAGAATGCGTAGTTATAAATCTAGATAAGGCAAAGAAAAGAAAAAATATTTTCTTTATTGTACATGCCTGCGGACGCTAAGAAAACAACGGAGCCTGTTTTAATTGAATGGGGAAATATACGTTCAGGTATATTGCTTAGGGCTCTGACATGAAGCCTGACATGAAGGCTTTAAGGACAACACTGGAAAGGTAGACAGGCCGGTGATAGCAAAAAGTAAAAGACGACTGCAGGATTTGTGGCAGAAGAGTAGGCAGAAAGGAAAAAATGCAGGAAAACTAAAGCTAATATACGATAAATTGCAGAAAGTTGGGCTGTGAATTTATAAGGCTGTTTTACAAGAAGAGAATAATAATTCAACTAGAAAAGATCAGCCCGTACTACTACTACTACTACTACTAATAATAATAATAATAATAATAATAATAATAATAATAATAATAATAATAATAACAACAAACAACAAAATCGAGCTTGGCGGAGCGCAGGCCACAGCCCCATTATAAAAGGTACGCTATATCATACACCCGTTCACTGTCATCGAAAAAACTCGCATGGTCCCTTATGCATTCACCTAAAATGGCTGGAAGGCACAAGCCATTTTCTTTTTATCCTTCTCACTCGATTGTGTTGACCGACCAGTGATGCCAATTTAGCGGATTTTCGACTAAATCTGGCGGATTTTATTTGATTCTGACGGGGAAAAAATTTGTCTAGCGGCTAGCGGATTTTTTGACGGGCCATTTTCTTATATAGCGGATTTCTGGCGGATGCCTCACGCAGTTCACTGATTCAAAATCGTCGGAAGCATTGGTGAGAAACTTAGAATACTTAATCAGTGAAACGTACTACTGGTTGGCAAGAGCCCCTGCCCGGTAAATTCCCTACAAGAAGTTCCACGGCCTCATGAATTGCGGCGATGAACCACTGAAAATTTTGCAAGAGTGCAGGACGCGGTGGCTATCCCTCGTCGAAATAGCTGTTTCAAGGATCGTAGACCAGTGCGCCGAATTGAAGATGCATTTGGAGATGGCAAGGCGCACTAAAAAGTGCTACGCGTCAGAAGTGCTGTACGGTATGTACGTGAATGAGATCAATCTGGGGTACTTTCTTTTTTTGAGACCGATTCTGACAGATGTTCAGAGGTTAACAAGGCATTCGAGGCTATAGATTTGGATGAAACCAAGCTGCCGAAAGACCTCGTGACTTTGCTTTCAAGCTTGCTTCATAAGATCGTGGTTCCGATAGAGAAGGTGGACGTTCAGATGTCCAGACGTGAGGACCACTTTAACCCCAAGCCATATCTCGGCTACTTCTTTGAGACGTACGTTGACAGCATGAAGGCTGAGAAGACCGACGGGTTCTTTCTCGCAGATGAAGCTATGATGCGAGAAAGATGCATAAGGTTAATTACCACGCTAGTTGATCAAATCAGGCAGCGACTTCTCTTCATCACAGTCCTCCAGAAGACATCCCTTTTGTCGGTGAAAAACACTTTTTGCGTCATGAGGGAGCCATTGATTCATCTGCTGGAAGCAATGCCGGTGCCCCCGGAATCAATCGCAACGTTGAAAACCAGTGGAGAAAAATCGCCCTGCTGCGCTGTGAAACATTAGAATTATGATGCACGAACTAGCCCAACGCCCAACCTTAGTGAACATTTGTAACTTTTAGCCTTATCTATGATGAGGTGTACGACAACCGCAGCACTGAACCCTCTAATATTCTAGTTACACTCTTTAGGAGACTTTTATATGTTAGTTCAGCTCTCATAGTTTTGGGGAGCCTTTAAGAATGATAAAGGTTTTTATCATAGGAAATTTCGCTGTTTGTTTTCAATAAAATAAGTCTTAGCGGGAAATTTAGCGGATATATTTTAGAATTTAGCGGAATCTGGCGGATTTCTTATTGCTTTCTAGCGGATTTCTCACGCCCATTGATGGCAACACTGTGACCGACTCGAAAGATTTCTGCCCCCCAGTGTGATTTTGCATTGCCTCCGTGATTGGAGGCATCGCAAGCTTTCCACACCTCCCGTGCCTCCAGGGATCGGCCCACCTATGACCATGCGACGATTGCGTGCGATGACGTCATCATTTGACGTCACATTGTGATGTCATAGTTACGTCACAATGACTTCGTGACGACACCAAAAATTCTGGCGATATGTGACGCCACGATGCCGTCATGAGGCGGCGTCATTATATCATGATGATTTTTCGCAACGCTCGCGCTGACGCCGGCGATCACTTTTCGTGTTTGATGAGGCATCAAAGGCTTTCGCCTTTATAACTGAAGCCGACAGCCGTCGCAAAATTTGAAAGCCCCTCCACGAAACGAAGAGATGGGATACTACAAAGAGGGAAAAAAACCATCTACGAGAAAACACAGCAATGCTAACACAAGCACGTGTGGCGTATCATCTTTCGTCTTTGCCCTGTGCTGGTGACATGTGAATTAAGACGATTCCAATTTTATTTTTTTAAAAAAGACGATTTAGTTTTCGGTATCTCATCAGGAATGTAACCCTTGGATACGTCGCGCGGATCTTCTACATTTTTCACTGATCAGTGGCGAGCAAAATGTTGGAATTATCCTACGTCTTATAACAAAATCGCATTGCCGCCCTACTACCCCACGCTGGCCGGAAAATTCAGAAAATACCTTACAAGTAGGGTAATTACCCTACGGTTGGCAACCCTGAGGCATAGTATTGGGCACACTGAGAGTTGTACCTCTCATAGACCATTTCAAGCTTGCGGTGCGAATTTATTATGGACGAGTTTAAGGAAAACAGGCCGTTGCCAGGACCACGCAGGACTGACAAAAAAGATATAATGTGCTCTAAATTTAATCTTCATTCTTGTTTTTTCCAACGGGTTTTGCTGCATAGCGCAGACAACACCGTGCCATATTTCGATCGCTTTAAACCTAGTTGTACACAATAAAATTCAGATAGCCACTGGTGTGCCGCTAATGGTCACAATGTCGTAACAGGACAACGAAGAAAACTTGTGAGGTACAATCAGTGCACGTTCTGAAATTTTAAGCATAGTGAAGTGTTCATGCAGAATGCAGTTAAATGTGTTATGAATTGAACATTATTCTGCTGCGTTTTACGGCATAGCGCCGACAACACTGTTCCAAATATTGATCTGCGTCGATCACGGGAGACGAGAGTAATCACGCTGGGGGTTTTCAGCCTGACGCCTCACCCAGCTACTTGGCCTGAAGGCATTATTCAAAGTCGCGTAAAAAAAAATGGAAAATAATGTCGAGAGAACATAGCGCTACATTCTCAATCGAGTCTTTATTGGATAAGTATACAATAAGTGTACAAATGTGCACCATGTCACATTTGGACGAAAGCCAATAGCAATTCAATGGTCCTAGTTGGTGCAGCTTCTTCTTTTTTTTTTTTTTTTTTATGTGGCGTTGTGACGGTCACTATCGCACACAAAGTTGGTAGAAAAAAACAAGAGAAACGCGAGAAACATGCGTGCACCAACTTCGTACGTGGGCGTGCCTATGACAGCGCAACATCAAGGTGAATATACCTTGGAACATATATAGAACGCGATTTGAGCGTCACATCAATGGATACAATAGCTCGAATTCGCTATGATAACAAGATTACGACGTTGTACTGATGCGCTCGATGCCGTATCGTATACAAGGGTGCTGTTCTGGACACTGCCGAATTCCGCCGTGTTGTCAAATTTCGTAATGGTGGCACTTTAAGCCAATCAGCGAGGTCGTAGCAGCTCTCTGGGCCAATCAGAGTTGACCACTGGCGGAATTTGATAACATGGCGGAATTTGACGATGTCCAGAATAGCACCCCAAAGCGTTGCCTGTGTTGTATCACGTGCACTGGTATCATGACTTCTTCAACAATTTTAGTTCTTTGTGGAAGAGAGGCTTGCATAAGCGCAGCTTTTAGGGCTTCGTCCTCTCACCTTACCTTTCAAAATTTTTCGCCCTATTGCCTATCGTGTGTTTCGAGCTTGTGTCGCTTTCCCTCCTCTATAAAAAGATGCGCCGTCTCTACATTTGCCGCCAGTGGATAAGTATAGTAAACAGAAAGAACTGTGAACCCATTGAAAATTCACAAATGCACAAATTAGTTTAGATGTTAGAAAGACTTGACTGTATGTGTGCTTTTGACAGATACTCTACGTTGAGTAAAACTCGCCGATAGCCATACACATTACGGCGTACGTTGAAAAGTCTAAGTTAGGCAATGTCGCGCAACCTGTAATAACATATAGAACCAGCAAAGCGATGTACTCTTTCACAGGTTGCATGCGAAAAAAACAGACATATTATGGCTCAAGTTTTGTTCACTTGCAACAGCGTTCGCCGCGGTGGTGTAGCGGTTACGGTGCTCGGCTGCTGACCCAAAGGTCGCGGGTTCGATCCTGGCAGCGGCGGTCGCATTTCGATGGAGGCGAAATTGTAGAGGCCCGTGTACTGTGCGATGTCAGTGGACGTTAAAGAACACCAGATGGTCAAAATTTCCGGAGCCCTCCACTACGGCGTCTCTCATAATCATATCGTGGTTTTGGGACGTAAAACACCAGATATTATTAGTTGCAACAGCATACAATTATATTACCTCATGTGCACACTGCAGAAACAGTCTGCGCAGCCCTCAATGCGGTAATATGGGACTTTTACGTGGTCATCACGTTTGATTTAATCGAGACAGCGCAAATCTCAGTCTAGAAAAGCGACGCAAAGTACGCGTTGCGCCGGCTGAGATCAACGATAATTTCTCACTCACGTATGAATTTTTCCCACGAGTCGCATTTCCCGGCGTGGTCGCCAGGAGTGTTGCTTCTTGCCGCTTGGGATAGATGGCGCGACGCACGCTGTGAGAAAAATGTGAGCACGGCGGCGCGCTTTGAATTCGCCGTGCTCATGTAGCGTCCCGCGCCACATGTGCACATGACGCAGAGTACTATTTTCACATCAATACGCATCATAACAATTAGGTGCGTAGCCAGAAATTTTTCGGGGATGGCGGGGATTCAGTCATTGTGTATGTAGGTTCGTTCGTGCGTTCGTATGTGTGTGCGTGTATTGCCATGTATGTTTACTGCTTTATTTTGATGCGTTTAGGTTTCGCCCACAAAGACTGTTCGCAACGCTCGGCGTATGCCATGCCGCAATGTTTAAGAAGCTTCGCGACTGTTTGAGACCATTCTGTTAAGATTATGCGCTGCACGCGAATATTCAAGTTTATTCGAGAGCTTACGCTAGCACCAGTGATAACGCTGGTAGCTTCCATGACTGATGTATAAAAGACGACGCGTTTCGCCGATGATCAGATTACTCGACGGCCGGGGACTGTTCTCGCCGCTATCAGTGCATGGCGTGTATAGCTTGTATTTTGCGTTCCCATTTTTGAGTTTCCAGCGCTGCCGCCCAACACGACGCCAGGGAACCACGCACTGAATGTGTTTAACGAGCAGGTCACTTCCAGGCATTTCTCCAGCGTCATCATTTCTCTCAACACCGAAGAAACCACAGACATAGCAAGCGTCATCGAGGGCTACAAACACCCGTTGGTCATTCGCGACATTTGCGTCGCGGGAGGAATATCCGAGCTTCGTGGAGGGAAAGGTGAAGTGATCCTCACAAACTTCAGCAACGAGTACAAGCGCGTCAATAAAGGCGGGACAGTCGCCTTTCTCGAAGAAATTGTGGAAGTCAGCAATGCTTTCGCACTCGCGGATTTTACCGAACCTACTGCGACGACGCAAGTGCCTAAACCCGCTTTTGACGTCAACCCGAGTCTTCCCCCGCACAGGCAAAAACAGATCAAACTCTTGCTCCGACAATGCAGGCAGAAGCTGACTAAGGGCGGCAGAAGCCAGCTGTTCCACAACAGAAAAGGAGTGCCTTGCCATAACATAAGCTACGTGAAAGTTTCGCCCCTACCTTTATACGCCGTCGACCCGCCGCCGCAGGACGACCAGGATGATGACTGCTTCTTGGGAACCTTAAGTGCTGACGACTTCGCTGAACGACAGCGAACCGACCCGAAACTCGGGGGCCTTCTGAAGTACCTCGAGGGCAGGACTACCGTTGTTCCGAAGATATTTAAGCGAGGACTGGCGTCGTTTTTCTTGCGAAACGGCGTCCTCCTAAAGAACTTCTCGTCACTTCAAGCCAACTACCTCCACGTTATACCTTCAGCACTACGTCCAGAGGTTCTGGACGCTTTCTATGACGACCCGACGGCTGGACACCTTGCGTTTTCCCTCACGCCTGCAAGGATACAAGAGAACTACTATTGGCCTAGACTCACTGCAGACAGCGGCCATTACGTAAGGACTTGCCGAGACTGTGCAAGAAACGACGCAAATGACGCCATACAAGTTGTTCTACGGAAGGAACCCGGCAACGACGCTCGACGCCATGCTACCCAACGTCACCGACGTAGAAAACCTCGACGTCACCGTCTACCTTCAGCGCGCCGAAGAAGCCAGACAACTCGCCCGTCTGACCATCCAGAGCCAGCAAAAGAACGATAGCCGTCGTTACAACATTCGACGACTCCACGTATAATACCAGCCCGGCGACCATGTCTGGGTCTGCACGCCAATACGCCAACGTGGACTCGGTGAAAAACCTCTTCGGTGGTACTTCTGGCCATAGAAGATGCTTCAACGTCTCGCGCTCTAGACTACGAGGTTATCCCGGACGGCATTACGAAGTTTCAGCGACGCAGCGCACGACCTGCAGTCGTTCATGTCATGCGGCTCAAGCCGTTCTATGCGCGTTAAGGAACCTGAGGACTCTAGTTCTTGCGTTTGCTTGCTTTATTACTTTTTCGTATTGCATGCATGTTTTCAATTTCCATGTTCTGTGTTAACCATTTGGGCGATGCTTTTTCAGAGGGGGCATTGCTACTTACTTCTTTACCTTGATGTGTTCGAGTTTCGCGCACAAAAACTGTTAGCAATGCTCGGCGCAGACCATGCCGCAATGTTTGAGAAGCTTCGCGACTTGCTTGGAATCATTCTGTTAAGATTACGCGCGGGACGCGAATAGTCAAGTTTATTCGAGAGCTTACGCGAGTACTACCAATAACGCTGGAAGGTTCAATGACTGGCGTATAAAAGACCACGCGCGTTCCGCCGATGATCAGATTACTCGACGGCCGACGACTGTTCTCGCCGCTATCAGTGCACGGCGTGCATCGCTAGTATCTTGAGTTTCCATTTTCCGGGCTTAAGTTCGCCCAAATAGAGAGTTCCGTATTTATCTGTCTTGCTGCAGCCTTCTTCACCGTCACCACCAAGTGACAATATATACACATGCAAAATTTAAAAATTTCGGCGCGAGGTTGGAAGGGGGGGGGGGGGGGTTAGTTTGAATCCCCAACACCTCCACTAATCCCCCCCCCCCCCCCGCCTCAATGGCTACGCCAGTGATCCACAATTTATCAGTCCGTGAAAGTACAGAGCTGCCGTAGTTAAAATCGAGACTTCTCGATTCTGAGTTCAGTTCCGAAACTATGATCGGTTAGCCATCATACAGAATGGACAGAACCGTCAAAAGCATTCTGCAATATTGCGGGATCTGCTGCAGGGCACCCTCTTAATTTCGATAGGCCCGTGACTGCGTCCGACTGTTTTGAGCAATCCACATCAGCTTTCTGGTTGAAGTTCGATATCTGAATATTCGCCCATTACAGCTCTCAGAACCAGATGGCAAAGCCTGACTAAGTGCAAAAAGTGCTTCGTTCTCAACTTAGATTCTGGCTAGCGTATTCTGTTATCTCGTTATATCTAAGAAATGGTGCATTTATCCATTTCCTGAAAGGTCGTTTGTGTCTGCCAGTAAAGTTTGGAAAAGTTGTAGATTGATAACGAGCTCTTACAGACGAAAGGTGCCATGTCCTCATTGACTAAGAAAAAAAAAAGAGTCCTTTGACTCCGTTTTGCCGCCTAATTAAGTCTCACATTTATAACTATCTTTAAAGAGACAGCTTAACTCTCTTTCATAGAGTCGTGGGGCGCATGACTCTCCAGAAGAGAGACCGTGTCTCCTTGGAGCGATTTATATACGTGAGAGTTATATACGCGGTAAAAAAGTCAATGGACCTTTTTTTCTGATATTCTTGTTCTGCTCGTTTGCGCCGTCCCATAATTAGAACACGCAGTGAGATGACTCAGTGTCGACTGCAGCTGGATCAGCAATACTCTAACTTGCTACACTTCAAGTGCATCTTCATAGTACTGCACCTCAAGTGCGTACGTACGAACCACAGTGCTGAATAAAACCGCAGCAACTACAGCACAGGGTCTCCGTTGTTCACAGTATGCAAGGACCTTCTTAATTGGCACTTCTTTTGAAACGCTGCGCAAGCAAATGTCGTCTGGCCTCCTTTTCTTTATCACGTTTCATCGCATCCATTGTAGTCTAGCATTTTTTGCTGTTGCTTCATGATCTTTCTTTCTTCGTTTCTGCATTGTGCTGTTATCTAAGCCTGCATCGACTCCTCTTATACGTCAATCTCTTCTTTGCTTTTTTTTTCTTCTTTCAATAACTACTCTCAACGTGTTTTCCTCATCTCGCTTATGAATTAATACTTGCATACACTTTCAATCCCAGGACCTGTGAAAAGTGGACACTTTCTACGGTTCCTGTTGGGTGAATGGCATTGCATTTCAATATGCTGAGTAGTTCCCGGACTGTTGTTGCAACATATGTATACATGTTTAATCTTGTTTTGAATGTTTGCTCCGGTACGTTTTTGTACTCAAGCAGCCAGCTCGAGTCTCAAATACCAAAGCAGTGCCTTATGTGTTATGCGAATTTTCCCTTCCAATTTCTTTTTTGTCGCATCTGAAAATCTCAGGGCCTCATTTTTCCCCGGAAACATTACAAGCAAATGGAGCGTCTTTGTTTTTCTCAGATTCATTTGGATGACTCGTGCTTGTCGATTTACACTCAATCACTCCGTACTTCACTCCTTTTCGACCACTTATAGAATCCCTTTTATTTGTACGGCGTATCATAACGGCTCGTATTCAGATGTGCTCTTTGCTAGTGCCTGATGCCTACCTACAATAGCTGTCAGCTAGTGCCACCAGTTGGCGTTGCGCCGATGAAGCTCCATGCCAGCTTTAATGTATTCCGCCACGCACTAAACCGCGTCGCGGTCCGCTCGGTGCACCTCATGGTTGATACTAGTGACCTTAGTCCCTTTCACTTTCACCCGTCTGCATTTCAACCTCCGACCTCGAGCACATGCGAACTGCGTGTCCGTGTTGTTGAGTTCGCTAATCTCATCGGCTATTCATTTCGTGATCTGTGCATCAGTTTGTGCAGCACGCCAGTCACTGCACCATTACTTCCACTGAATGTCGTGTCTGCATTGCGCGCCACAGTTGTTTCTTGACCTTCACCATCGCAACCCCGTTTGGGCGCTCCCGAAGCGCTAGTGCGTGCTCGCTAGTTTGCACCTAATCTCTCTTTTACGACCCTTTCCGCTCAATGCATGTTTGAATCCTCAACAAAAACAATTCGACGCCCTTTCACTCCCTCACCCATAAACGTTGTGCCTGAAACCGCGAAGGCCCGCCTCCACGTCTAGCATCACCCTTCGCTTTTGTTCTAGGCCTCCCATGCCGGGAGCGAGTTAGCCGCCCCCCCTCGTCTCTAGCAGTCTCTCCAGGGCCCTTACTGACGTGTCTGTGGCTTTCCGCCTCCTTCCGGTACTTGTGTGTGAACGTTGCCTGTTGCTTGTGCTTGGCGAAGCGGCGGCCTTTATGTTCAGTCTTGGTTAGATTCCCTTCTACCACATTCCTCTGCTTCTTCTCCTTCTTCACGTCGTTTTGTAGCTTACCGACCTCCTTCGCTAGCTCATCCTTCTCCTGCTCTCCATACGGTATAGTTGCGATCCATCCGCACACACCCTAGAGACAAAATCCGCACCATCTGTCTCAACCTGCAGAATCGAACCGATTTTCTTCTAATAGATAGGAATGCTTTAACTTCATGCCGCGTACACTAATGTTCTTCCCAAGCGCTACCTTGACTCAGCACCTCCATAAAAAATGATACTACTTCTACTAGAAAAAAAAAGAATGCTTTATGCACACCTAGTATTTAAAAGAAAGAGAAAGAAGCTCAAAAGCTGGAATAAAAAACCGGCAGATCCCACGCACTGTGGGAATCGATGTAATGCGAAGCAGCCAAATCATGCTTTACAAAATTTGCATGTCATGTTTTACATGTTAGGACCTGTCATTTATGTTCGTCATACAGTCACGTCGCGCAATACCAAATTTGGTGTATATCAAGCTAACGAAACGGCCGCGAGCGCGCCATGAGCGTGGCATGCAAGCTATGTCGCACATGACAAGTCATGATTTCCATATTACCACTGATGATTTATGTTCGTCATACAGTCACGTCACTCAATACCAAATTTAGTGTATATCAGGCTAACGAAACGGCCGCGAGCGCGCCATGAGCGTGACATGCAAGTGCGTCGCACATGACAAGTCATGATTTTCATATTACCATACTGGTCATTTTTGTTCGTCATACAATCACGTCACTCAATACCAAATTTGGTGTATGTCAAGCTAACGAAACGGCCGTGAGCGCGCCATGAGCGTGGCATGCAAGTCATGTCGCACATGACAAGTCATGATTTCCATATTACCACTGGTCATTTATGTTCATCAAACAGTCACGTCACTCTATCCCAAATTTGGTGTATATCAAGCTAACCAAACGGCCGGGAGCGCGCCATGAGCGTGGCAGGTAAATCATGCTTTTCATGACAAGCTATTCATGATTTTCATGATATGACCAGCCATTTATGTTCGCAATACGGTCATGTTATGCCATACCAAATTTGGTATAAATCCCATTAACTATACGGCCAGGAGAGCACAAAGTCGTAGGCGGCTAGATAGCTAGATAGATAGATAGCTAGATAGATAGATACGCTCAAAGTCGCCGAAGTTCGCTAAGAAATGCTTCTACTTTAAAAGACGACATATCGTACCACCTTTTAACCTAACATCCTGAAGAACTTAAGCTAAAGAAAGCGATACAAACAAATCCTGTCACTTTGACGCGGTGCTCATACTTTACTGAGAAGGTAACTGCGCTGGAAAGGCGTGTCCGCTTCTTTCAGCGTCATTCGAGTAAGTCTGCATGGCTCAGCAAATACAGGCTCCAGCTCGCCTTCATGAACACAACGCCCGTTGGAGCTGTACTCCCCTGTTTCCACTTGTCCTTCCGGCGACTGTCCGGAGCCGTCTCGTTGGACCTAGACACCGTGTAATGTATACGGTGGGCGTACTTGTGGCGGCGCCGCTATGAAGACGATGACATGGAGAACTGTAACGTGAATCACTAAACACCTGATAACGAAAGAGGAAAAAAAAATAGCGCTCGTTCTTGTCTCTGCCGTCGTCCGGTGTTCCATTAATTCGCGCGGTAACTACTTACCATATAGAATACCCTGTACGCCGGCCAGTCGACAATTGGTCTTGTTAAGTTGTCTTCAAAGCGCTGAAGAGCAAAAGAACGCATTCACGTCTACATACGCAAACGGTCACGCACACAGACACCCTGACAAAGGACGCCTCCCACTCTTTTACACGAAAACTCGCAACTGCTTATTTCGTACTAAAATGCTGTTCAAGGGACCCTGAGACGGTTTTGACGATTTTGTACAAACACATTGGGCCGGTAGACCAAGTACCAAGGGTCATTTACAGACTGATTTAAGCTCTCTGCGTAAACTGCGTAATTTATTACAACGCTTTAAAGCTGCGAATCGCAGCAGATCACTGCGGCTCAGCCAAACGCGTTTTCAACCGCCCATTCACAGTACGAAATCCAGTGGAAGCGCGACGTCACCCAGGCTGCTGATCTGATTTCGGAAGTAAGATCGGCTGGTAGGTCGGCGGCACCTGTCAGAGCAGATATCAACCACTCCGCGTTCTTCGTCTCTGTTGCCAGACGGCGTGCGTACTGCCAGGCGCACAGGGCTATGGTCTCCGAGATTGCGCGCAACCTGTTGGCGTGCAATCTCGGAGGTCATGACTGGTCGAAGCTCAGATCGTCGAGTTCGCTCATGAGAGCTCTGCGATCGCCAGCGATGCCAGCCTGTCTCATGAGTTGAGGTGGCAAGGCAGGGGTGAGAAGGAGGGTATGGTATATTTGTCCGTAGCGGCCTTGGTACACGGCGTGTCGCTAAACTTGTGGTGCGAATGATTTGATCATGATCTAGCCTAAACGCTGACGAAACTTCGAAAAACCGTTTCAGGGTCACTTTCATACACGATCGCTGCGCATGCTCGAGAACATTATGAATGCCTCCCACTACAGTATACATTTTACAACATTCTGATTACAAGTGGGTATCTAGCAAGCTGGCCTCAGATAAAAAAAAGATAATGGAAGGCTAAAACTTACACAGTGAAGACGTCCCATTCCTGTTTCTGCATTTGCCGAAAATGCACGATTTACGAAATTCGGATGCTTTACATCCACATGAAATACCATGCGCAACACGATGCTCAAGTTTATCTTCTTTTGACAGCGACACTGTCTTCGTTGATTCTGCGCCGCAGCGTTGGTGGCTTTGGCGTTCCCTAGTCACGAGAATAAATAAATAAATAAAACCAAATAAACTTTCTTATCGAAGCGTGTTTTAAACCCGTGCCTAGGCAAGTGTTATAACCACTGGGCTATATGGACCCACGCTTGCAGAACATAGAGTTATGGGAAACATGAATGCTTTGCACCGGCGAATGAAACGCAGTTGAAAACCAGAACACTCGCTATGGGGGGTTTTATTTAAACGTTTTCTCAAAATTAAGATACTAAAGGCATAAACTTAATCATACTTTCTGTACTAGATACCGGGAAAGCAATTCGCACTTTCTTTAGGCTTATATTATTTGTAATAAAAAATATTGGCTGCGCCGTTAGGTCACGTGGTTTCGATTTGTCCAATGAGGTGTAAGCGCGCGAATTTCAAATCTAGCGGTAGATTCATTTTACGTCATCTCGCTAGAAATCACGTGACGCGAGGCGTTCGCTGAAACACAATTGTCTGATCCGGCAGGTCACGTGATCTCGCTTTGACCAATCGTGTGTAAGTGCGCGCATTTCAAATCTAGCGGCTGGGTCACGATACCACTTTATCTCTGCAGCCAATCAAACACATGCGCGCGCTTGCAGCTTCGTAAGCTGATGGTCTTCACGTCGTGGAAGTAACTCAATTTTTAACAGCGGAGCTGTTGACGCTCGCCGTAATCTGTCTGTCGGAAACAGGAATGATCATCATCATGAAAAGACGCGCTATTTTCATCGTCTTCTTCATCTTCCGCTTCGCTCCCAGAACACGTGCCGCGATTTTTCCGGTGCGACATACAGTAACAAGATGCGCGAGAGAACGAATACAAAGAGAAAGAAGGAGAGAGAGATAAATAAAGAAAGATAGAAAGAAAAAGAAACAGAAAAATTCTTGGTGAAAAAATTTCTTTGCGAGGCGGGTTACGAACCCGTGTTCCCACGATGCGAGGGCGAGCATCGTAACCACTCGGCTATCCAGGCACGCTAGTAGGCCATAGTATAGCCTTGTATAGTAAAGTATAGTAAAGGGGTTCGAAAGGGAAGTGAGGGTGAGGTGGAAAGATGTGAGGGCGAGGAGAAGGAAAAGCAGGACAAGAGATAAAGCATAGCATAGACATAATGAACAAGACAGAAATAGAGAGAAACAAATGTAGAAAGGGAAAGAGAGTGAAAGAGAGAGAATCAAAGGGAGAGGAAGGAATAGAGGGAGAGAAAAATAGAAAGAAGAAGGAAGCAAGCGAGAAATAGAGAGAGAAAGAAAGGGAAGAAATAGGAAGAAAAATAAAAAGAGCAAGAAAGACAAAGAAATAGATATATAGAGAAAGAAAGAAATAGAAATGCAGAGAGAGAAAAAAAAAGAAAAAAAACGCTGAGAGAAAAAAAAGAAAGAGAGGAAGGACGAAAAGAGAAAACTAAAGAGAAACGCAGAAGACCGCCCAGCTCCGCACTTCCTTCAGGCTTGGCACCATTAGCGCGAAGATGTCTTAATTTCTTTTTTTTCACTCAGCTTAATCCGCATTAACCTATCTATCTTATGCAACCATTAACTAGAACAATTACTATTTTTCTATTAGGGTTCTTTTATTTCTCAGACGCACCTTGTATGGCGTTATCTTGGGGTCACGACAGGTTAACCTCTCCGATAGCCTGACGTCTCTAGGCGCCAGCGCTATAAAAAGTTAAGAAACGTGTTCTTCTGCCGCAAAGTGGGACACATTTCGTGAAGCTCTTTTGGAGTCTACCGGAGGCTTATTTGCTGACATGTTGAGTAGCAATAAATCAGCTGCAAAATCAATGAAACTTTTGGACCATGCCCCTGCTGCTGACCTAAAGCTACGGAACCCATGTGCCAGCTGTAGAAAAGCAGAGCTTACGTCATTGAGAAGAGGGCGTAATCCGGCGCTGAAAACAGCACTTAAGCGCATCAACACCGTAATTCGTATAGCCATCTCTAAAAGCTAAAGACGAGAACAATGAAATACATTCTGTGCGAGCTTGTCTGTGCTTACTTCCATGACGATAGTGTGGGGAATTATTTGTGCGCTTGCTGGAAGGACTTCTCCAAAAAGACCTTCTGAAGTCCTCGCCTTGAAGCTCGGGAAAACCCCTGCAACCGCAGCATAAGAACTGGCGGATGCCTACGCACCCTGGATTTTATGAGAAGCCATTGATACCATGCCACCTCGTTCATATTCCTTCATGGATGTTCCTTTCGCATTTCAGCAATCGGCAGCTTGCGACGACATTGCGCAGTAGGACCCGCCTCGGTGGTCTAGAGGTTATGCGCGATTGCGGACCCGAAGGTGACAGGATCGAATGCTGGCCGCGGCGTCTGCATTTTCGATGGAGGCGAAAATACTTGGGGCCATAGGTCGGCGAACTCACTCACGAGTCGACTCACTCAGACTCACTCAGACTCAGATCGAGTTGTGAGTTTGAGTCTGAGTGAGTTCGGGTGAGTAATATTCTGGTGAGTTTGAGTCCGAGTGAGTCCGGTTGAAGAAAATTTTCGTGAGTATGAGTCCGAGTGAGTCCGGCTCAGGAAAATTTTGATGAGTCTGAGTGCGAGTGAGTCCAAAGCGCAAGGATATATTTCTTGAGTGAGTCTGAGTGAGTCCGACTTTTTTTGCCGACCTAAGGTCCTATCTACTCATCTTCAGCATTACTATCAGACTTACCTGGATTAACGTTTATACTCGCGTCTACTCGCACGTATTCCGAAGCAGTATCGTTGATACACCACTACAATATTTATTGATCAGAGACGTAAATTAAATAGGGGGGTGCCATGGCATCCCTCCGCCAACTCTTCCAGGGAAGTTCTTGATAAATATATCGTATGTTGTCATCTCTTTCAAGAAAAATTTTATTCCTGGTTTGCAACCACGCATAACTCGTATTCGAAGGTCTAACATCAAAAGACGCCAAGAAAAGCACTGATTACGTGAGATATCGGCGTTAAAGACCATTGACACCATGGTCGAAAAAAACTAATTCTAGACTAACGGACTCATGAGTCGACTCACTCGGACTCACTCAGACTCAGATGGAGCCGTGAGTGTGAGTCTGAGTGAGTCCGGGTGAGTAATATTTTGGTGAGCTTGAGTCAGAGTGAGTCCGGCCGAATAAAATTTTCGCGAGTGTGAGTCAGAGTGAGTCCGGCTCCAGAAAATTTTGGTGAGTCTGAGTCCGAGTGAGTCCTTAGCGGAAAATATATTTCATGAGTGAGTCTGAGTGAGCTCCACAATTTTTGCCGACCTATGCTTGGGGCCCGTGTCCTTAGATATAGGTGCCCATTAAAGAACCCCAGATGGTAGAAATTTCCGCAGGACTCCACTACGGCGTCCCTCATAATCATATCGTGGTTTTGGTGTGTTAAACCTCAACAATTAAATGGCATTGTGCAGTAGGCCCTGATCTCATCAACATTGAAATGCTCTCAAACTTCCCTAAACCACGGAAACGAGAACTCCTAGCCATCTTCGACGCCGTGTGAAGCCCAGGAGAGATTCCCGAGATTTGGAATGTCGCATTGGTGGCGTCCATCTTAAAACCCAGGAAAAGTGCTACCGACTTGTCCTCGTATCGCCCGGTTGCCCTGACATCCTGTGTAGCGAAATACATGAACAAACTAGCCCACAACAGCCGGCTGAATTGATTTGTGGATCAAAAAAAGAAACTTCCTGCATGAATGACTGGGTTTTAAACAGCGACCGTGCGCTCAAAATAGCATATTAGACCTCGTAAGCTATATTGAACATCACCTAGAAGACGGCCTCTAAACCCTTGCTGTTTTCACGGATGTACTAAGGCATATCACTACGTTTTCCAGGGATCTATTATAGCCCAATTGCCATTCATGGGAATCACTGGCAATACTCTGCGATTCACACAACCCTTTCTGAGTGACCGCGTAATTGTGTTCGCCTACAAGACAGTCTCTGGGAGGAGAGACGAATTTTCTGCAGTCTACAGCAGGGGTGTGTCCGCTCTCCTCTGCTGTTCAAGATTGCTCTGGCAGCTCTCCCAAATGCAGTTTCCTTGTCTAAGCACGCCCCTTAGAATGTGAACGTAGGCGGTCGACATCCGCATCTGTGTCTCAGGATACAGCCACAAACGCCTTGCACGTATTGCTCTTTGAACAATTTCATCTGTTCAGACCCACCTGTCAACACTCAGTCTTTCAGTAGTAGCAGAGAAGTCCTCTTTTGTTATCTTTCCCGGGACAAGAAGAAAGGTCACGCGGTTGCAATTGACTTTGGAAGTCAGCCAATACGACAGACCACTCCTGGGGGAGATCTTGGATAACAGATTATCATGGTGAAAGGCTGCAGACCACGTTTCAAGAGACATCACTACAACGACTTCACGCTCTAAAGCGTGCTGCTGGCCCGCGCTGGGGCATCCACCCAAAGTCTATGCTCGTACTGCATACCGCCCTAGTGACCAACCGGATATCAACTGCCATTTTGTGTCCGTTAGAGACCCAATATGAACGATTTGAGATTTTACACCGGATAGGTCTTCACCTGTTTTTAGGAGTCCGGCAGGCATTCTCAAACAAGCAAGTCTTGTACGAGGCCCAGTTCCTACCACTACGTCTTCTTGCCTACCAAGCTATTTTGAGTCAACTTCTACGACTGAGAGGCCTTAACTGGGAAATCCTTCATCAGAAGACTAAGCTCAAGGCACGGATTTCTTCTCTATGTCGCGCTAAATACCTCAGAGATCCTAAGAAGGACACAAAGTGACCCACCTTGGATGCTGGAAAACGTTACTTGCGATATTAGCATTTCTGCGCCGCAATCCAAAGGATCGACACCACCTTCTGAAGTGATTTTCCTGGTGTTCGAGCATTTGCATGCAAAGTATTCAAGTCACCTAAACGTATGTACGGATGGATCCGTCACTCTGGACCCTAACAGCTGTGCGGCAGCATACGAAATACCATCAGTGGCTGCCGCATGGTTTGGTCGCTTGTACCACCTTGCGTCGTTGTCTGGTACAGAGAGTGCAGCTATCGCCTCTGCTGCTCTTCGCTAGCTGAAGAATGAACCCACAAATAAGATGTCATTCTCTCGGACTCTAAGCTGTCTATACAACAACTATCTAACGGGACTCCCCCAGACATGTTCGTCCGAGAGTCATTAGTACCGCCAAAAGCTGTCCAAAAAGTAATTATAATAACATTCCGGTAGATACCTTGGCACGTTGGCGTCAGCGGCAAGGAATGAGCAGACACCCTATAGCCAACGAAGCACATTCAAGGTGACCGATAATGAGAGTTGTTGTGAATGAGCAACAGCCAAAACAGACGATGCGAGGTCATTTTCTTTCTTTATGTAATTCGCCGTATCAGCCGTATAAGAGGAATTCGCCGTATAAGAGGACTCAACCGCGCCGAGTCAACTCTGCATTATAGGGTAAGAACGCGAGCGGCCTGCGCTTGTACATGGACGTTAAAAGTGAAGGGTGCTGCTTCTCGACTGTGAACTAAATGCAATGAAGTGCGTGATATAGACCCCTGCATATGGTATAATGCCAGCGATTTTGTCCTGAAAAGGGGATGCCCTTAGACAGCATGAAAAAAAAGAAGAGGTTTTCCCCACGAGTGCAATGAACAGGAAGGTTCGCGGATGGCTCGCACGGAAGTGTCTGTTATTCTTTTCACTTACCTGCGAGAGAGCATTTGCCAAGGGCACCATCTCAGAACCGGCCTTGCGGATCCTTCGGGACAAGAACATCGAGCCACACGCACTCGTCTGATTCCCAGCTCACATGGGACGGATCGAGGGAGCCCCGCCCAATCTCAGCGAGTCAGCCCACAAGCGGCGCGAGGACTAGTAGACCGCGTAGCTACAGGGGGGGCGCGGCGCTGAGGTTTTGGAGAATCGGGACCCTCCCATCTCGTTTAACAAACTGAAATACAGCCAACTAATACATGTTCATTATGCGCGGATATAGCTAATCTATAACGCATGCTCTGGCGGTGCCCCATATCCGGCGGCGAAGTCATCACGCCGTCCAAATGGGAGGCTGCTATTACCAGCGCCTGACTCGAATAACAGTTATGGGCAGTCCGACGAGCCCGCGACGCTGCAGAGAGACTTGGTCTTTCTGTTCCGACGTGGGAGCGGCCCGCAACGTGCTAAAGCGCGTTCCGAAAGACCCAATAAAGTTTCTCCATTCATCCATCTGCGAGAGATTGGCCTAAGGGACGCTTGGTGAAAACAATACCTTGAAAGAGGCGCTCGGGCAGAGCAACTGCCAGCGAGGTCTGCGAGGCTATGCGCACCTGTGGCAACATCATCATCCCCACCACCAACAACAAGAAGCACCGAGCTTCTGCTTATCAGCCACGTGCTTGCATGTTCAGAGGTCATTATTTCTCGTAATAAGTCTACCAGGCGTATATTTACCCAGGGTGGTCCTAAGCATTTTATCTTTATCCACACAAAACTTATATAACCTTACGTGGGACCATGTTATGTGTTCTTGAAGCAAAATTTTGCGAAATCATCTAACCAGGTCTGCTAAGCAACGAGTGCGTCGTCAGAATTATTAGCCTGGGAAAGAATTATGGTGCATTTACGTAACACCAGAGGTATACTTGGACCACATCATTTGTCTCAAGAGGCAGCAGTACAGTCAAAGCCAACGATATGGAACTCGGATAAATCGAATTACCCCTTATATCGAACTATTTTCCACCGCGATAATGCTTTAACATCAATGCATAGGAACATCTACGGCTGCAGCGAAGGAAAATAGTACGAAGAGTGTACCGTACATCGAACATCGGGCAGCGTGAAACGCCTTGAGAATTTGGCTTTCCCTCACAAGTTGTTGGCATTTCCTCACGGAAGGAGACTTTCCCGCACGCATTTTGGGAGAGCTAGCTAAGTGATTAGGCGGGCGCCGTGCGGAATGAGTAGAAACTACCGCTTGCCATCACGTGCTTTCTTCCATGATTCCTCGTCGTCGTGCCCGTCGTGCGTGGTTGCCGATCGCTTCTGCGTCATTGCGCTCCCTGATGGCTGTCGTGAAACAGCAGCTGCTATTATTCTCAAAAGTAACAATAATAAACACACTCGAACGTGGAACAAGTCTGATATCGCCGCGGTGTACAGCTTCCCAAGATGCACGCTCAGTACGATATTAGGCCGACATTAGGAACAAGGCGGACTAGAGGCCTCCGACACCCGGCGAGAAGGCACAGCTGCGTATGAAAGTGTTGAGGCGCTGTTTAGACCGATACCCTATTTTTCCTGCGCATAATCCTTTTCAACACCCCCCCCCCCCTTCCCCCCCTAACTACAAACCACGGACTGCAAAATTGAAAAATTCTTGAGGACTGCCGTGAAGTCGCCTTCTTTGAATTATCGTGAAACAGTGCCGCGAAGCCAACGTGCTCACTGAAATGCGCGTTGAAAAAACGACAAATTCTTTACAAGCTTTATATCGAATTATACGATATATGGAACTAATTGCTCTTTTTCTTTCTTGCGAGTATGACATATGCGGGTTCGACTATATTGCGAGAGCGAAGTCTGTAGAAGAATCACTCTTCAACTTTTTTTTTTTCCTGTGTAGCTTTCCCCACGATCAGAGAAGTTTCACTTAGTAAATTGTGAGAATTTTCGCTTAGTAAATTAAATTAAGCGATTTCACCCACAATAGCTATGTTGAAGAGTACGATCAGCTTCTAAGCAACCATTCACTGCTACATGCATTCACGCAAATATGGTGAAATACATACTCGATCACCTAGGTATTTTCACCCTTATAAAGGAAAGATATCTTTTGCAGTCGTTGACAAATGGGCTGCACTTCACGATAAACGCTGGAACGTTTTATGGGGACTGAGGAATTAGTTAATTATCATTTAACGTTTCCTCAGAATACTAACCTTTCGTCTGTTGGTAAACAGAAATTCATAAACAGCCCTTTGATGCCAACCAGCTCGCCCAGCAAGAAGTCCTACACAACCTTATTAGTTGAGGTGTGATTAAAGGACATGCAAGCACCTAAATTCATGCACTTTTCAAGCACCTAACAAGTGGCCAAAAATTCAGGTTGTGTTACCAAAAAAAAAAGAAAAATCTGAAATTAGACCAATGACACACGTGCGCTAAAAAGAGCGAGAAAAATGGGCTTGCCTTCATGCGTACAGCATGTTCATCGCTCAGTGCTAATGTCACATACGTGTAGAAAAAGCTTAGTTAATTTGTTTTTGTTTCCTACACGAAATTAATAGCATCACTATTGGCAACTCAACGCTTGGATTACATTCTGCGCCTTGAGCTTCGTCTCCGGCATGCAGGTTCTTATACCGTGCACATCCCTGTCACGAGTCACCCTCGCTGCAGGACGTCGCTGGCCGTTTCTGTTTGTCGCCCTCCCGGAGTACCAGGCGTCTTTCTTGCTTGTCCATGCAGGAGCGTGGCACTGAAGTATGACTTGAAACGGCGAGTCCCTAGAAGCCAGCAGACGCACGCCGTCGTGAAAGCACCGCTGGTAGGCCAACGTCGAGTGCCATCGAGTCCCGCGTCGCAGCGCTGCGCGCAGTCACACACGAAGGCCACCATTGTTGGGGGTTTACTCCCGTTTGTCCGTTTATTAGAATTCGCAGCTAGGAACATATTCTGGATGAGTAATTTAAGATTGTTTCTTCGCTCCAGAGCCCGTTAGCAAATAATATCAGCTGATGTGGTTAAGCATGAAATACTTGGCAATGACTTCTACGTTCGCCTCTGAGTCGCGAGTTGGCAGTCCGAACGGCTGGTGCGGAAGCCGAGCGCTTCCCGCTGGGTCCCAACGGGTGCTCGCCAGGGCGGGATCTCGCCGTGCAGGAACGCTTCTCGCCGGCCCTGCGGGACCCGCCACCGCGCCACGCGGTATCGGCCCGAGAGGCTGCCCTTGGGCCGGAAGACCTGCAATACAAAGAACGTCTGCGTGGCTCTCACATGCCGCCTCTCTGCGCAGATCACTTTAACATTGACTTAGCAAAGTGCATGATCGGGCTAGTTGGTAGCCCATGATGAGTCGTCTTAGAGCAAAAACGTTTGGACAAGGTAGAAAATAAGCGTGACGCACACAAGCGCTAAACTCACAACTGAAACTTTAAATTAAGATTTGGCAGGAAGGTAAGTGCTTGTGTATGCCACGCTCATTTTGTCGCTTGTCCCACAGTTTCTGAGCTAAGACGACCCATCTAAGCACTGACGCTGCGCTCACTTTTGCCCAACATTGCCGCAATAAAAACATTGCAGACATTCAGTGCAGCCGGCGTCAGTTGGCTGTTTGCGGAATTAGAAAAAGTTTAATTTTTCATTGCTCGGGTACACGCCGCACGGCATTCGGGTTTTCGACATTGTGCTGGTGCATTCGCGAAATGAAGTTTTGTACGGTGTTGCTGGCTGTACCCACTGCACCGGCACAGAGAATTTTGGTGCAGCCCACGCACCGCGAACTTTTGGCGCAGGCTGTACATATCAGCTCCAATAAAGGCCACATAACGCTCAAGTACAGTCGCTGGAACACCTAATAAAAATACAATGAAGAAACCGTTTTTTTACACCGAAGCTAAGAGAAAAGGGTGCCAACAGGTTTTACTTCCTTCTAAGAATCTGCCTTAATTCGAGCCTAACTTTAAAAGAGCCTTCACTAAACTTTCCTGGCCCTGGTCTCGCATCAAACTACGGTGAACTTATACGACTCAGGTGCGGCGTAGGCAGTTGCATTAATGACTCAGCTAGAACACACGCTTCGAATAGTTGCTGTCACGTGTATTAGCTTCATGTTTGACGAGTTTGACTAAAGTAAATTAGGAACATAAAAGTTCTGTGGTAATAAATGTTTTCGATGCGACATGTAGTGTTCTAGTAACTCCGTTTTCTCGTGTACGTTGTTGTCCTGAGGTTCTGGTCAAGGATTATTCCAACGTTATTATCGGCTCTATACTTAATAATAATATCTGGGGTTTAACGTCCCAAAACCACGATATGATTGCGAGAGACGCCGTAGTGGAGGGCTCCGGAAATTTAGACCACCTGGGGTTCTTTAACGTGCATCGAAATCTAAGTACACGGGGGGCACTATACTTGAGGAGTTACTATAGTCGGATACAACTTAAGAAGTCCGGTGAGGCCCCGCCCATACTGTCTAAGCGCGGCAGCCGATAATCTCCGCGACTAAAGAAATAGTCCCGCTCATGCACTCAGCAGTGTTCTCCGAAGGCGGGGTCCAGCTCATGACGTCAGTCTGGAGAGCGCGCCCATTGGCTTGTGTGCATCCGCCTTTGAGGAGGAAATCCCTCAGACTTCTAAAGTTGTACGTGACTATAGACAAACTCTTTTACCGCGGAACCAGCGCGGCTACCAGCTGTGGTTACTGCGCGAAGAAAAGGGGCGCACGGCGCAGCTCCAAATACATCCCTCTATAAGAATATGTTGGTGTCAACTGGTGCTGACACCAACATATACGCCCTCGTCGTTGTCACTTATAAGGGGTAAAAAATATTCTGAATTGCTCGATACCAATCATACTTTCCAGCGGCAGCAAGTTGCGTTTACACCTGTGTGCTTATACATTCGTGCTCATGTGCGCAGTTGAAAAAGCAGTAAACTGTTATGCCAAAAACAGAATACAATAAAATAATTAGCAACGCCGCTGCTTATCATTAACTAATAAGACACATTCATCTGTGGTTTAAATGCATAGTAGGCTTATAAAAGCAGTTTTTGTTGTCTTAGGCAGTATAAGCCGTAATTATTGCCTAATTTACAATGTCACCGACATCGCGCAGGGTGTTCCACAGGGATACCTTCTTGCCTCTGCCTTTCTCTCTCTCTCTCTCCTAGGGTTACTCACTTTTCACGGCTTTTACATTTTTCCTAAGGCTTTACTGTATGCTAACGAGAAGCATTAAATTTTAGTTCAGTATTTTGAAGAACCTCCAGGTTAAGATAATCGAATAACTTGATAGCATTTCTGACTGGCTTGCTAACTGCCAGACAGTCATCTTACTATGAATATTAGTTAGAAAAAAGTTACACGGTGATTTACTGAGGGAGAGATATAATTTATTATCCCAATGTAGCTGCACGTATGAATCTTGACGAGATTTGCTTAGCGCCAGAAAAACACGCAGCACACAAGAGATACACACAAGGGACAAGCGCTACTTTAAACTGTGTATTCCACAACGTCGTCATGAAACATATACACATACGGAACATGCGCAGATGCGTTCAACGAAACAAACAAGTGAAAAGGATATCAGATTTTCTATCTTATACACGTGTCGAGGAATTTATATTCATTCGTGTGCAGAGTGACGGAAGGCTCGCTAACGCCCCCCCGCCCCCCCTCTTCTTAATGTAAAATCCTTCCAGTAATAAGCGGGCTTGCTCATTGCTGCTTTTTCCGAGAATCTTTGCCTCTTGAAACAATGCCTCACACCCACGCAGGCGCTAAGTAAATCTCGTCAATATGCACCAACTAGGCCCTCAAAAAAGTCCTTTTAAGTCGTATGAATCTTATTTATGGAATTACTCCCTCGTCATTGTACTGTCGCCTCTGGCGCATGATTTCTAGAGGAGCTTGAATAAACAGATACGGCGATTAGTTCAACCATGATTGTCTAGTTTCATAAAGCCTACAAGTCATACGCAATAACCCAGTAACACAAGACTCACCAGGAGAAATATTCTAATATATATCCAGTGGTTCGTTGCTCGCCGTCGCTTTTACCTGCCATGTACTACGGGCCTGTTCTATCTCGCTGTTTCTCTCTAGACGATGCTGCCTTTGCATACAAAGTTAACAAAACACTTCCTCTCACGAAGAAAAAAAATTTAACGTTTTGGTCCATATTTAGAAGAGTTGCAGAGGAGTTCATATCTGGGCCATTTGGTTCATGTTACTTGAAGAAAAGCCAGCAAAAGCACGGGACACGAGAAAGAGGCAGAAGGTGTGCGTCTGCCTCTTTATCGTGTCCCTTGCTTTTGCTGGCTTTTCTTCAAGTCCATATTTAGAAATGTCCAAGTGCGATGTGGATGGATGAGTGGCGTCTCACGTGATGACATGTTTGAAATACCTTCGCCCAGGAATGCTACTGTCGCCACCTAAAGAGCACTCTGCCACGCAGTGTCACAAAAATTTACGCGTTTTGACGCACAAGCAAAACTGCTCTAGAATTCACTGTTAAAAGCAGGCTGACCAAGGCACTGAATTTAGTGCGTGAGTACCGTTGCGGAGAGCTGCTTGATAGCAATCTTGTCGTGCGAGTTTGATGCGACAGAGAACGACAGGCTCAGTCAGGCAGCAAGCAGAGGCTCAATATAAGTGCCAAGCCGAGCCCGCTGCCGGAATTCTTACCGCTTGCAATGCGAATTGAAGGCTAGCTTAGTATACGCTGACAGTACGAGGTTAAATGTCCTGGCCTACTAGTTAGTTGCCCTTCTGTTTCTTTTTTTTCTTGACGTGCCCAACTGAGCATATAGGCAGCTGAAGACATGTTTGCCGTTTTTACTATGTTAATTTCACGTCTAAAGCTGCGCCTTTACACAGATAGTCGCAGAAAGATGATCAAGAAAGATTTAAAATGCAGCGTTTGTAAAAGACTCCAACCATGGTTCAGTAGTCGAACATAGCGTAGTTTAAGCCGACAATTAAAGGAACGCTGAAATTAGTTGCAGCAGTGGGTTGTATCTTTCAGGGGGGTAGCCAGAAATTTTTTTCAAAGGGGGGGGGGGGTCAACCATACTTTATGTTGCGTTCGTGGTGCGTGCGTTTATATGTGAGCGCCAGTGACATCTGTTAAAAGACCATTTACTGGTGAAACGATATACACATGAGGTTTGTAACATATATTGCTGAATGTCTGTTCACGAAGCAAGTTATTTTTTTTAAGTGGTGTCTATAAGAACAGCTATATTGTAAGCCTGTAATATAGCGCTAATCTCGGCTGCATCCAGGGGTATTCAATGATCTGTTTTTTTTAAAGAAGTAGTATATAAAAATAGACAGAAAAGAGAAAAGAAGCGGAATGGTTGTCTCGCCTTCAAGGATGGCATGGAAATGTAGAATTTTAAGACAGCAAGGCAACAAAGAAAAGAAATTAAGAAAAAGATGATGCATCACAGGTATTGCGTTCAAGTAAGCTAAAAAAAAAGTGGTTATAAATAGTCTCAGAAGTCGTGGTTTTACCAGTAAGGCGATGCATTGGTAGCGACAGCAATGTATTAGCCAACTAGGAGACGTAAGCTTCGTAGTTTTATCGGTGCTTCACATATAGTGCAGTAATGATTCCCTTCGTAATTATCAAGCATAGTGTCACGCTGGCATAGGCAAACATGAACATATCTCACCCAATGACCACAAATATTCGCTGTCACAATTGTGGCACAATGACCAGCGCAGACAGAGGTGAGCAAACGCTTCGCGTGGCCTTTTCACACTTCAACGAGTCTGATACTTCAACTTCAACTTTTCTGACACTTCAACTTTTCTGATAGCGCGACCTCCAACAAAAGGCGCACCAAGAGACAACTCACACGAAGTCGCCAGCCACATCGGCAAGTGTTTCAACTTCACTACATTACCTTGAAGGTGGGATGTCCGGGCCGCCTATGCCCTCGCCGCGTTTAGAGCTAGACCAGCCGCCACGGCTGGGCTAGCTAGAGCAGGGCTTTTAAGCTCACCTCAGGCAGCGGGTCACAGTCACGAAATGTACTCCCGCAAGGGATGGGACATTGAAGAAGGTTGGAGCAGAGGGAGGAATGGGGGGTGAGCTTTAACAAAGGGAAATGCGGTAGGGCATTTGGTGTCAGGATTCTAGAAATATATGGATACCGATCTCCATAGATGACTAAAATTTAGACGGCGATTCTGAAATACAGAGTTCTCGTATCACACTTGTTCAACTCATGGTGACTGCATTGAGTGCTTCACGAAAGAAATGCTTCAGACCAGTCAGGTCACTGTAGCTTACCCGAACGAAGCGTTACTAATCGCAATAGGCGAGAAAATAATGCGAGCACTGTTTAGCAAATTAGAACGCCCATGAACGTTCTTATTAAGAATGAACCATATGAGAGGAAGACAGTCATGTGCTGGCGGTCCGCAAGCGAAAGACCTGCGGGCCGCATGCAGCCCGCGGGCCAAGTGTTCGTGACCACTGAGCTAAAGAATGAGGCGCGCGCTCACTAGCCACCGTTACTTTACCGTTCGCTCCCACTCCGCCCTCTCTTTTCTATGCTCACAGATGTAGTTCATTACGCAGGCGAAATCGGCAACAGCAATGACGTTGAAAAAGTCATCGTGATCTTCGGGATCTTTCCCAGGCTGACTGTGTCCTGCACTAGGCCTAGAATAAGAACTAGCGCGAACGAATTGACATGTTGCTGTTTTTGTGTGCTGCTTCTAAATGTAAATAGTTCTTGGTAAAGTGCTTATGTATGTGCTTATGTAACCCACAATAAGTGCGTGCTCAGGGGGTAGCTTGAAAAAGAGGGTGCGATTTCTCGCTTCCTTTCTTTCGATGTTGGATCCACGCGATCTTTACAAATATAAAAGCACTCACGTAAGCAGGCATGCAGTGACCTTGTACCTTACTGACATTTTCACTCACCCTGTTCATGTGGTGTTTCGGCTCGTCGTTGTTGCGGTCATTAAAAATACTATCAATAAGATTCTTACGTGTATCCGGTCGTTGCAGTTGATGTCGGTGGAAGCGCTGTCAGGGCCTGAAGAGCCACGAAATGGCCTCTTCTCAGGCGTATATTTTTGTGCAGTGACAATTAACTTTCATATGAAAAGCAGCACTGTAGGTATGTCGTAGGTAACCATCCGCTTCTCGGAGTTGTGCAACTGAAGTGGCAATTAAGACTATGTCAGCAATTTTCATTTATATTTTGCACTGTGCCATCCTTCTTCGAATGTAGTTACATATGTAGTAGTGCGATTTACTTCTCAAAGCCACGGTTTAATAATGCCCATGAGACGGACCGCTATCTTTAGAAATTATTATACTTTCCCGCAGCAGAATCTCCTGGTGTCACCTATCTTCCTCTGACTTAGCCAATAAGTCCACTTTGTTCTAAGAGAGATTATTAACTTATTATGAACCCCGTAAAACCATTTTTAATGCCCACGTCGGCTTACAGAATAATTAAGTTATGCCTGTGCAAAGATTCAGCTCAGGATTTGTATTTCCCTGATCACCTGGACAATTTAAACTAGTTCTTGCACCTTTACACATTGCTTTAGTGGCTCTATATGAATTTGTTCATTTGCCCTGTCCTTTAAATTTCTGAATGCTCCTGAATTTTTCGCCGATAATGTCGTGATATTGGCTACACATCCTTACGAAGTTTAACTTTTCACCCGTTTGGTGTTGCAGTTTATCCCGTGATCTTCAAAGCGCACTCCAATCAATGCTAGTTTTATCATTTCTTACAAATCTCTTAATTACCCAATCCATGTTTGTAACTGTTCAAGTATACTTCGCAAGGTGCCCTCTGTATATTTTTATGAGTGCTGACTTTTAGTTGCCCCGTGGGGAGTTCTTTTTTTAATGTTCAATAACTGTGATTGCGTTGTTACAAATGTTTGTGACTTCCACAATAGACCTGGACTCATTTTTAAATTTCGCCTGCGTCTTATGTTGGAATACCGATCAAATATTTCTGCAACATTTAATGTCGAGGCTCACTGGCGACACGAAAAATTTTCATGGAAAGGCTGCACCGTGCGCATCGTATTGAATCCGTTTTGTTGTGGTACTATAATACAGAATGGTTAACTTTTTGTATAGTTACTGCCAATTAAGTGCGCGGTTTTCTCACGCATCACATTTGTCTTGAAGGGCATTTTTCCTTTCGGCCTATGCAATGCAAATAAAATATGCGAGCTGAAGCGTGGGTAACGAAATTCTGTTAGCTTTTCCTAATAAAACGTTGTCTGTCCTGAAAAAGCTAAGATGAACGAGTCGACTAGTCCCGATACTCGAACATAACACAACGGATTTTTATAATTCCCTTGCGGTATTGCTTACTACTAAAAAAATCAGTTTCGCCGCAAGAGCGAAGCAATAAATGCGGTAGTAACAAATTGGAATGTTATACGAAGTAAAGCTGGCAGCTAACTCTTTTTAATCCGATCTCGAGTAACTCTACAAAACGCTTGTTCAATGGAATTCGGCCACTTAGGGGAGCGAGGGGTCTTCCTGCTGACTGTCGTCTCAACGCGAAGTAAGCGGTGAGAGCACAGCACGTACAAGGGTATACGAGCCATCTACTGATGTCTGTCGAGATAGCGCACGCGCCTGCACTCGCGACCGCACCCTTATGATCAAAGTTCGCAGTTGCCGCTCAAACAATGCAGCGCCCCCCCCCCCCCCCACCCCTACCGGTGCCTCTCCATGCTCCTTCGACCGACGAAAGAAGCTTACTCTCTGCTTCAGGAGCCATCGACGGAACAATGCAGGTAATACGGAACAATACGGAACAATGCAAGCCTCGCACGCGGGCGACGTTATCGTATGCGCCCTTCGTGCAACGGCCATGGCACGCTCGTTTCGTCTCTACTGCAGTCAGGTTCATCCCCAGCGCTCGCGTGCTTTTACTTGCTCGTAAAACATAAGATGCGCGGGACGATGTTATCTATTTGGACTTTATACGGAACGAGACGGCGACGGCAAAACCAGCCGTTTTATTGCTATTGCAATAAAGCCACAACGAAAGTGAAGCGAAAACACACCTACGTACTTACCACAATATGGATGGTAAAACATTTGCATTAAAATTGAGGGGCTCCTCATGTTGCGATACGACTGCTGTTTGCGTGAGTGAATTTCGCACGGTTTTTACCTGCATTGTTCCATATTCTTGTGTGTTTCTTCTTGCCGGTACTGTCCATTAATGTGGACTCGCAATCGGCGTTTCAGCCGGCGTCGGCTATACCGTCGTGTCGCTCTGCGTCGACGTGAAGTCAGACACCAAGTCGGAACCTCGAGGCTGGACAAGCAACACTCTTCGATGGCTGGTAAGACATCCCAGATCTTGACGCCGCTAATGCTATCTTCTATAACCAGATTTCGGCTGTTTGCCTTGTTACTTTGCTTCAAGTCAACGCCAAGTTACGCAATGCCAGCCAACGCCGGTATAAACGCTGAATATGTGTCGACCTTCCACTTGCGCCTTTGTGTCGAAGCGAGCACTCTTCATCTGTAGCGTTCTCTGAGCGTGAATGCATCGCCACATTAACAGCTTCCGAAAGGTGCTAGCATTACACAACAGCGCTCAATGTGCGGTCCGTTGACCCTGGCTGCCCCATGCTCGCGCGCCCCGTTTCAACTACTCGGCTTTGTTTCAACTTCAACGAATCTTATGCAACATATCGATCAAGTCTGATGATTACCCAGCGCGGCGCGCGCAGAACCAGGGATGACATCGTTGAGGCTACGTCTCTAGACGGCTTGCTTGCATGTTCTTCGGTCAATGGCGCCTGTCTATTGCCCGCTATTGGGGATTGGCCATGAAGCTCGCGGTTAACGTATATGGAAATTTCAAAAAAGAAAACGCAGTCGTTCACAAAATATAGAAATCGAGTCATTTTAGAGACTGAAGATTTTATAGCTTATTTTGCTCATAGCAAGAAAGTTTAGTTGTAATAAAGCAGTTTCAAATACATGAAGGAAAAATTTGTGGTTCTGGAAAGCACTGCATTGTTGATTTTAATTAATTACGAAGCTACTCTCTTTGTATCGCAGAGGTGTTCGCAAATAGCCATCCAGATGTTATCGTAGCTGAAGACCAATGAAGATGTCCCGAGTCAAATAACATTTTGAGTGTTTAGTGTACTTCCTAATTTTCTGGATAAAGTTTAGACTTTTATTTCGTTTCGTTTCACAGCGGATAATATTTCCTCCACTTCCTGCTTGTTACCCGTGCATTCGCCTTGGTAATATGGTAATATCAGTGCGTGGATAGTGCAAATCATCATAAAGTCCTTTCTGAATTAGGGCCCCACCCACTCGTTGCGCAAGTTCCCATGGTGTCATGCCTGGTGCAATACTACCCATCTGTCACGCAATAGGACACGTGTTAACGGGACTCCTCGCGCTAAATGAAATCTGTATAGGCTCGAGAAGCGTTTGTTGAGGGGGGCTAGTTGGTATGACATAACTTTGTAAAAATTGAACTGCGCTAGAGACGAGACACCAGAAACGAAGTGGACAGGACGATCGCAGATCGTCCTGTCCTGTGGTATAATACCCGACTTCCACGCAGCAGGGCTGGGTTCGTTTTCCACTTGAACGGAGGATCTTTATTACTTATTTATTTTCATCTATCTCGTTTTTTTTCGCTCTCAACCAATGAAGTCGTTACCGAATTTTTTGGGACACAGGCTCTTTAACGCTATCGTTTTAAAAGGACACTGCTTCTTCCTCACACCTGCCTTCGCCTCCCAATAAAAGTCCGAGAATATTATTCTGGTTGCACAGAGCTTTAGCCTATATTCGCTTACGTATATCATTACTTTTCACAAGTATAACGTATTCAAAAGCTATGTTAGAGTGCTTTCAAGAAGTATTTGTTGACCACACGCCCAATTCTACGCCAGTCAATGGTACGGCTCATACTGTTTGCGGTATTCAAAAAGATGGCGGACATGCTTATTTCTACTGATGAGAGAAGACATGTCGTACGGTCAGCGCAATTCAGCTGCCCTGTCATGTAGGCAGCTGGCAGTCGCAAGCGATGAGTAAATGTTTTGAGATGCTTGTGATGATCTAATAAGGCTGCAACGGGCGCTAGTTGGTACGTCTTCATCTTGTAATGCACTGCCAGGTATGACACGTACGAAGAAAAATGAGAAACAACACAGGCTGAAGCGTTCGCTATGCAGATTTTTTTTTAAAGATGCTTTGTTCGTTTTAGTGGACACAATTTTAGCTAACAATAAGATCCATTAGGAACACAGTAATAAAACGTTCTTCACTTAGTCTTTTCTCCATCAAAATTACGGTGTATGCTTATATCAGAAAATATAAAAGCAATTCTATTTTCACCTGGCCGATTTTACCGCTGTGCTTCCGTTCCAACATATCCATCATCAGTTTCCTCGGTCAGTAAATATCCTCGGTCAGTAAATTTCGCATTCAGAGGTGTGGGTTTTGACACATCGTTAAGCCTGACGGTTACGCTGCAGCACGTGAGCGTGGAATAAACAAGAGATCACTCGTTGCTCGTTTTCACCAGCCCAGAGCAAGAGCGCAGATGCTATCAGCTTCGCCCCGCTTGAAAACGATGTGTCACATGCGGTAATCAACGTCACAATCAGATTTTGATGATGCGTTGAGATGCACGCCCCCCTGATTGCGAAGTTAGCTTAGCTGACTGGCCGTAAATATTAACATCTCTTAACAGAAGAGCTCCAGGGTCCATATTCCAAAAACGTCTTGCGCTAAAATTTTTCGCAGCAGGTTACTTCAGCCTATCGTGATGCGGAACATAACATTAATGAAGCCAGCTGACAAATGGGAAAAGCACTTATGAAAGAGTCTTTTCTCCACCAAAGTTCCGGTGTATGCTTATATCAGAAAATATAAAAGCAATTCTATTTTCAGCTTGCCGATTTTACCGCTGTGCTTCCGTTCCAACATATCCATCATCAGTTTCGACGCTCGGTCAGCAAATTTCGCATTCAGAGGTGCCTTTCCTATATTCATTCTCTATCTCTCTCTATGAAAGAGAAGTTTTGTGCATTCGGCCCCAGGAGAATGAAATTTAAGTGTCTTCGAGAATGATTGCCCGAACGTTTTCAAATGTGAACATGAACCGTAACCATGACAACGCTAAAAATAAATTAAGAACTTTTCATTAGTCGCGTGCTTGACGACGGTTTTTCCCGAAAGTAGTGTTCATTAAAGCGAATAACCCACCCATGTAAGCATATTTCATGTAGCTAACGCAGTGATTTTGTTTCATTTGCTGTTAAAGTTTCAACGACCTTCTGTAGACAGGGGTCAGTGCTCTTAGCCTTCGCAATCAAGCGTAAAGACTGGCTACATTTCGCTTAAGAGCTTTTCGTAAATACAGAGCGCTGGGGGGGAATTCAAAAAGCTTTTTTCTCCGTGAGTGTTTTTTGCCATTGGCCAGCTGTCTTCGCTGATAATATGTCCAGCACCGTGATTGGCTGAAACATTCTCTTACTAACATTTCCAACGTAAATTTATTGCTGAGCTATTCACGGAAACCTTGTGGACACTTCTCTACATATGCGATGGTACTTTACACCTCTATATGCACTGGTTGGTGGCTCTCTTCTACGTACAGTTACGCGGTAAAATGACAAACAGTACATGGGCATCCTCACTGCAATTCTGAAATGATAAGAAGTCGTTGATCGAGGATTCTCTGGAGTCATCGTTTAGACAAGGTAGCCTGTCTTCGTCAGGGCAAAGCCAAGTTTCCTTCAAACGCTGGCTCCAGTCACATTCTTTGTTCATGGACTTTTCTGTCGGATAAGGGTCGACACATGGTAGTTTCATAACAAAATACCACTTCCGAGTTTCGTGAGCTCACGAATTGAAGATGGTAAGCGTCACCCAAACTCATAGTTGCTGTACATGCTGAAGCGAGCTTATACAGTAGCCTTACCGAAACTGGGGCGTCAAGGAACGTCGAGACGCTTGCCGTTTCGATTTCCTCGATGTCTCGTGCTGCAGTGAGTCATGCGGCATTCTGCGACGTACCACTGATTAAGGCTATGCACTTGTGTACGTTCCTAGACCGTTGATTCCAACCAAGATTGTGTAAGTCCAATAAGCAGCTTGCGAAAGTGCTCCACCCTTTATGATATTTCATAAGCAGAAAGTTTCACCCTAAAATACTTGTCTGAATGCTAGAGATCACCATGTCTCGTATTTAGTCCTTAAATGGTACGTTTTCGCAAATCGACTGGTCTCCTAATATATCAAATTTAATAGCAGTATCGCCTACGAATGCGGTATATCTTCAACAACCGGCGCACACAGCAGATGTAGTCTTCAATATGCGGAGACCACATCGAAATGTCCAGTAACATCCGCGAAATTTTTCACTTATATGAAGTTGAAAATTATGATTCGCCAGGCTTGTTAAAATGAATACATACTACTGTGAACAGCGCAAAAACGGGACAGATATTAAGGATACAACGCCTGTATCGTGTATACCATCAACCTTTGTCCCGTTTTCATGCTGCCTGCAAAAAGTTCGATTCTTCCTTGTGGAACTCACATGTGTTCCCCACGCGATTCCGGCTCAGCAACGACAGTACAACACCTCAAGCTAGAAACCGACCTCTACAAGTCTAAGTGACAAATTATGGTGACGATATGGACCACCCGATGAGGAAACTTCTTTCAGTCCTCTCTTCTTGTGGGACTGAGATGTGTTTCCCCCGCGATTCCCGGCTTCACGATAACAGTACAACACATCAAGCTAAAAACTGACCTCTACAAGCCTAAGTGACAAAATATGGTATCGATGTGGACCACCCGATGAGGCACTACTTTAAGGTATCTCTCCTTGTGGAACTCACATGTGTTCTCTACGTGATTCCCGGCTCCACGACGACAGTACACCACCTCAAGCAAGAAACCGACCACTGCAAGTCTAAGTGACAAAATATGGTGTCGATGTGCACCACCCGATGAGGCACTACTTTCAGTTATCTCTCCTATTTTAACCTCGAAGCTGTTTAAAGCCAAGAAAATTTTCCACAGCGCGGAAAAAACACGAAAGGACAAAAGGGAGGCGACACGGACTAGCGCTGTCCGTGTGGCCTCCCTTTTGTCCTTGGTGTTTTTCCGCGCTGATGAAATTTTTTCTTGACGAGGAATTAACAACTCGCCCAAACGGTCACGTTAATTGTTTAAAACCAAGGTAAATCCCTGGGGTTCCGTCATCCGCACTTCCCAGCCCAGCTGCGAGAGCGAAGCCAGACGAGAGGGAGAGCATGAGTAAAACTAAGTAGGTGAGAGCAACACCTTCTAGTCTGGCAGGTATTGGTGAGAGTGAAGCCTAGTGCAGAAAGGGTAGCGACGTGGTGAGGGGGGAAGCTGGGTAGAGAGAGGAGAGAAAAGGCGAAACCATGGCAGTAGCGGAGCAGGTGTGCTAGAGAGGAGGAGAGAGCAGAAGTGCGATTGGCTGTGCCGGTGAAAGGAGTCGACCAATGGTAGCGCGCGTTCGAGCACAGGTGGTGCTGGTGAGAGAGGAGGAAGGGCGCGCCGAGCGTTGGCGAAAGCGGAGGAAAGGCGCGCTGGTGCTACCAGCTCCGCTGTTTGATGCGCCTTCGCGATGCTAAGTCAGCTGTAGCTGCGCATAATTTTAGAGCGCGGCTCTTAGGCGCCCGTTCCTGCGTTGAGCGGCGTCGGCGTCGTCGTAACCGGCAGAGCGAACGCGCAGCGGAGGATGAAAGACGGCGATAGCGAGGAGAGTGCGAGGAGGAGGGAACGACATGGCGAGATGACAGGCTCCGCGGCGCCACAGTAGTGCGCGCCGTCGTGCGGTCGCCGATGACGTAATCCCTAAGGTAGGCAGTGAGGGCTTCCACCGATACCATGTATGGAAATAAAGCGCTGCATGAACGGAGGCCTGTCTGCGGCGGCTGCTGTGGAACGCGCACACGCGCGGCCCTCCGCGGTGTCCCGGTTAGCGAGACAGTCGCGCCTCAACTTATGCAAAATCGAAGCACCTAAACAGCCGCGCTCAGAATTCGCATTAAGCAGCATCGTAATCGTCGGTGATATTTTTTTCTTCCTTTAAATCCCCATCCCACTTCCTCTCGTGTAGGGTAGAAAACCGGAGGTGCGTCTGACTGACATCCGCTTTTATATTTTCTTCTATTTCTCTGCTGCTGTAGCAGTTCACTACTCAGCAGGGCGGCGTGTCATTGCTTGATTCGATGAAAAGAAACAGCAACTATAGGCAGGAAAGAACGCCTTTTTCCATGCCATTACCTATCCTCTTCACCCAGATTGCCATCACCAAGGGAAAAGCTGGTGCCCACTCAATATAGCTCCACCTTTTCAACAACAACAACAAAAAATGCGTTTGAAGTGAATTAAATGCGGTGGCAGTCTCAGAAAGCAAGCAAGGCTTGATGTGATCACTGGTCATACCAATCAGTGCAGTGAATACATGTTGTAGTATGCCGTCCTGCCGCCGAACATGGCCGCTGACTTTGGCGCGCTTCCCATCTTATGTTGGGATTTGAATTGCAGGGACGTGAAATTCCGCCACCGTCATGATGTTCCGTATAATTTCCAAGTGCGATAAGATTCTATCGCACAACGCGAACGGCCCTATGCGAATCAAGGAAAAGGGCGTGCTTTCGCGCTCCATGAAGGGTGGGGGGATGGTATTGCGGAGAGTGCGCGGTCGGGTAGGGAGGCGTGAGTAGAGGTGTGTGGGGCGAACCAGTGAGGGGGGGGGGGGGGGAGCTGTGGACGAAGCATGACTTTTCTTCTACTCAGCCCGGCCGGGAGCGGCACGGCCGTTACTCCCTGCAGCAACGGCTGCCAAAAACCGGGGTTGTAAAGGCCGAGTTTGCTGTTATGGCTGGTCGCTTCGTCTGCACTGCCTCCGCGAGCCTAATTTCGGATGACGCGTTGTCGCAAAGAAGCAACTAGATGCATCTGCTCACTTCTGTTTGCCGCTGTTCATCACGCTAGTACTCTAAAAGCTATTGTTAGCGGTCACCGAGTGAGATGTGTTAACGTTTGCATGAGCTCGCATAACAAGTAGCTCAAGGTTTAACGCACCATATAGGGACGATACCACCATTAACATTACACTCTAAAGAAAGAGCGAGTAAATAACGGTGTATTTGTGTCCCACAACAATAATCTTCATCTATCTTGAGTGCCTTTCCTTGCATTATCGCCGCGCGCCCGGCACTTCCAGGTCGCGAACGACGTGCACGTCATCAGCGTGGCATAGCGTTCTTGAGAGGAAAGTGGACAGCGCCGAGCTTTCAAGCAAGGAAACCCAAGCAAGCCAGGTGACAATTATTGTTGTTGAACGAAATGACGCCTTTTTTTACTGTATCTTTTTTTTAAAGAGTACATTTCATAGTCTTCTAATGCATTTCTATCGCACTACTTCGCCTTCCGAGAAAAATTGACTTTTTCCATTCTCATTTTTGTTTTGTGCAGTATGGGTTTGGTATGAGTAGTAGGATTAGTGCGTCTGGAATATGATGCAACGACGATTAGAGTAGCATATAAAAATTGACGAGATCTGCGCAGATATCAATAGACAAACACGACTAGATAAGCGCTACAATACTATAGGCGCTGCCGCCATCTATAACCAATGCATCAGATTTTACTACGCCGTTAGCTGAGGTAGCGTCTTAAGTAATGCCATTAGTACTGGAATGGTACTTAACAATGGGGTGCATGTGTACGCTCAATTTCCGTGCGCCTAGCATCGGAGGGTGCGTTATATCGAAATTTATGATGAATGTTGAAGCGAGAGGAAGCTCTAAGGGTTTGTTCACCATTATTTGCGCAGTTCATCCCGCTAACGTTGCATCACTATCATCTGTTAATGCTTGCCTGTGCTCGCGTGACGCCTTGCATGTTAATCAGTGAGTGTTTTCTGTAGCATATATGGTCGACAGAACAACAAAGCGTACTACGTGCGCTTGTTCAATACAGCGGCTTCGTTTCGAATTTTTCCGTTTAAACTGCGAGTTTTTTTGTTTCTGCATGTTGTGTTCTATTCATTTGCCATATTCGGCAATAAATGCTGGCTATCAAGGTTGCTTGTTATGAAGTTTTAGGTTAAGCTTCTGTGTTAGAACGCGTTTGTGAACACCGACCGCAGGCAGCCGTGGTAGTATAGCGGTTACGGTGCTCGGCTGCTGACCCGAAGGTCGCGGGTACGATCCCGGCCTCGGCGGTAGCATTTCGATGGAGGTGAAATGCTAGAGGTCCATGTACTGTGCAGTGTCAGTGCACGTTAAAGAACACCAGATGGTCGAAATTTCCAGAGCCTTCCACTACGGCACTCACAATCATATCGTGGCTTTTGGGACGCAAAACCCCAACAATTGTGATTATTAAACGACAACCGCCGGACAGAATTCACAATGCTTACCCATAATATGTCCAACAAGAATATTGGCCAAAACATTAGCTTTTATGGACAGTTCGAGCATACGAACTTTATTGTGAATAGCTCTGACCCTACATTTTGGAGCGATGAATTTTCCGGTGCTATTTTTGGCAATGGACGCTCTTTGGACGAGTTGGTACGTATTAGGCAGGTGGGATCAAGTTATCTCTTTTTGAGTTCTTCCTTTTCGCGTTTCGTCAGTGGTTAGGTCAATGCTCCGCCTCAGTTATCAGCAAAATCAGCCGGTCATAAACAGGGGACAAGTATGACACAGAATTGAGTGAGAGGCGTCGCAATAAAATTGCGACCCATGGCCCGTATTTATAAGACGTTATTACGTTAAAACAGTTCATAAAAACAAAGCCAGCCAGTCATAGTGTCACACATATTAATAGTAAACGGAATTGGTCAATAGCTAACCGCACCTATGAGCGACAATGTTCGCAAATTCGGCTTCAATACACGTTATCGGGAAAAATCTGTTAGGATATAATTATTCGAGAAATAAAATTTCAGCAAACCATGAGAGCGAAATTATTGTCAACGAAGGCAACCTGCGAATAGCAAAGAAAGTGTTACGAAATAAACGCATTGTGAATAATATTCCAAGAGCTAGACCCACAGAGTTTCTTTCGTACGTACACTGAAAGGTACCGAACCGCACGCTCGTCTGATTGATCTATCTATCTATCTATCTATCTATCTATCTATCTATCTATCTATCTATCTATCTATCTATCTATCTATCTATCTATCTATCTATCTATCTATCTATCTATCTCGGCCCGAGGCTCTCTATTCACATAAAGCCGTTATAATAAAATTGCTTGTAAGTGAAAATTTTAGCTAATCCTAATGTTGTACTCACTATTAGCGATGACGGCTGGCCAAAAGCAAGTGCTTGCGAGCGAAAAGCTTAAAGGGACCCTGCAACACTTTTCCAAGTAACGATCGAATGGCTTCACTAAAGAAGTTTATTGCCTCACGAATCGGCCACCGCAGAAATTTTAGAATCTGTCAAGTACGAGTGGAGTCAGATATTTGTCGCACGCTGTAATGCTTTCTCTCTTCTTTCGTACCGACGAACGCGCTTGAAGCTAAGCAGGGAGGGATGGCACGGGGGAAAGACGTTACGTCACGCACGCGTCATTACCGTGTGCACTTTTTCTTTTATTTTTCTATGAACGCGCGGCTAACCTTCAGTGAGCTCGCGAGAGCGTGCGTGGGCATGTGGCCGGCCTCCCGCAACGGTGGCAGTAACTATGCACCTTACAATGCTCAAGTCAGTCAATGGCCGCGAAATTGTGTATAAGGCGCGGTCATGAGTAGATGGCATCATTTGTAGAAAGAAGAGGGAGCGATTTTTAGCTGACTTTGAAAATAACTTGTTAATTCCGCCCACGTGCTGCGCTTTAATGTTTCGCTCGCGTGTTCTCAGGAGCCTCGGCTACCGATCGGCAGCGTTTTTTGACCATGCTGAAAAAAGTGTTGCAGGGCCCCTTTAAAGAATTCAGCCCCTGGGCCCTTATCCACCGAAATATCTCATGGTGGGATCGTTAGCAAGGGAAAGTTTCAGCCGATGTTGAGCATAATAGTAGCGAAGGCCATAGGTAAACGTCTCTCATAACGGGAAGCTCTGTACATTCCTAGTCTTGGGGCCGAGTTCACAAAGCTTATCTTTCGTCAGCGCTCTTTGTCGTTGGCGGGGCGCTTTCTTTAGTAATATGTGCAGCATCAGAATTAGTTGGCTTTCTCTTACGAACTATTGTAGCATAAGAAGTTTCTGTCAATTCGCACCCTGATAGCGGGCTACGAGGTTCATCAGTGCGACGTTGCAGAGCCAAGGAAGTGAAAGGAACACGTGTTTAAAGCATGTGTGTGCGGCATATCGACTTTCTAACAGAAAAATACGAACGTGTCGGGATGATACCGATGTGTAGACCCTGAGGAGAACTGACAAAACAAGGACGTCAAGCTAAGCTAGTTGATTGACCCGAATCGATGTAGCTTTTAGCGCACAAAATGATGAGTACACAGAGAGACGTGGAACACACAGGCACAGGCGAGCTATATCAATGTCATACCAAACCCGCACAAAATGCCACGCTGCTGACGCGAATCTTGTTAAGTGATACAACACTGCACAAACTCATGAAAGCAAGCAAGATGGACGACAGAGATAAAAACAAGACATTCACACCAACTTCAAAATACTGCTCGGTAACTTTCAAGGCAATAAAACTGTAGCGACGAGAAATCGTTACGATCGTCAAAACGCATATCGAAGCTGGGCCTGTATTCACAAAAATGCCTTACGCTAGAATTGTTCGTAAGAAGAAATTTCAGGAAATCCTCATGCTCTAGCATTAGCAAAGCCGGCTAGTCAATGGTAAAGAGCGCTAACCAACAACTGGTTTCATGAGTTTCACCTCGGGTGTTTATGAAAAAGCTTCTGAGCATGCGGTTCTTTAAAAAAAAAAAAAAAAACTGAACTCACGCAGTTCATTCCAGTGGATAACTTGGGGTTTGTAAGGTGGAATACATGAAGAAGAACAGAAAACTATTGGCAGATATAAAGCAATCTATCCATAAATGCGCAGGTATGATGGACTTGGGCTCATACAAGTCCTCCAAGACAGTGACCGTGAGCGGGGCAGTTTTATTGAGGCCACCATGCTGACACGCGCGACATGCAACACTATCATTCGTGCTGTTGCTGTAGTAGATTGCTTTTCTCTTATTTTTACACGCCTTTGGGGCTATGAGAAGCTTCACAAGAAACGCTCGCCATTAGAAATGACTATTACTGTTAAATACTGGACGCACCAAAAGGCGTACGACTCTTCATGTACTATGTGAATCTAGTTGACTTGAACAAATATATATATATATATATATATATATATATATATATATATATATATATATATATATATATATATATATATATATATATATATATATATATATATATACCGTAAGCTTTACACGACAATGTTAGGATTAGCAAGGCTTAACATTTTGTTGCCAATTTCTTCGCCCATGATTTACTCGATCCATCCGCCTTTCCGCATGTCCACTTAGCAACGTACACAGCACCGATGCACCGTGTTGGTCGTATTCACAACTCAGAGCCACAGGCGGCATTTAGATTTAAAACACACAATACTGTCTTAATGCTGCATTTAGCTCCAACGCGTAAAGAAACAGGTAAAACGGGACGTCGAGCAAGCACCTGAAGAGCAATACGCACGTAGTGAGGGCTCTGATTCTCAGTCACCGGTGTATAGCACCTGTCGTAAACCGCTGCTCCCACGTCAGGTCAGACTTGACGTGGTTACAGCGATAATCATTAGTTTAACACAGGGAGACCGAACGACAGGACGATGGAAGCTGCGAGCTTCAGAAACAAAATATTGTGAATGGTCGCGAGTCAACGCTTACGCATGCCTGCGGAACGCGAGAAGCAAAAAACTCGGGCACTCGGCGTCAACGGCTGCCGTGCAAATTCATGTGCACTGGCTGCCATTGCAGCCGAGGAGCGCAGCGTCCGCAACGGTCAGACTGATCGCGAGCGCTGCGCAGAGGTGAGGAGTGCATGTTCACCTCGTGTGGTCCTGGCCGTCGTCGTCCGGGCTGGAAGGCTCTGCCTGCGGCGGGGAGACAAGGCGTGGAGTGGACGCCAGCAGCGCGGCAGACGCGTGCCTCACCTGCATGCAGGCTGCCCGGAGAGCGGCGGTCCTTGCGCGGCGGCGGCGGTCCTCGCACCGCCGGCGGTAAGCGGCCCCTGGCGAGCTACTAGTCGGGGCGGCCCCCCTCGAGAGAGAGAGGCGCCCCCAGGCGGTACCAAGGGGTCTGGCTGCCATTGGGGCCAGCGGCCGCAGCAGGGCCCGGGGCGATAGAGATACACGGTGCCGCGCGCGAGGCGGTGTGGAAGCCGCCTCGCCGGGCTTGCATAGCGAGGGCGGCCCTCTCTGGGATACATGTGTGTGCTCTAGGCGAGCCTAGCGGCCGTAGGGCCGGCTACGGTAACTGGCTAGGTCCCTGCTGCGCGCTCACTTGCCCCAGTAGCCCCCGGGCCGCCTGGCACCGAACTGGTGGGCGCAGGGCGCGGCCGCGCCGCCGTGACAGGGCGCGCCGTGGCACGGGTGCATGGTGCCGGACTGTTGGGCGGCCACCGAGGGCGGCATGGGGCCCAGCTCCACGTCGGAGCCGTCGTCCTGCGCCTTCATCTGGTTGGCGTAGAAGTCGTACAGGCGGCCCAGGATGACGGTGGCCATGGCGCTGCCATGGTTGTTCTCGATGAGGCGCAGCACGAACACGCCGTCCCAGCCCAGGTAGTTGACGGCGATCTTGCGCGACACGCGCGACAGCTCGCCCAGGCTCACCATGCGGGTCCTCCAGAGGCAGAGCCGCACGAAGGCGAACCGGTTGCAGCGGAAGCAGCGCCACAGCCAGAGCAGCAGGCTGGCCAGGTTCAGCGGCAGCAGGAGCGCCAGGTAGAACCATACGACGGAGAAGATCTTCTCGTTGAACACGTTGATGGGCAGTACGCAGCGGCAGAGGTAGGTGCGCAGGCCGCCCTGGAGCGCGGCTCGCACCTGGCACAGCGTCTGCAGCGGGAACCGCGGCGAGTTCCACCAGTCGCCGTCGGCGGCCAGCCGTCGTGCCAGCTCGAGGCCGTGGCGCAAGAATCCGCGGCCCAGGAAGGCCGTGAGCAGCAGGAACTGGAGGCCCACGTTGAGCACGTAGAGCGATTTGACCAGCAGGTAGAGTAGGCAGAGGTAGCGCGTGGGGCCGCCCACGCAGCGGCAGGCGAGCGGGAGGCCGCAGGCCGGGTCCGTGCAGCAGCCCGCGCTGCCGGCCACCAGCGTGTGGAACTGGTCCACGAACTCGGACAGGAGGGCCTCGCGCTGCTGGCAGCCCGGCGGCAGGCTGGCGATGTCCGAGGCCCGCTTGAGCAGCCGGCGCAGCTTGACACCCGCGCTGTGCGCGCACGCGCCCCACAGCACGAAGGGCAGGTGAAAGCAGCAGCCCTGCACGAGCAGGATCAGCGGCGCCCACTGGTAGTACGAGACGTGCACGCGCCGCAGGCGCTCGGCGCCACCCGCCGGCGGGGTCTCGAAGCCTGCGTAGTCGAGCTCCTCAGGCTGCACACGCGGGTCCGGCGGCTCTCGCGGCGGAGCTTCGGCCGCCTCGTCGCCCTCGGCGTCGCTCACCAGGTAGTAGGTGGAGGCTGTCCAGCAGTAGCTGTTGACAAAGCGCGCCTGGGCGTCCGTGAAATAAGTCGGCGTGAAGCACTCGATTGGGTCGCCGATGTACTGGCGCGTAAAGATGGGCAGCGCCAGGAACAGGAACACCACCAGGGTGTACTTGCGGTTCAGCTTGTCCACGCCGTCGTCGATGGGCACATGGATGCCTCCGATCAGGTCGTGGAAGCGGAACAGGAAGGACATGCTCTTGCCTTCGCCAGCCGGCTGATGGTCGTGCGGCGCCTGCGCGTGATCCGTGGTGACGCTTCGGGGCGCTGCGCGAACGCCGCGGTGCCTGCTGGCCGCTCTGGGTCGCCCGGGCCCCCCGCCGCCGGTGCCGCAACCGCCGGTGCCGCCGCCGCCGCCGCCGCCGCTCTCACGCTGCTGCTGCTGCTGCCGGGACCGCTGCGCTGGCGCATGGCAGCCCGGGCTAGCATGCCACCTGCAGCAGCCAGGCCGCTTTAGCGGCGCTGCGCTGCCCGGCCGCCATGGCCCCACTCACCTGCAACCGCGCATGCGCACCGTGGTACATTGTTAGCGAAACGCCAACCCTGACGACGTTGAGGATCGTTCTCACAACCAACCTGACAACACTGCGGTGAACTATATAACCTTTGCTTCCCTTCCACCGGTTCTGACCATAGCTTAAGTCATGTCGTAATGCTACGCCGGATAAGTTACTGTAATGCACTTTACAGGGCACGTATCCATAAAAACCTCTTAAGATATGGAGTTCTTCGTAACAGCAAATTCCAGCCAATCCTTACGCTGAACATATGGTTAGCGAAAGCAACCACCAATGGCTAAGAACACTTAAAAATTGAAACATTATGGATTGAGCGCAGGGAAATGTTCACGAAACATTTCGTTCGTAAGCGGTCTATGCCATTGGCCAGCAGGCTTCGCAGTTTATACGTCCAGCACAAGAATCGGATGGAAATCGCTCTTCCGAACAATTCCATCGTAAGACAATTTGTGAATACGGGCGCATGTTCTCAATTATTCAGTAAAATTCCTTCTGGTCCACGACTACTAGTGAGATCTATAGGACAACGCTAAGCGAAGGACGGTGGACAGTGACAAGGACGAGTACTCGCCTTTGTCTTTAGTTGTGTCTATCATCTTTAGTTGTGTCTATCGTCTTTAGCTTGGCGCTATAGCTCTCCCCAGTAGTGGTGACATACCAACTAGCCAAATCCACCTCTATTTCGTCAAGTTTCGTTGATGAATGTTACTGATTAGGTAGGCCCCAAAACACTTAAATGCCCTCATGGTAAGTTTTATCGAAATTACTAGAGGCTTTACTTACTAAAAATGACAATTCCGCCACCATACATACGAGTGTGGCAGTAATCTCGAACACCTCCATGTGAGCGTATCGCTATTCTTTGTGTAGGAGCATGTGTGCTGTAAAGAGTACTGCAGGCGTTATCGCGTATTTAAAGTCTGCATACGTATGTTTTACAGTGAGGTTGTTGGCTGCTAAGTAGGTAAAATCTCGCAGTACTGCAGTCCCATACTTGCCGCATAATGCAATGTGACATGGCGACTTGTACATTCCTGTTAGTAACAAACTACAACTACCAAATTACCTTTATAAACCATCAATTTTAGACGTCGGGGCTGAATGAAATAGTTTTTATTTTTGTAGACATCGTAGTCTGTCTATACACATATACGTCGGAAGTAAACGGGAAATTCTGAGTTGTTCAAGGCACGTCGCCCGAATTTGAAATGCACCGTGCTCGCTCCTGCAGCGTTTTCGGAGAACGTATTAATGTGCTTTCGTAGTTTACGGCGAAAAGCTCTTAACAGAGCGAGTGACGCCCGAGCCATTCCATTCGTCTTCGCCAGATGCACCATCAGCATCAGAGTGGACCTTCTCACTCGTTGTCTTAAAGGCGCCCAGCAATAACTTTTGAAGATGGAGAGAAAACGCTGCCGATCGGTAGTCGAGGCTCCTGCGAACATGTGAGCCGAATATTATAGCACTACACACGGCAAGGAACTTACAGTTACGTTTCAAAGACAGCTAGAAATCGCTCACTCCTCTCTTGGCAAATTCCGAGATAGACTGGCCCGATAACGTCATAAGCGGAGAGACACGGCCATTGGCCGATGTGAGCATGCGGGCACTGCATAGTTACCGCAGCACTCATGGGGTGCCGCCAAGAATCCGCGCCGCGCTATATTGTGCAAGAATTACACTCTACAGTATTACACTAGCGCGCTCCTGATCAAGCCGAAAGTGAACCGGCGCGATGAATCCCCGTGACTCCGCTCCTGCTTCACGGATTTGAAAAATGTTTGCGGCAACCGTTTCGTGAGGAAATAAACTCCAATAGTGAGTTTCTTCGATGATTACTTGGAAAAGTTCTGCAGGGCCCTTTTAGATTTCGCCTCCCACATCGGTGCCATAACTTGACAATGCCCTCGTCGGCCTCCGCGCGCTGCGACAAGTTTTGGCCAATGTCCCCCCTCCCCCTCCTCCCCAGACGAGCTATCTCCGCTCGATAACTAGGACGTCGACGAAGTCGCCGAAGCGCTTTGGGGCCGCAAGTATGAGGTGCTCCGGTGTGTGGAAAGGAAAGTAATTATTGCCGATGTAATTCTCAGCTCGTCTTTATGAAACCTACGGATTCACGCATGTCAGCGTTAATATTAATTTTAACATTGTTTTTCGTTTTCATAGTCATGTCTGGTGATAAGCATGCTAAATGTTTTGCTGCTAAGTGCTTACTTACTTAAACAAATCGTCCACCACACTCGGTACGTTCTCCCAATAGTACAAGACTAACGTAACGGCCAACATTTTCGAAATGGAGATTCATATTGGTGGAGAACGTCATGCGTATAACAGTATGAAAATCCCTCATTATGGCCAGCATGCGAACACAGTTGCAGACATAATTAAATGTATATATATAAATATATATAAAATGTATATATTTAGCAAGTGTCTCTTCTCTCTCGGTTTTGGCATTCTAGAATGAGACCTCATCTCGAAGAAGCGTCAAGTCTCATGGCTTCGTTACTTTCCTGTAATTAAGCGACCCACAGCTGAACGGCAGCTCCTTAGAACTTTCTTCAGCGTACTGTGAATACTATGACGCATAAAAAAAACGCTCAATCCAGAATATACCGCTTGGTACAGCGGCGACTCATAGTGAAATATTGGCAGCGCAAACTAACTTTCTGTGTCCCGTTAGTTTGCGCTGCCAATATTTCACTATGAATAATATACCAACTAGCCCGCCTTACAACCCTTCTGCAATAACGGCGACTGTCTGCGATTATTAAAAATTGGTAATTTTAAAGAAAACCTATCTGTGTGCGTAAACTTGCACTGTCAGACCCAGAATTTCTACGGCAATCACTAATGTAGATAATAATTGACTTTTTTTTCTAAACGATATTTTTGTTGAATGACTTTAGAAGAGTCAGCCGGTACTTAAACCACAACAACTTGCTAGAAACGCGTTGCGTCTAAAAATTACAAAAAAGAAAATGAAGAAAAACAGAAATTGAGGATATGCCGTGAAATGCATAGCTGTTCCGTAGCAAAGTTAACCGTTTTTTCACAGTTCCAAAAGATATTAACTGAAACAGCAGTGGATTTCGCCACATATTTCAACCGCAATTTTTCTACACATGCGCAAGACTTTGTGAAAGATTATGCTGTGTGCACTGGCTGACGTAAATACTCTTATTACAAAGTGCCGTTAATGTCATTAATTAACTATTTCATTACCCAATTTTTCTCAGTTAAGCATTTTAGTGTCGATTACCAGGCGCTTTCTCATGCCCTTCGCTGGGCGGCCACAAAACTTCTTAGTTTAGCCAGACTGCGCCTCCCCCCTCCCCCCCTCCCAATTAAAGATAATAATAATCTGAGACAGCCGTTTGCAGGAACACACGGCAGTATAAGCACTCAGGCACATCGGCTTGCAGTGTGACAAATAGGAAATAAAAATGGTGCCGAAGAGCTGAAAAATTTGGATAACAATTGTATACATATGGAAGCAAGACACAAGAAGACAACAAAGAGACACACGCACCGCGCTAGGTCCCTTTGTTGCCTTCTTGTGTCCTGTTTCTTTTTTTTTTTTTTTTGCGCTACCATCGTTATCCAAATATGCTGTACCAAAAATTCCGCCTTGCAACTTTAATTGAGCTGAAAAAATCGCAGCTCCACGCGGCAAACATGCCGAGACGTCCACTAACATCCAGTGCTGCCCTACTTCGGCGTAACTAGTGATTAGAACCAGTGGCGTAGCCAAGGGGGGGGGGGGTTGGGGGGGGTTCAAACCCCCCCCGAAATTTTTCAGTTTTGCTTGCGTATATATGCACGCACACATACAAACGCACGCACGAACATACATAAAGTTGGTTGAACCCCCCCCCCCCCCCCCCCCGAAAAAAATTTCTGGCTACGCTACTGATTAGAGCACAAAGTTAGCTTCCGCCTCATCATTGCTGAAACGCGATTTTGTATCCCTTGGTCACACTGCCCGCCGTTACCAGACAAAATTTCAAGACAAGACAACAAACCTATATCACTACAGAAAAGGGAAAGTATCATGCCAGAGAAGAGAGAGGAGTGCAAAACTTCATGCCAGAGGATATAGAGGAGTTCAAAGCAGCATGCAAGACCGAGAAGCAAAATGGCCATGCAGAGAACAGGGACATCGAGGGAGCGTCGAAGGTTCAGGGAAAAATTGTGGAGCAAGCAGTTGGCAGAAGGGGAACCCCCGCCGCACTTTAACACATTTATATCCTAGATGGCCCCGCTACCCTTTCTTTATTCGCAATATTCGACTGAATCTCTAGGACTCTTTTGCGCGGGGCTTTACGCAAGTCAGGCGGGCAAAAACGTTATCGCCACCAGCGAAACCGATCGGTGAACGGTAGTAAGCTTTCGCAAGCTTCGGTTTAACGCCGCCAACGAGTGTGAGGAAGGAACCGCCAGCGACAACGGAAACGAATGGGACCAGTCGCTCGTACAGCGCAGATTGTGCGAAGTTTATGACGCAGAAGGATGAATCGGGTCTCCTGCAGGTACCTGGCTCGCCGATATTCAGTGCGAACCTTCCGTTAATCGTTTGTTGTAGTCTTGATAGAAACGAGCTTGGTGGAAAGAGGTGAAGATTCAGAGATGAAAAGACACCCCCCCCCCCCTCCTCCTCCATGGCTCAACGCTGTGTTTTTGCGCACTGTTTGTTTTACATCCAAACAAAAGGTCCAATGAAAAGAGAGATATTCCAATGTTTGCTCGTTATTACACAGAAATTGAAGAAAATAAATCACATTATTATATATCCAGTAAATTCATTACACCGTTAACCGCGTTTGCACACAGCTAACGCGATAACGTCTTTATCTCTCTTAAAAAGTTACCATGCCAGTTCGAAACAGATTTTAACAAAGTTTATTTATGTCGAAAATCCGCTTTTTCAGACTCTTTAGAGACCACAAGATTTTAAAAATATATATATATATGGCAGCTCAAATCAACGAATGCACGCCTTTTTACTGCTGTTAACGAATCAAATTGTCATAGCCATGTGGTTTTGGCCTGCCGGTACATTCATTTTGGCGTCTAGGTGCAAATGCACGACATAAGACGCCGTGTGCCCGTGTGTATATTTAAGGAAAAAACACCTCGTTCCGGGACAGTTGCCCCTTTTCATTCTTGATACGCCCCGCCGAAATACGTTTTCTGTGCTTCACAGCGCAGCATTTATGAGTTGCGACCAGGCTGACTTTTTGGAGGCGGTACGGAGCGCGCTAGATAACATGGCAACGGTGGTGGCTTTGTTTAATGTCCTTTCGCACTTGCACTTACGACAGAAAGTCTGAAAAAGCAGGCGTCGAAAAGTTTGAGCCTCCCAAAATTGAGGCGCCCGTATGCATTGGCTGCAGGCATACGAATGGTCAAGCATGCACAAAATATCCGCCGTTGACGGATATTTATGTGAGCGTTTTGTAATAGCTGCCAAGAATAAGGACGCTTAGACATTGCACGAGGTCGTGGAGTAGATTTTTCGTTAGTCGAAAGGGCAAACCCGGTTCTCAAATTACCATAAAATAATCGCTAATCTACGTACTTGTTCACGTAAGTGCTCCTTCTTTTTCTTTCGTATGCAGTGCAAGGAACACGCTGCGTACGTGGCGAAGTACCAGCTGTTCTAGCATCGTTCCAGCTAACTGCAGCCGCATTTCGTCGTACAAAGAGCGCGGAAGCACGCCAGCGCTGATTCATGAGCTCGCTTAGGAGGTGCAAATGCTTTCGACTTTCGTTAAGTATGCCGCTTTAACCACACTCTTCTTATGGCCTCCTTAATTGGACTCGGGCGAAAAGTAGCACACATTCCATCGCCGCCTAATTTGTGCCTCGTTCGTTCTCACCTGGACTTTCCCACAAGTGATTGGTACTTGCACGCTGTCTTAAGGGAAGTTTATTCGCGTCTGTCACGCCTTTACCTTCCGTCGAGCCTTCGCAGTTACCGTGCGATGATCACGCGAGGTAAAAAGGGGGGAAAAATGACCAAAGGGTTTGAAGCGAAACTCCGGGCGAACGGCTCGCGGCAACGCCCTCGCAGATTTTTCATGCAGACCTCGGAAGCAGCCGCGCCTCTCTCGAGAACCGCTGCCAGCTCGCCGTGGTCGTATGTCAGTGTCACGGGGAGGCGTGCGTGTGCACAACTCTGCGAGAAGAGCGCTCCGGCAGCCGCGAGGGCGCGCTCTGAGCGGCCACTTGTGAGCTCAACCGCTCAACGGCTTCCGAGCTCTGCGCCTGCATTATCGCCTGGCGCCAGGCTGCAAGCACGAAGCACGTTTTGTCGCGACGAGTGCTGTGCGTCCAATCTCCGGCGATTCACTCGCCGAGTTGAATTAGCTTGATGACCACGAAGGCCCGCGTGCCCAGCAGCTCTCTGTCGGGCCACCGGCACGAGTGAGAACCTTCCGGGAGGTGTTGGCCAAAAGATCCTTCCCCGATAGCGCGGCCTCTGTTTACGGAACCGGTGTGAAACGGTAGTTGCAGTAAATATAACCTCAACGTTAGTTCGCGCCGATTCGTATGCCCTTTTAAATCTGCCCTAAAGTTCAACGTTTTAATCAAAACGCGTAATACCTACCAGCCTAAATTCGAGTAGAAATATTCCACGAACGAGAACAGCAGCAGTAAGCGCCTTGTAGCTTAGCAAGTTCTCTAAGGAACAGACACCGAAATACGTGAGAACGTTAGAAGTTGCCGCGTTGCGTGATGTTCTGTCCTATATTAGTGATGCGCCATACAGATGTTAAAAGTATCACAAAAAGCTCCTAAGTTATGCATTTTTTCATACAAGGAAATTCCGGTCGATCCTGGTATGGGACATATTAGCGAAGGTGGCTCGCCAATGGGAAAGAGCAGTTAAAAACTAATTATTTTGCGATTATGGCTTCGGAACTTCAAGAGCGGTAGTACATCGAGGGCGCGATCCCTCCGTTCGTGTGGTTTCATTTGCCACTATAGGTCCATATTTAAATGAAGTACTTGCGCAACCTTTACCACAAGCTTTAATCTGTACGTCTACGGTCGACATAAAAACGTGATTTGAACATTTTCTTCTAGTGTCAAGTTTACGGATACCGCTGTCTACCATGAGTTACGAATACACGCCGTTGTACAGCTTAAGGGCAATGGCAATGTGCTGCTGAGCTGATAGGGACTCGTTGACGAGTCGCGACCACAGCAGCCGCTTTGCCGCGTTAGATGTTGGCGAAATTCGAGGAAAACTCGCCGACTTAGATTTAAGAGCACGTTACAGAACACCAGATTGTTAAAATCAATCCCGAATGCCCTACTACAGCGTGCCTCGTTATCATATCATGATTTGTGGACGTAATATAACTGGCGTTAGTTTCAAAGGTTCATCAGTTGATCTAGTCACACACATAAAAAAAAAAAAAAACAGAGTGAATACTGGCATTTTTGAGTTTCTGATTTTCCTGTAATAAATGCAGAGGTTCACAAAGAAATGGACGCGAAGTGACCAAGAGGGGCCGAACAAAGAAAGCCTCCGCCTGCAACCATTGTTTAAACGAGGGGAGTTGCCTGCGTTATAATAGGCGGCCATTCCGTTGTATGTTGGTATGTGTAACAGACTTCAGTATAGCCCACTATCGTGTTCAAGATTGAAAGTTAAGACTACGTTGTACCGAAAACGTTAACTCATGAGAAGCGGTGGGTCGTTTGAGGAAGTGGGTCCGGCTGAGAGTTAGTTCGGCTGAGAAAAATTCTGGCAAGTCTGAATCGGAGTGAGACCGGCTGAGTTTAATTTTGGTGAATCTGAGTGAAAATGAGTTTGGCCATCTATAATTCTTGTGAGCGTCAGCCCGATTGAGCCGGGTGGAGCCGGATTTTGGCGAGTCGACTTCAAGTGAAACCTACTGAGTAGAATTCTGGTGAGCAGAAGTCCGAGTGAGCGCTTAGCAGAAATTTCGTTGTGTGAGTGAGTCTGAGTGAGTTCTGTTCATTTTGCAGACCATCAGGGAAAGTGTTCGTCGCCTATGAAAAGTGGAAGCAACTATGCACAGTAGCAGGATTTTAATAGTAGCAGGGGTGCAATGCAGGTTATAAGGGGTAAAATACGTTACGTTTACAAATTTGCCATCCTTGGAGCGTCTAATGCGGTACAACATGCTTTCAAATTAAAAAAAGTCACAGTTTCGCCACTATGTAGATTAACCTTGCAGTGTGCCTTTGGGTAGTGCGGATTTCCCCTGGATAGATAGTTTCACGGCATGGCAACTGCAAGCTGCGGTGAAACAACCTTTGCAGGCGCTTACATGAGGTAAAATATATACGTCTATATTCGTTCGTTTCGAAGCGAATTCGAATAGTGTAATATTTGCTCGAATAATCGAAGCGCTCGAATATTCGCCCATGCCTAGCCAGCAGTATAAAGCTTGCTGAGCCCGGCGCTCTCAGAACACTGAGCAGTTAAACGACACTCTGGTGCTACGTTAGTTTCTCAGTTATGTTAGATACTTAGAAACGTCCTATATTTGCCTTCGTTAGACTCAATTATCAACTTATCTCCAATTGAGATGACTTAACAAGACCAGCCGCCGGGTGCCGCGAGGTATATGCACGGGCTGCGAATTGCTATGTCAGGGGAACTTTGAAGAGCGACAGCCACTTTTTCGTGTGGAGGTGGGGCGAGCCGAGAATCATAAATGAACGGGCACATGTCTTGTAGTGTCTCTAATAGACCCCCCATGTGAATATGTCGGTTAGCCACAAAGTAGGTATATGACTTGAGACGGTGGGTCGTGATCATTAGCGATACATGCCTCCATTGAGAACGTCCTTGGAAAATTCGGTACGCACTTAAACCTGTATGCCGACCGTGGTACACTCTTAATCGTGTCCTGCATAAAGTACGAGACAGAGCCAGAAAACTAGACCATTTTTGACTGGTTTCCTAGCTATAGCCAGCACTTTACCCGGGATACTATTAGGAGTGAGAGTGAGGCAACGTGCGAGGTTCTGTCTAGGCAATTCATTAACAATAGCGGAGACGTGCCTTTGTTTTTCATTGGGTCGTTCTACGGAAAGACGAACGCATGTAGCGTTCTTTTGAGACAAAAGCCACGTACGATTACAGTTCACTTTCATTGTATGGCCAGACCAAACATAATAATGGATAAAATTTTCCGACTGTATCGAAAGAATAGAAAAGGACATTGAGTAAACGAATTAAAAATACGACTAAAATCAAACAGAGCATAGTTGGGCGTGCGTGATGCCAAAGAAGACCGAACACGTGCTTAATTAGATTGACGCTTCGGCACAGCGAGAAGAAATTGGGAAAGAATCGTAACGTTACGGCAACTTGACAGCTATCTTCGATAACGGTCGACTGCACGATTGCGCGGTGCCGAGCGGATCCGATTGCGCACTATACGCAGGACGGCGTTCTGCGGGGGCGGCAGAACGACGGTGTCGCAATCACGAAATTGGTCGGGGCCGTTCTTATCGCTGCCTCGCATTGGCGCACTTTTCTCAGAATCGCTGCGCTGGTTATTTCACGTGCAAATGCATGGTTTCAAACATGCTATTATTATGTGGCTTGTGGGTTACGCCACCTTTCGCGTAACCTTTCCCGACCTTCTGTCAGCAATTCAGCATATATAAACGCTTTTACACAGGCACTTCGGTGCCGGAATGTTCGTTTCAACCGGCGGGTTGTATGTTAAAAACATTCGTAGGCGCTGCTTGGCGTTCGTCGGCTGTCTTGGCTAATATGTTCGGCATCATAGTTACCTGAACTTATGCTGCTAAGGAAAATTCTAACGTAACAGCGTTGTCGCAAAATGCTAGGCCCACGTTTGTCGCGTTCGTTACATTGTGAGCTCCTCAAGAAGGACATGGTTTTTGTAAAGGCGTTGGTAAATGCTCTAATTTCAATCGTGACAATATTGCTGTTCGCAGCAGATATGAACACTATGTACTACTATCGCGTAGTTGCTGCGCGTTCGTATGTAAGTATGATGAAGATGAACATGTTATAAGTGCTCATAGCACATGTATGAACACTTATACGAGGAGTTAATTTACGGGCCCGCTCATATGTGTGCGTACGTGTGCATGCATGTGCGTGCGTGTGCACGTGCGCGTTTTTTCTGTTGGAGGATGTCCCCGCTTTCGTCAGCAATGCACGCCTTTGCAGTGAACAGACCAGTGGACATGACACAGTGGACGCTTCCCCACTACACAAAAATTATGATGATTTGTGGCGTAGTGGGTACTATGCAAGTATGCTTGTAGTAGTTGTCCCAAGAGAGTTTTAAAAAGGCTCTGGAAAGGCCGCTTTTCCAGCTTTCGCTGTGACTGTGCTGTGCGTTCCGCGCAGGCCTGGTGGTTTTTTAATTCTCATTAATTCGAGCAGGACGCTATACGGCGAGGGAAAGAGCTGATAACTCGTAATGGTACTGACCAGTGTGCCGGCGAAGTAGCGCACTTTGAGTTCCGATATACATATATGTCAGTAAGTTCCATTCATGTCTACCTGACGTTACTAAATTAGAGGTTTCCTTTCGCTGACGCCAAAGATAGATTCAAACTAACTTTCTAGTTGATCTTTATGTTGCATTCGCGTACAGTTTGCATTTAATTTCGCTTAAATCATTCATTAGGTTGTGAGTACCATGGCGGTCGTCTGTTAAGCAGGAGGATACGAGTACGATTCGCAGCCGCGGCGACAACATTGCGCGTAAAAGGGAGCTGAAAGCTGTAGATGCTGGAGCGCTCCATGAAGAAAATTGAAATGTTTCGAGCTGCTTATATTGGTCGGGTCTATAAATAATTCTCGCAGCAATGTGCCGAGAAAAACGAATAAATCCACTCGATAGACTGCGATCGATGGTTGCACATCGCTAATGAAAGCAGCGTTCGCCTAGTTCCGACGAGACGAGCTGTCGTATAACCCGGAAAAGACGCTCGCGATATCTCCGGACGCACGAGCTCTCACCGGAAGCAGTTCGTCATTCGGTCGCGTGACTGCCATCTGAGCCCCAAAATGATGGAAGACACGAACACGGCTCGACTTTGGCAACTGCGAGTATAAGAGGAAACAACTTGATCGATGGGCGCGCCGGGGACACGCGCTGCGAAGCAAACCGCAATGCCCTCAGCCCACTTCGCGATTTATCGACACGGCGAAGGGCGCCAAACACCGGCACGCGCGAGCTGCAAACGTTTAACGGCGAGCGCCTCCGTGCACGCTAGTCTGAAAAGTTACACAGCTCGCTGGAGGCTTATCGCACGAAAGGAAAGCGCGGTGATCGCTTCAGCTCATGACGTGTAGTCACCTGAGCCTTGTAGAGGGTGCCCGCTCAGCCGGCTCACTCAGTCAAGATTCAATTTGCTGCGGACTTCGTGCTGCTTCGTACTTTGAGATTTCCCTCGGGAACCGAGCAGCAGGAAGCTTCCGGGTTAGGAAAAGTTGCTCGTTCGGCTTATTGCTTTGTCTTCGCAAGAGCCTTTCTACGGAAAACGGTGCATCCAGCTTGTCAGCCGTCGTGCAGGACCAGAAGGGTAGAGTTGTACGGGCCTAACGCGACCTCCATAGCTAAACGAAATGAAGAGGGAATGACAACACGGGGTATACGATGAACTAGTGGGGTGGCAGGGCACGTAGAGGATTGAAAGACAGAATGACCCCTATTGTGCTTCTTGAGGGCGCTTGGACTGTACGAACGCATGTGACTGTTCGCAAACGTTCCTATACGAGCGTATTAACACTGGAAACCTCTTACATACTTGACTGATCTTTGTTTCTCTCTCCTCCCTTTTACTTCATGGAGTGTAAGTATACGGAAGCCAGCCGGGCCTTTCTGTTTTCGTCTGTCTCTCTCCAACTATCTTGCGCACACCAATACGCTTACAAATAAAAAGTGATCAAAGTAAACATCTCTACATTCATTTCCCCGGCTCACCACAGCAACGTTGGTTATCTGGCCGAAATTCAGCTATCAACAAGGCAAGCTAGCCGTAGCGCGGTTTAAAACGTGACGTTCGTCGTCTTGTAGCGTAAACACAAATTGCAAACTGCCAGAGGGGCGCAATTTCGATCCCCAGTGGTGCTGTTGGCAAAGTTCTCTTTTCCATCGACATATGGTGAGCGTAGGCTGACGATGAATTAATGCGGAGGAAGGAACAGGAAAGAGAGACGAAAGGCAGGGATGTTAAAGGGGCCATGAGACGGTCACCCAACAATTTGTGGTTTTCAGTGAAAAGGTAGAAAAGTATTATGCCTAAGGGCAGACTTTCGAAAATAAAAAAAAAATAAAAAAAAAGTATAGGGTCTATTATGCCTATACAGATATGAAAAGTGGGCCGTAAAAGAATATTTCAGTGCAAAACGGGCCCTAGAAGTTACCGGCTGTAAACCCCGCCCACCGCCGGCGACCGCCATTCTGCCATGGCGCCTGTGACGTCACGTGCAGCAGGGAGCGGTGCCGTCGTCTTCTACCACAGTTTCAGCCGCTGCAAGTCGCTCAATTTCAGTGCCAAGCTGAATAAAGATAAAATATCTAGATTTCACGCGCTGCTGGCCACGGAAAAAATATCGTTCGCCGGAATGCAGACGCTCGCACGGCCAGCAGCTAGTTACGTCACGGCTCGCGAGTGCGCCAGTGTTGCCCGACTCTCAGGCCGCTCGCGTGTTTGTAAAAATATTCAATTATAAATTAAGTGCTCGATTAAATGCGCTAAAATTTCGCCAGCTTATTTGTGAATGCTCAAGAATTAACCCACATAACACAGATTATGATCGAAAATTGGGTGTCATGGGCCCTTTAAACAGATTAGAATAACCTGTTTCTCGCGTGTGTGTGGGTTTGTTTGTTTGTTTGTTTGTTTGTTTGTCTGTTTTGTTGTTTTTTTTTTTGTTTTTTTTTTTTGCGCTACCTGCTCCAGTATAGAATAACCGTTATGGCACTCCACGCTGGCGAAAGCGATGGGAGAAAGATGGGAGCGAAGGGGATGGGCATGAAGAGTAAATCGCTCATAAACACAGCAAACAAGCTCTCAATTGTTTTCTCAGTAAAATATTAACTGTAAATATGGTCGCATTCGCTTACTCCGAACACTTGACATATCACCGGCCTCTAATATATATTAATCATATGTGTCGTGCTCTGTGGGAACGAATTGCGGAAGGATAGACGGCACTGCTTATCTATTTTCGCTGTCTGGTGGATCGAATAGTCAAGGAACAAGTCAAAGTCATGCACACAAATGTTCTACATGAATTATTCGCTATGGCGTTTGAAAAGAAACCGTGTTACCGTTGCCTGCGTACCATCTTTTCACCCGCTAGCTCATACGTTCAGCATCTGTACGAGTATACCTGAAAGGTGCTATGCGAGCCAGCCAACGTACAAGTAGCTGGTACGGAGATACTGTTATATCTCATCTTCAAGTACAATACCGTAGAGTGTACAGACGAGTACACAAGAAGGTACGTGAAGACACAGACATGGCGTTAGAACAAAAAATGAACTAGACTTTCAATATACGGGCCTGTTGTATATACAAGTCCGCATAGCGCTTCCTTTCTTGTTCGAGCACGGTGCCTGTGTCTTCGTGTGTTTCCTTGTGTACTCATCTGTATGCGTTATGCATTTATATTTTCCAAGATCGAAAGCAAAGGAATGAATGAAGGGCTCGTTTTTTTTATTTTTATTTTTTTATTTTTTATTACAAAACCTAAAGAAATAAGCAGACCATGAAGCCAGGGAAGGCAGAGGGCACAATATTTGTAGTTTTTTTTTTTCTGTCGCGTGGTAGTTCTGACATAAATTGAAAGCAGTTTAAAATGGACGAAAAGACAACTTGCCGTCGGTAGGCGCTGAGCCTACAACCTTCAGATAACGCGTCCGATGCTGCACCAACTGAGCTACAACGATGGTCGTTCTCCCGTCATTTTACAGGGCATTTCCGTGTAATCCTCGGGGGGGAGTGTAAGCCAACATCATATGTAGGCATGGCTAGTTTGCTAGTTGGCGTCTCGCAGCTGCCCAATAAACCCTCGCATGCTACCTAAAGGGGTCAAGTCCGCCTTATTTCATACCCAGAAGTCTGCATTGCAACGCAAGAGTGTTGCCGTTTGGCAAAGCTCAAACACCCTTCTAACGTTTTCTATTATTCCGAAGCCTTGAAGCGCCGGCAGCTCCTCACGCGCGAAACATACACAATGTGCCCAGCTCGCCTGGCAGGCGGCGCGCTGTATCAAGAAGCGGTAGCGCCCCCCATGGCAGCGCCAGTTGTCAGTAAGGAATAAGGAATGCCTGTCGTAATGCTTAGTGTTCGTTGGTGTGTCGAGAATCACGAAAGTGCCATCCAGCCAGCAGGCAATTTTTTTCGTTCCTCCCGACTGACTGTTGCTTGCAGATAGATTCGCTGTGATGGTCAGCATCAATCAGCCCAGCAATAACGCAATGTGGTAAGACAAGGCAGTTGGCGGGTCCATCTGACAGCAGTTACGAGCGCTGGAGCTCGTGGATGATATGTTGCACTGATTCTCCCGTTGCTATCTCGTTAATCCTTTCTTTGCGTTCGCTAGAGCATGTGACGCCGAACTAAAATGTATATATATATATATATATATATATATATATATATATATATATATATATATATATATATATATATATATATATATATATATATATATATATATATATATATATATATATTGTACCCTTGCGAGAGCGAGTTATATAACTGGACGTAAAAGATGCTCACACGTCTAATACCAGGTATTGGCTTGCACGTAGGCAATAGTATCCTACTCCTAGACTGGAGTTTTACTAGTTTTCATATAATTAGCATTTAGCTACGTGATTAGGCTTTTTCGCTGATTATGATTCCCGATTTCCTGCAGAGAGGTGGGCTCGGAAAAGATGGCGAACGGTGTTTTTAGTTCCCACGAGCTTACATAAGCCCAATAATGAACATATCCGAATCGAATCCTCAGATAATGTTGTTAAAATGCATTACGGCCAAAGTCAGATGACCGACTCTATCTGAGAAACCAGGTTGTATCCTTGAAAGAGGTAAATATAAAGCTGAAGTTTGTAAATACACCTGAACCTGCGCGAGTTTTCCAACACGGCTGCTGAAACCCAAGACACGAAGTGCGTGTGCACTTCAAAAGCGCTTTTGATAGGATGCATCACGATGTGATGGCGCATGCCATACGAAGCGTACTGCTGCTGCAAGTTAGAGAGAGAGAGAGGAACACGCATAATGCAAACAGGGTATTGGGAGAGGGGGCAATTCGCTAAATGATGGCGTTGCAATTTCATCTGTCACACGAGCGCTTCTGATCTCCTAAGTGAAATCTGATCATGAAAAGCTCGTTGCCGAAGGTAGGCGATACTTTGGCAGCCGGGCGGCCTTCCCCTTCGCGAGCCAGAGGCGCGAGAACTCGTTTCAACGCGAACGCGCCAAAATTCGAGACGCGACTACTGTTCGTAGAATCAATTTACAGCGAGAGAGCATCAGGCAGCGCCCGAGCCCGTCGCGCCTAAACGTGTCAAAGAAAGCGCCCGGTGGCTCCCGGCGAGCACTCGATCGCCGCCTGACAGGGGGAAGTGGAGTGAAAAGTTTTGCGACAGTTACACGCACGCGCAAGTTTTAGTGCCCGAGCGTGTGAAGGTTCTAAGGGCGCCGAGTGATCTCGATTTTACAGCGAGCGCAAGTTACGTAATTTGAGCGTCGGGCTACGCGACCATCTCTCGCCAGATCATATTTCTTTTATAAGGTCCCTCGTCGAACTTGTTCCCGGTACCTGCTGATATATTTTTCTTCGACACACAACAACAGCTATTCACTTGCGCCTCCTCCATTGGCTGTGGAACATCATTACATATTTATAACGAGTTTTCTCGACTTACGCCCGTGACCAGAGGGAGCAGAAGAGGGAAGCGGGCCCCGTCATCACTGCCTTGGCTAAAAGGTTGGCCCATTACTAAATCTGTTGGCGGGCATCATTTCTCCGGCCGCTCGTATCCCCACAGTCAAAACAGAGAAGTGCCAATGAATAGAGCAACTAGAGCGCAATCTCCGGAGGCCAGGATCAATAGAGCCTCCCTGACGTTGCTCTCTTTTTCTCTTCTCATAAACGTCCATCACGGGGCCTTTTTCTTTTTTCTCCTCGCTGACGGCGTTTGCCCGCACCTTTTGACGGGCTTGCCCACCGCGTTCCGCCAGATCCCGTTGCGAAATGGCCCGGGTGCGTGCCTTAAATCCTTGATGGATGCAGGTGAGCGCCGCGAGTGGCTCGGGCCGAGATGAGTGGTAAATTGCGTCCCCCCTGGGGCGGCCGGCCGCGTGCGCTGGGCGCTGACCCAGATGCGGCCGCCTCTGGCATTCCCGGAGAGCTATTTTTAGCCCGCGCTGCTCCTCCTCCTCTTTCCCCCGGAGAGAAACGACCGCGGCGGAGGCGGCACGTGGGGACCATGGCGGACGGGCCATCGATTGGCATCCCGGCCGACGCCAGCGCCGCGGACGACGGGGCTCTCTCTTCCGGGATGCCCGCGGGAGGAGGCATCCCCTTCCTGCTCCCGCGTTCGACTCCCTCAGCGGGAAGTCGCGTTCGCGCGGGCTTAACTATCAGAACCTCGCGCTAAACCGCTACTCGCAGTAATGGAATGATGGAGCGGCTGTCGGAAGCAATTGGAAAGCCTTTCTTCGAACCGAAGGTAGAGACGAGATTGCATTCGTCTTCGTCGAAGAAGCGACCGGCGACCCGACTGGGAACAATGTCGTCGCAAAGCGACGCTTCATTCATCGGGCGGTGGTCGTAGCGTTTTTTTTTTTTTTTCCCTGGCCACCACCGCGTCCAGACGAAAATGGGCGACTGCGAGTCAAGTGCAGCTCTGCGCCAAGGTTCAGGAGCTGAGGACGTATTACGCGCGCACGTGGTTCGGAGAAGGGCAGACTGGTCGTCAACGGCAGGGGAAGCGTAAATAGTATTCTGCCTTCGGAGTCCGGGATACAGAATCGTAAATCTCGTAGCATGGAACGCCGGTGTACATGTAGCCCGGAGCACGCCGCCCCGATGCCGTTCAGCTGCGAGCGAGCGGTCGTTTCCGGCCCACACTGCCCTCGCGCTCGCCAGGGCGGGGTCGCCCGAAGCGGGAGTATCGCCCTCGTCGTCGTGCGTGGCGGGCAACGATGGCCAATAACAGTAAAACGCTTTCGTAAAGCAGCAGAGAAAATTGGGCGAATATGGCACTCCCTCGCTTGGGCTTTCCCCAAAATAAACTAGGCTGCGCTTTTATCAACGGGGCATGTCAGGTCGGGGGGTCGCGCTCGATCGCTACCTCCCTTGCCTTCTTTTCGCGCTCTCCCCTCCACCACTCGCGGTTTTTTTTTTTTTCGAGCCCCGCAACGGCATGTGTAGTAAAAGCACCAACAAAAGCGCTGCTGCCTGCAGTTTCATCACCGCCCGCGTGTTGGACGCCCCGTCGCTATTTACACCCGCGAACGACAGTGACAGGTACACAATACTGTGCTTTTAACGCACTCATTCATCACTAAATAGATCATTAAACGGGGAACGTGTGCGCACATGTCTTGTACTTGCAGTCACGGATGTCAGTGCCTTCTGCGCTCCCCCCTTCCCCCCCTCAAGCAGCCCTTGCATAGAAGAATACGAAGAAAACTGCACGGTAAAAGTAAAATGCTGCGGCGTTGAGCTTCGCACATTTCTTTTCCTACGCCATATACTGCACACTGCAATTTACACCGACGTTCTCCGAGTTTATCCGTGATCCAATAAGAATCAAAGGAGTCCCAAGTGAAAACGTGAGAGATGTTGCAGTGGAACGGCTTTATTGCTGCGTTTCCGGCTGTGGTGTGGACGACAGAAAAACGGGGCTAACCAAACGAATCAATTTCGTGGCAACAGTTTACCGTGTAGGATGGGAGCCATCTACTTGAAATGTGAGATAAAAGGTTCCTTTTATACACCATGACGACGTAAAGAAAAGGGAAGGAGATGTTTTAATGCTAGCAGTTAAGTTCCTGAGAGAGACTCCGAGCCACTGTGATGCTCTTTCTCTTTTTTTTTTTTTTTTCGTCATCCGCGGCGCTCGCGCGAATTTCACCCCAGGGAGCCCTCTGTGGAAGAACAAGCGGCACGCCGACCCTACGAGGTCACCGCCTCTCACTTGCCGCCCGCAGTGCCAGCCGAACGAGCACTCGCCGGAGCTCGATCAGTAGTAATGCGCTCATGGCTGCACCGCGCAGCTTAAACGTGCTGCAATGAAGCCGACAGAGATCGGTAGGGCCCCGGAGGGGTGGTGGGAAGAAGTCACTTCTTAGCGTCGTGGTATTTTCAGCGTGAAACTTGGCTAATGTCACAATGCCTCATCTGTCATTCTTTTTCTTTTTTTTTTTTTTTTTTTTTTTTTTTTTTTTTTTTTTTTTTTTTTTGTTACAGCGTGAGACTTTAAGTGGGTCAGCACTGTTAAATGAAGAGCAACGACTTGAACTTTTTTTATTCCTTCTACACCCTGCTTTCCTTTTATTTTTCAGTACACCCTTAAGAAGCGTACTAACGATTAATGTTGCCCGCGATCCTCTCTTCGCTGTTAGCCCGCTCGTGTTCTATCGATTACTTTAATCAATCAAGACTTGCGTTGCTTGTCGCCTGCTTTGTTTTTTCTCTTACGTACTTTCTGAAGTTTTTTTTTCTTTTTTTAGACATCGATTTCGGTGTATTTTAAGCTTGAGTGAAAGGCCTTAAGCCACCGCCCCGGAAATAAAGCCCTAGCTTAGACCCTAATGCCCGCGAGGAGGCTCATTATCATGCCGGGCAGAGGTTTCATGCTCCTGGTCTTCGTTCGGCAAACAACGAGCAGAATAAAATCCGCCCGCGCGGCCGGACACTGTAAGCTGCTACATATTAGTGCCCGCTTTCCGCTTGTGCCGACATTAAAGCACCCAGTGACAACCGGTCGCGACTGTCAGCCTTGGGCGGTTTTTTTTCTCTTTTTTTTCTTTCTTTTTGTCTCCTTCTTTTTTCATTAATACTAAGCCAGTGCTTCGTTGCACGACGTGCTATACAAACAACAAGGACCGAAGTTCTCGGCTTGTACCCGCCTTAAATTGCTTCGAACTTCGCACAGCATTCTGATGTAGCGCGAAGTTCACGTTGCATTTTTTTTTCTAGCGTGAAGCAAATATTTTTTTTTTTTTTTGAACGAGCGCTGAAATCTAAGCCGACAAATCTCCGCTTCCGGTCTTCAGCATTTTTCTACGCATTGAGAGCGCGCTTGCGTAAATAACTTCTCATTTAGAAATGTGGTGCCAGCAGGAACGGCTTGATGTATAAAGCATCGACCATAATGTTCATAACACGCAGAAATCGTTTCGACGCATCCCTAATGCAAGGCGATGGAGTTTTACATAAAGCTTTGGCGCCTCTTACAAACTGCCGCGCTGCCTTAGCGTCTCGTGTGAATGCTTTATACTTGCCTGCGTCTGAACAGCAGCTTCTCTAAAGCTGTGCCAGAGAATGCGACGAAGTGGGACAGACACGAACGCGGACTAACAACAGGACGCATTTAGAAGTAACTGCGAGCAGTTTCTAGCGCAGTTTTCGAGAAGTGAAGTAATGAAGTATACCAACATATTCGCTTTAGAACCATTTTTTATAACAAGAGCAGCGTACATTTTTTTTTTTAATATGGAATGTGTGGAAAGTTCTGGCGTTCACGACTGCTTTAATATGCTCAGCCACGACCAAGTACAGATATAAGCTTTTTTTTTTTTGTTTACTCGTAGATGACAAGGGGTAGCGTAATAAGGCGGAGAAGACAAAAAGGAAAAAAAAGTGTGTGTGTGGGGGGGGGGGGGGGCGTTATAGAAACTAAAGTTGTTTCAATGTACTTAAAACCCATGGACACGCAGGAAGCTGTAGGTCTAGCGGCAGCTTCTAAAAAATAGCAGCTTATAAATGTGAAGGAAACTCATCAAGCCAACGAGTTGTGTCTATTCTTTGTGTGCCCGGTTACTTTGTGCGTCGAATATCATGGGACAGTCGATCCTGTTTGCTATAATCCACGGTACACAGCAGGCCGAATCCGGCCTGCCGATGCCGAGTGGGAAGAGCGGCCGTTAGAACCTTTGAAGAGGCACGATACGAAAAGATACCACTGGAATAGAACTGTTGTTACATTATCCAGATCATGGTTTCTATAGTTAGCCAGGCGCCTGTGAGTGATATGTTGACGGTGCATCTTCCTGAGAAGATGCTTAAATGGAAACGACAATGTGCTTCTGTACAACGCCCGTAGGTTGCTCAAAAAATGACAAAAAGAAAATTCTTTAGATTGTCAGTATTGGTCTGTACTTCATTTGTTATATTTATTTCTGCAAGGCAAGTTTCTTGTGCGCTTTTTTAACCATACACCCTAAAGAAGTCTGTTAGGGGCATCTGGGGTGCGTAAACAAAAATGGTTGCCCGTTTTAATAGCGTTTCCTTTCTTTAAACTCCATGCTCGCTACTTTCCTTTTAAGTATGCAGTGTTCAATGAAGAAAACGCATGTAACATAGATTAAGATTATTCTTCGGTGAAGAAATATTCTCCAGGGGATGCAACCTTTACCCTATAGAGTGCGACACTATAGATTATTCCCGCAGTTTAGTGCATAAACCAATGAAGCACACTACAGTCCAGGCGAAGTGCTGCTGCACCCGCTACAAGGATGGGTACTGTGCAGCGAAAGCTTTCCTTAGCAGCATTTTCCTTTGGGGGGAAGGAGTGGGGGGGGGGGGGGGGGGGGTGCTTTGGATGCACCTGAAGAGACCTGGAGACAAATCAACACAGCGTTTTCGTTCGTAAGTGTTTTTTGCCATCGGCCTACCGCCTTTTCATGAGCGTTCTAAAAAATTATATCTTACGAACAGTTCTTAACGGAAGACCCTTATTCGCGATTTGATAACGTGTGCCCATGATCACGAGCAAACATCGTTAGAATAGCCGCTGGGCTACCGTATTAGCCGGCCTGTTAAGCACGAGCAGTTTTTAAGAATGACGAGCCTTGTTAAACCCTGTCTGGTGTCCGGTCCCCCTAACGCTAAAACATGGTTCATCTTTCTTTTTTCTTGGCAAAGGGCCAGTGCGCTGCACCATTACAGGCGGTATATGCGGTATCAGCCATTGCGGCGCCTTGCCTTCACTCTTAAGGACCTTTCTACAGTGGGATCAGTTAGGGGCGGCTCAGGGCGCATCTCATGCCCCGTCCAGTCGTTGGCCGACAGACAGGACAAGTTTTCGCTTAGCATAAGAAGCGTTGCTGCCAGAGCCGTCAAAGAGCAGCAGCGCTTCCCGCGTGCAGCCAAGCGCCAGTGGACGGGGATCAATAGAGTTGTTCCAGCGTCCAGTGTGTGCAGCGGCCATGGCGTGCCGCCAGCCTGTTCCGTAGTGAGCACAAGCAATGGCGCTTCTCCACCCTCTCCTCTCCAAGCGCGGCCGGCCCAGCGGCGCCCGACCGCGCCCAGGCGGCCGCGCACGTCCGACCGCTCCCCCCGATTGCGCGCTGCATTCCGCCGCGCTGCTCCGATTTGCTGGTGGCGCCGTGCCAGCGGCGATTCGCCAACGATGCTCCGGATCGCACGCTGCTCGGCGAATGGCCCGCGTTCGCCGGCCTCGGCGTGCGTGCGCCGAACGATGCGAGCGCCGTTCGAGCACGTATTTACATTCCAAACTGTCGCGTTCGGACCGCGCGTCGGGGATCAGTGTTTATGCTACGGCTCCGTGCACGCCATGCGTTGGGCATTCGAAGAGTTCATTCGTTCCTCTCGCTCGGAGTTTTCTTTTTTCTCGTTTCACTAGTTGGGATGCAGCTCAAAGTTCTTCGCTGTTTGAGCGCGCTGCTGGGTCACAAAAGTGAGCCGTGCACAGCGTAACCACAAACAGGCACGGAACGCGACACAGGGCCGCTCACAAACAGTCCAACCGCCGAAAGCGATGCCACCAACGACGAGGGTCGAAAAGGCCGTTATTGTTGCCGGAACGGCGGCGGTGTGTCGACGCTTCAGTTTATATGGGGCACCTATGCAGCGCGACGTAGGATGCATTTTTGTTACCCTCACATTGCTTCGCGGAAGTAACTCTCGGACGCTGGACGCCGCTCGTTTCCGTGTCAGTTGCGCTGGGTGCATTGAGAATCTGGACACTGCTAAGTTTATCGCACTCATTGACTTACTCAGCATGAGGATTTTTTTCTGCTGTACGCTATTTCAGAGCTGGATAAACGATTTTGCCATTTTGTGCGAGGCTTAGCTTCTAGCTTTAATCAATATCTAAGGTAACATCTCTCCAGAGTTGCCATCCCCCCTCCCCTTATTTTGCCCCCCTTGCGGTCTTCCCTGAGCACGCGTCTTGCAGAAGGGCAGCTTCCAGTTCACAATAGGGCCGTGGTGTATATTGCACTAAGGCATTACTAGCGTTTGTTTCTATTATTTGATCAGTTCCACTGTGTGGTTGTTTCCCGGACTGCCTAAATTTATTCTGCAAATGTTAGAAGCTGAGGCCACGGGAGTAGCCGTGTGTTGATTTTATAGCGGGAATTTTCTTATTGCCTGGCGAAAATGTTCAAAATCTTGTGTCGAATTCACGCAACCATTCGCTTATGAGATCAAGTCTTTATTATGGGCCGCTACTCGCAAATTTTTCAGTTCAGGTAACCAGTTATATACACTTCCAGAGAGGGAGGGAGAGAGAGAGAAAAAAGAAAGCTATAAAGCTGACGTGCAAGACTAGAGACATCAGATGGGCTTCAACTTAACCTTGCAATGCGAATTGGTTTACGGTGACAAGTTGCTTCACATTTGGCATATACAAGGCGTCATATTATCATTACTTCTTATTTGATAGCGAATGTGTCCTCGCAACTTTTCAGTTACCCACCACGTGTAGGCAAAAAAAAAAAAAAAAAAAAAAAAAAAAAAAAAAAAAAAAAAAAAAAGCCCTGCCAGTCCGCCTGCACAGATTTTAGACCATAGCCTTACTTCGGAGGAAAGGAAATAGAGCGAAGCGAAGTCAAGCGAGGACGAAGGCAAACGCATCCGGCGCGCATCACCGAATATCGCTCTCGTGCTGCTCACTCAAAGATTCTGATTTAGTTGCATCACAAAAATGACAGCGTCGGCGTGCCTCGATAGATGTTCAAAATTTCGGCGTGTTCCGCATGCAGTGCAATACGTCGCCTGCGACGAAAATGCGGGAGGAAAAGATGGTGGAGAGAGCGCCCTCACCCGTCTTCTGCGGTCTTTCAAAGGTCCATTAGCTACCGGTGCAAGAAACGCATTCGTCCGCTCCAGTGCAGCCCGAGCTATGCCGGCACTCGCTGTTAGAGGGCCTTGTTCCGTGCTCAAAACGCACGCAAGAAGCGTCGCAGAGAAGGGCTGTCGTTACTAAAGTTGACTCCACATGAAACCAAGCAGCGATAACGTCGACGAGTGGTCTTTATGTTGCCGCACTGAGGTCGCAGCTCCGTGGCTGCCATCTTTTCAGGAGCCAACTTCAAAAGCAATTTCTGAATGTTCGCTATAATTTTCTATGAAGCTCACATCGCCATAATTTTGTCTTTCCTACCTTTCTTCGTTTGTTTACTACTGTTTTCTGAACTCTTGCGTTCTTCCTATCATTGTCTCTTTCTCTCTCTTTCTTAAAGTATCCTTGTTGGTGACGGCGTAATCATTGTCTGTGGCCATGTGAACGATTGTCAAGGCAACACACCCATCTGCGATCTTCAAGTTGCGACCGGCCGCGGTGTTTCAAGCGGCTGGGTTCGAATGATTTTCCTGCTACACGCACACATGCAGTCAACGAGGCGCGATCAAACACAGGTCAGAACGCGGATCATTTCAGTACAATTGGCGTCGGACTCAGGTATTTATGACGTATGATTAAGTGCAAGCATAATGAACTGTTCTCCGTCTCTTTCTGACAACGCAGATTCGGTCGGGTTCACAGCGAAGTATACGCATACTGACCGCGCTGACACGTCTGCTCTGTGAAGCTCTTTAGAATATGGCGTAAATCTTAACTTTCTCGTTATATAAGCAGATACGGCGAATTCACCACTCCTGTAAAAATTTCAATGCTTTGGCTTCACTAAGGGAAAACGTTTTCGCAAGATACCTTATGGCTAAATCAAAAGTTTTACGAATGTCCGCCTCGGTGGAACAGGGGCTACGGTGCTCGGCTGCTGACCCGAAGGTCGCGGGTTCGATCCCGGCCGCGGCGGTCGCATTTCGATGGAGGCGAAATGGCAGAGGCCCGTGTACTGTGCGATGTCAGTGAACGTTAAAGAACACCAGATGGTCGAAATTTCCGGAGCCCTCCACTACGGCGTCTCTCATAATCATATCGTGGTTTTGGGACGTAAAACCCCAGATATTATTATATTTAAAAGTTTTACGAATGAGTATGCATGATCTTATAACAATGAAGCGAAAACGCAATGTCATGAACAAAATTATGATCGATAACCGCTTCGAGCGTTCAAAAACTTCAGTCCTGCCATTAAAGTTCTGGGAAAGTTCGCAGCACTTAGCTTTCTAAACTCGTATCGTTTCAGACACTAACGGAAGCGTAGTTCCCGATGCTACCATCAGAGCTAGCCATTTGACTTAAAGCATGTAGAATTCACACGAAGGAACGAACAGCAAGCAAACTTTGTTCGCGGACACCATGTCACGTCATCATAAACTTCGCAGTTTGTCAGCGGGTCGCGTGGCTATTCCGGTTTCACTACTCACTGTTGACGTTTCTTATTTGGAAATATGGCGTTATTGTGATAACCACTACGGATTCAATTCAGTCGATAAGAAGCTTGGATTGCTCTATGATTCGATAATTAACACGTCTCAGTTGACTGAGTATAGGCAATCGGCACAGCGATTATGGTTCTTAACTACAGATTTTGGTACGCAGAGCCATTTGATTAGGTTTTGACTTTAGTTATTGCCCCAACCACGGGATACCAGAAATGATATTCCGTATCTGAAATACCAGAGACTCAAGTTTAAAAGTTGGTTCAAAATGCTGCGCGAGTAGCTTAAATCTATCTTCCTTCCCCTGTGACTTGGGGTAAGTTATGCGGTAAAAGCAGTTTGCCAAGCGCTCATAGCAACGCCGACAACGCTGCTCAGGATCACTAAGAAATCTATATTAAGTGATTTTTTTTCCAAAAAGTGTTGCAACAATATCGACCGTAGTCACTATACAAAGCAATTTAAAGCCAAGCAGTTTTAAAGAGATGATACACAAAACCTACAGACAAAAGAGTCTATGCTTGGTGCTGAATGAATGAATGAAAACAACTTTTATTAGGTCCAGCAGGACGCGACGATGTCGCGCACCCGGCAAAAATCCCCCGTCGCTTTGTATTTGCAATTTGCTTTTTATGAGACGATGCCCGCTCTGCAGTCACACGCTTTATTCTGTCCATGTGCATATTTATCTTTAAACTTACTGGCTTGTACTAGTGCCATAATGTGACATTACTGTACGGGTATACATAATTGCTAAACGTTAGCAGTACACCAAGAAGAGATTTGTGCACCGTTTAGGGACACTTAACTCTGAAAGGGAATTCAAGTGCGAGACAACGCTCTATAAGTAGTAATAATATGTTGCTGATTATTTCGAGGATGGACTAAACATAAAATAATCTTGACAGACGTTAAGGAAAATGCGAAGAGCGTAGAAACGTTACCGTAATGCCCTGTTTTAAAACGTAGGGCAATCAAACAATATTAAGACCCTTCCTCCTCCACCCCCCCCCCCCTCATTTTTTTTTCTATTCAAAATTACAGATCGTCAGCACGCGCAAGTTAACGCAATTGTATTTGTGTGCAGAATGCAGAAAGAGGGCCTAAAGATCCCTATTTTCTGCAAGGAAAATTATAAAGGGAATAGGCGTCCCTAGACTTGGGGATAAATCCCTAAAGTTGGAATCGTCGGTGCCACTGCCGATTGAATCAGTTTCGCGCGCCCGACGATGATGCCGGTGGCGCCAACCGTAGGCTGCGGAGCACACTAATCAGTCCCTTCCCAAGGGCTCACCCTCCTTCGCGATCAGCGCGCTTCAAGGGAGTGCAGTATGCGGCGGCGCGAGGAAATCGGCCCCAGGAAACCTCACGAAGGGGCTTGCTCGTTTCGCGGCGCACGCTTTCTTGCTTTGGATAATTGTGCTAGCATTAATAAAAGCCGCATCCATCGCCCCTTCCTGTGGAGAAGAACCACGCTTCTGGTGATAGAGGAGAGCAGCTGGGCACCTTTTGTGCTGGCTAGTTGGCGACCAGTGATCCCGGGAGCGTATAGTCGATTGTCTGTAGTTAGCCAAGACTGCGACCAAATCTGACTCAAAGTCGTCAGCTGGAATGAGCAAGATGTCATATAGGACAGTCCAAACCGATGGTACGAATGAATTGCTTCATCGCTTCCTTCCATTTTCTCCCGTGCGTATTCTACTCAATTACGACACGTACCGACCAGCTCAAGTTATCACTCTTTGCCTGTTGGGCGCACTGTTGTATATAGGTGTAAACGGTACAAGCGTTTCCTTGTATCTGAATTTTGAAACCGAGCTAACGGCAAAAGTTGCTCCCATTAACTTCTTAAAATAAACTTTTCTCCGCGTGTATAACGAGTGTACCTTGAAGGCGGTAAGTTCCAGCAGCTTGATATTTCGCAAAATTCGCTATTCGCGCACTAGTGCAGTTCTCGAAGTGAACCGGCTAGAGTTTCTATAATTCTCGTGTGCATGTTTTGCCGAGCGCATGGTGCTCACCCTTTTTCTATTCTCTTAAGGCCGGTGTGAGGCTGAAAGCCGCAGACTGCACCGATTAACGTTCCGACCCTTTTCATTCGTTGGTTTCTTTGGCTCTCGTAAACTGAACTTTTATTTCCAAAATGCGAAAAGAAAAAGGGGATCCGAAGTGCTCAATTTTTCGTTGGTCATATCCATGAGAAGTAATGTAGATTAATATAAAGTAATTATGAATATTAACCGTGTTGCTCACTTTAATTACACAGTAATTGGGTAGTGGTAAAAGATAGTGGACAAAGAGGATGCCTTGCCGAAGGTGCAGCGAAGCAGGCACTCCTCCTACCCCCTGCCCTCCCATGCGCATGCGGCGCTTTACAAATCAAGCGTCAATTATAGTTCCAAAATTTCGACATGGCACGAGCTGCAGTCTGTTCAAGAGCCCCCCCCCCCCCCCCCCAAAAAAAAAAAAACTGTCCGAGAATTCTATTCACCTGACTCTTCTGCGGTGCTCACACGTTGCGCCTTCCTCTTTTCCATCCTTTCTTTCTTTCCTCACTTTCAAGTGTGTGGGCAAGTTTTGTTTTTCGGAAGTCGATTGCTATAGCGGGCCTTATTTCTTTCCGTTTATGTCATGTTTGTGTTTCTACGGATACTAATAATAATGATAACGATGATAGCAAGCGACATGCCTCATATGAGAAGATGGACGAGGGACGGTTCTCGTCGCGCTCGCACAATATCGGTCGATTGCGTAGCGTCTGTAGAGAGACGATGTGGACTAGACAATGAAGACGGATGGGACAGCGCGTACAGGAGCCCTGGCAAGCACAGCTATCGTGCACCGGTGTTGCGCAACGCACACTCCCGCAGAGTGGCGTAAAGTGGCGGTCGGCGAGAATGTACAGAAGGGGAAAGACCAGCTCGGCTGGCGGCGTTTGTCCCTTGACGGAGGTGGCGAAGGGAGCAGGAGAGCGGTCATATTGGACCAGAGAATGTGGAGGCCCACCAATGACGACACGAGGGAAAGAAAGGGCGCAGCGGAGCGATCTGAGGTTTGGGAGCGAATTCGCACGAAGGCGCTGGTGCCGTTGGATGGAGGGCGTAAATGTCACAGCAAAACGAGGTGAAATCTCTTACAGACATATCCAGGCCTGCGCGCTTTTGAGCCCTAGCGTAACTCAGCAAAAACCGACATTTCCGCGCAGTTCAGTACCTGCCCTCGTGGTTGACCACGCGCCTCAAACCTAGCAAGTCTACTATTGCCTCGAACGCATTTGACAGAATAGTAAGGTTCGTGCTTATTTGTTGCTCCTAGTTCCGTCGAAAGGTAGAGTGAAGAAGTGTCGAAGTTATCGTACAGATCTTCTAGAACGGGAAGAGATTCGCATCAACACTTCCTCTTTCAAAGAAGAAGAAGCTGTAAAACGAATTAAAAGTAGCTGCAAGCAGCCTCATACTTTCGGGCAAGACGAAAGTGAAATACAAGTGGAGGAAAAGAAATCTATATTAAGAGATAGAAGTTATGAATTGAGGAGAAGAGAAGAGAGAATGCGATAAATTACCTTCTATTGGTGGCATCAAAATACGAAAAAATGTAGACTAGCCTGCAATATTCAAACTGGAGACCCAGACGGCCTTCGCATAAATTTAGGAAATCTATTGCCCTAAAATTTTCCGATAGCGTCTAGCTGCAGTGTCTTATCGAATGTCTTATGTTTAAAGAAGTTAAAAAGGTTAAGTGCTACATGTGGCCGCTTCCCTTCTATACCATTCTTTTACCGGCAACTAGCAAGCTGTAATATATATATATATATATATATATATATATATATATATATATATATATATATATTCGCTAAGGTCCACTTCTGATATTACTCAACAAATACCACTTTCAGCGCGCAAAGGACAGGCAGTTCTTCAGCAAGACATTCTTGAACAGTTATATCAGACCTGCTGGACATGAAATCGACAAAACTGGAAACGCTATCATAAATAACTAAATAAATAATATTTTAGAGAGAGGACTGAAGTCCAGGCACGAATTGCTCATTATTATCTCTAGAAATACTGAACATCCTTCTTCCGTTTTTACTTAAAATCCTGTCCAGCTTATACTGAATGTTACAGCAGCACCAGTTTTAATAGTGCTGTGCTGGGCACTCTTCCTTTACGGCTTGACGATGCATTTGCCACGTGCTTGCATGCCTCGCAGAGGCGCACACTTTATGCATTATGCGCCGCTCAACTACGTGAACGCGTGTCGTAATTTATAAAGGTGCAGTTTTGCGAGGCACAGCGACCGCGCATTCTCACCCGTCGCGGTGTAGCTCATCGTCTATCACGTTGCGCTGCTAAGCACGAGGTCACGGGTTCGATTCCCGGTCACGGCGGCCACACTACTACAGGGGCGGTATGCAAAAGCGCTCGTGTACTTAGACTTAGGTGCATGTTAAAGAATTCGACGTCATTCCAAACAAAGGCCAACAGCAGCGGAATTACATTTTGGCTGAACTAATTCAATGAGGAGTCTGGACCACTGTAGCAATCTTGGCAAGGCCGCAGGACTGGTAATGATGTGGTTTTCTTGTTAGCAGCCTTAAACAGCCCCTAAGTAGACGACGGGTGCCCCTAATCGCTGTAAATCACGTATATAGGTCCAGGCATGCCACCTCCAACATGTTTCAACATCTCCTTATTTCGAATGCCATGTCGAAAAGCCGCGTGTTCATTCCCTTGTCGTGTGTTACAACCGGCGAGCCGCAAAGGCGGCGTCTCTTTCAGCTTCGACATCAGAAACGGCCATCTTGCGAGCGTTTCGTGGCGTTTTCTCTCGCATTTCAAACGTATAGTATTGAGCAGAGGCTGCTCTATCTGAAACAGCAGGCTTTTTTAGGCGGCTTGAAAATTTTGTTGCACTTGGATTTTAATGCAGACTTCTTACACATAATACAGTTCTTTGGCGTAAGTATCGTAAAATACTTACGCGAATTTTGTATAACTTGGGAAATTCGCTTACATAGGTTTCGTGTCGGATCCTCCTTGCAGACAAAGAGAAATAAAGCGATGTTTGAACTACGAATGAGCACTTGTAATTTGCAACAGCTTAATGTTCCCTTTCAAAGTTCCAATATGCTGTATAGTTTCTGCATGATTGACCCTTGATGCGCTCCCACATGGGGAATGCAAAAAGTTGTGTGGGATAGAGAGGGGGGACGTATTGCGCAAGAAGTTGAAAAAAAACAAGCCATAACGAAATGGAACTGCATTCCCTCGTTTCCTGTTTACCCATATGCGTTAAACATTGTGCGCTTGACACGCTCCCACAATAGGGGGGCGCGCTGAAACATCCGGCCTCGGGAGCGCAGGTTTCGATTTCCTGCGTTGAAATGGGCTTCGCTCCAAACGCGCAAAGTTACAGCAAGTATTAGCAGGCAGCTTTTCATTTCATACCAGCTTTTTTACCAGTACGCGTGCGATGAAAACGGCAGTCAGAGTCAATGCTTATGATATATTCGGTGAGTGGCCGCTCACTGTCGCCATCAATTAGCCAGCTTTTCAACAAAAGATGCAAGGATCAATGAACCAATAGTGAAGATTCGGTTTTACCAGCTAGTCACAAAGTGGTGGCAGAAGAAATATTTGTACCTGCCAAATTTAACACAGGCTGAGACTCGATGGCAATGAAATCGCGGTATGCATCGAGTATTCCCGTAAACGAATGTAATGTTGGGGTTGAATCCACCTTGTGATGCTTTAGCTGCTGAACGGGAGCTCGGGCACTGTAATAAAATCCGCAATATTCATAGACATTACCCAAAAATTAATATGAAGGGACTTTCATTCACACTTGTTTAGCAAGATCTCTGCGCAATATTTCTAGCAAAATAGCATATGCACCTTTTTAATGTTCTTTATTTGCACCCAAGTATACACAACGTCTCTTCATATGTTAATGCCCTTTATATTACCTTCTGCGTGTCCAATAATATTTCGTATATGGTGTCGTTTTCCCATGCATTTATTTTATGCGCACATATTACAGCGCAGTGACATGCAGCTGCCTTAGTGACCGACTGTGGTGGTGCGCCTATGATCACTCGTTCTCCCTCCCTCTATCCCTCCCTCTTTACCTTCCTCCTTGCCTCTTTAGTACCTCCGTGCCTTTAAACCTCTCCCCTGTTTCTCTCTCTCTCGAGTCAGCGTGCGCTCAGGCAAGGTTTTCTTTCCGATACGAAGGTTAGCGTATCATACACATAAGTTACAGAGTAATTATAGGCCGTCCGTAAAACTAGGGCATCTGAAACGAGTGGCAGATTGAAGGCACAGCGAACTCCTTGTTTACTCATAGCGAAAGCAATGGAAACAAACTTTCCCACGACACACACGGCAGGTATCGCTTTCAGAAGTCGGGCGTCGATCTTTTCCAATCGTTTCCTCTTCCTGTAAAGCTGACATGAGGAACACGCTTGAGGTCAGTAAACAGCGATAGCTTACCACTATTGTGTGCTAATGAAACAACGCGATGATACTTGACGTCTGCTATTCAGCTCACACGTCATTCTAGACAAACACGATCGGTTAATGCTCTAATGAGGCTTATGTAATGTTGTTCTATACCCGATAACAGTTTCACTAAGACCACGACGGCGTGAACGACTCGAAAGCATTGCATTTAACTTCAAGCGCAATAGAATTCGCGCTTGTTATTAGAATGTGATCATACTTGCGCGGCTCAAACTATTGTTGCGGCTAGTCTGGTGTATCATGTATTTGGCGCTTTGTCCTCGTGGTTTGTTTCAGGTGATTAAGCTGGATAACGATGTTTTGCACTCGGGTCACACGATGATGCCTCCAGAACACACATTTCAGTGTTTCTTTTTACAAATTATGCAGTTGAATCTTACAGCAAAGCACGGCCATGAACGAATGAAACGCTCGCCAAATTAACTGCGGGTCCCACTAGGAAGCACAACAAATGGTGCAACTTTCTTCCCATGAGGCTGTCGCTAGCACTTCGTTACTCGAGAGCTTCATAACTTTGCGTGACCATGTGGAGGAATAGTCCTCAACTAGGACGTCCTATATAGTTTTAGCGTCTAGACTTCGTGCTGCCGGACCATGTGCGTTTAATTCCGTCACAACAAAGATACATAGGTAACGTTATTCACGCCTGTATGTAATTATTGGTCGTGTGCCAGCAGCACACGAATATTGTTAGGCATTGACCACTTTTACCGAATTAGAATACTGAAAATATGAAGTCATATATATAAATCAGCTTGCACGAAGCGACGCAAATTTTGTGATTAGCGAACATCCATGCACAAGCCAGTCACGGCAGCAGTAATGAACAGCCAGAAGTACAGGCAGATCATAAGAGACTGTTCAATCTGCTTTTGCGAGTTTAGACCTTGATTAGTATTTTAGAGAGAGAGATGCAAGGAAAGGCAGGGAGGTTAACCAGACGCACGTCCGGTTTGCTACCCTGCGCTGGGGGGAAGGAATAAAAGGGGCGAAAAGAGAGACAGAAGAAGAGAGGGAAGAAAGATACACAGCATCACGAGCACACCGCCTGATTAGTATTTTAGGTTAGTAAAAAAAGAGGGGCCTAGGCAATGCGCACTTGGGATAAAGATGGCAACTTAAGCTTTCGCGCAGTACATTGCTTCAAGACTGCAGTTGGTGCGCGGCGAGGAGCTGTCTAGAGCTAAACACTTCAGGATTGTAATGCTTGTCTAACAAGCTGCACCACAAGCTCACGTTGCTTTTCGGCAGTATCATTCAGTGCAATGCACACCACCAAAGCCTTATGGGCTTTCCATTTTTCTCGAAGCGTTTCTGCAAGTAACGTTCAAGTAAACCACTCAGAATACTGCCCGTACCCGTTCGCTTTCTTCTTTTTGTAGCCAAGCATTGAGCGATGTTCTCTGCCATGCTTTTCCAACACGGTTCGGAACAGTGGCGCGTGCCGGCGCGAGGGCGGAAGCGTGCGCGGAAGACACGCTCTGCCCTCTATCGAAGAATTTCAGCCCGCGCGCTCCAGTCCCGGGGAGCCCACTGACGAAGCTGGGCCATCGATGACGTCAAACGCGCTCCTCGAGATCCCGCGTGGTGCGCGCGCCCCAGCAGAAGTCGCTCCCGGTCCCTCTCCAGCCCGCTCCGGTTTGCGCGCGTGCGGCTGACCGCGTGCGCTTGCGGGACGAGAGCATGAGCCGAAGCTGCAGCAGCGCGCGAAAAAGGATCGACCTCGCGACGCCTGCTCTGGAATAGGCCGGATGCGCTCTCCGGCATCTCTGCATGGAAACTCGATGCTCATCTAATGCAGCAGCTATTCAATTGCACCAAGAGCGAATATGAAAAGGGGTGGTGAATTGAGGTCACCTTACGTTACTTCTTAAATAGTTCACTACTAAACGGCCCGAACGTGAAGCTGCTTTCCCCCATGCCTTCGCCGCCTGTTAATGAACGCTGAAGGTACATTCTGCTGGGTTCCTTATTGTCGAATGCACAGGGCAGAGGAATTACAGCAAGAAATCTTGGGCCGAAGCATTCCCTCGAAGGCTCGCGGACTGGAGCGCGCCTTAGGGGCGGCCGCTAGTGGGCACGGTATTACGGCCGTAGGACACCCTACACAGCGTAGGCTGTCCTACGGCAGCGTCCGTTCGGCGTGGTCGGTCTGTCGCTAGGGATGGGACCGGGCCCAGCTGCTGGCGAAGCGCGCTCATGGCGGGCCCGGGGGTCGGGTGCTCCGGCGGCGCTGGGACCGCATCCTGGGGGGGTTCGAGTGCCGACGGGGGTCCATCGGCCAGCGCTTGCTCCCGGGATAGCCAGCGGTGCGGCGGGGGGGGCCATCGTGTATAGATGGGTATCTATAGACGATGGTTGGGGCGGGGTCGGCCCGGACGTGGGGCCGTGCGAGGGCGCATCGATCGCGGATGGGGCGGGGGGTGCGGCCATTAGGGAACGATGACTGATCCCCGGCCATCGATTCCCCAAGAGGGGGGGGTCAGGAGGGCCACTTACCGGCAGACACAGACACAGACAAGGCGTCCTCTCCTAGGGGGCCGCATTTACCTGAGTGCAGTCCCGACGGGGCCCGGGGAGGCGCATCACTGGCGCGCACAGTCCCTCGCCAAGCAGCAGCGCACCGGGCAAGCTCCTCGCCGCACTGGCAGCCTTGGCGTTCTGCTGCGCCCGCGCGCAGCGGCGTCTCGCGGAGCAGCACACCGCCAGGGGGCTGCAGTCGCTCCCATCAGGCGCCTCCGGGATGCGCGCCTTCCCCTTTTCCCTCGCGCCAGCCTCCCGCGCTTCGCAGAGGCCGATGGCGACACGCCGCGCATGGCCGGCCACAGGTCTCCCGAAACAAAAGAAATTAGGACCACTTTATGATACTCGCGCCCGCACACTTTGCCACGCTTCGCGTGAAGAAACCCTTGCGTACGGAGAAACGATCGGGTGCCAGAGAACGCGCGTTACGGTGCTTCCCGCAGGCTCCGGCGACTTTTTCATCGCTCAATTCTTTGCCGATGTGTCCCAATCGCGTTATTAATGGACGGTGCCGCTCTGGAAGCGAACGCGTATTGCTACTAGCCCCCCACGAAGCGGAGCGCCACACCAGCTTCGACAGCTTTCAATCATTTCGACACTGCGTGCACGGCTGCAGAGCTCTTAAGCTGTTCCAAGTAAACCGGCAAACCTTTGCGCAAAGGCGGTCGATGTTGCAACTTGAGATATATTTCTTGTCCGCTGTCTTCGATACACGCCGCCTTTCAAGCGGACGCGGCAAGAACAGTTTTCGGTGGCGTCACGGGCGCAAAAAAAAAATAATAATAAAAAGGAAAGAGAGTGACGCTTACACACCTTACAGTCATAGCGGAGCGGGACGCCCTATTCTGATGCAACGTGAAAAGAAGTGAACAGCCGGCTCTCCAAACCGCGTTTTTTAGTACTTCGGTGAGCGCGTCGGAGAAGAAATCGGAAAGGCCCTTAAGGAGTCAACCACGGCTGGCGCAGCGGCTGACGCAAAGATAGGGAGGTCGTCGGTTCCTCTTTATACAGGCAGCATTTCGATTTGTCTTTCAATTCGCTGGCGCCCACAAAGTTTCGAGAAGCAATTTTTTTTTCCTCTTGTGTGACAGACTCTTGCATTTGCACGCTCAGTGCTCCGTAGGGACACGACGTGCTGCGGGGAATGCAGCTCCGAGTTCTTTTTCCGTTTCTTTATTTTCTCAGCGGAACCACTGCAAGAGATGTTCATGGGGGATCGTGGAGCGAGTCGACATGTACCACCAACAGCGCCGACTCCGATGTTGGGACAAACGGCGTTATTGCACAGAGTGAGGTTCATGGCCTTACGATCCTTACAAAATAGACTTTGTCAGCAAGAAGAGCACACACATGAAACCAACCGACAAGAAGTATAAAGCATCGCAGAACTTCAGGAAACTTTTTTTTTCAATTATAGTCAACCATATCATCCAAAATTAGCGCTTGTTTAGTTATCACGAAAGCGTTTATAAATATCAGCATTCCATGCGTCCGAATAAAAAGGAGAGAATATCACCGATGTGTCAGCGCCATCTTACGCTGACTTTGGGATTGGCCAATGCATCCTGTGAGCATTATTCCTAACAGCTGCTGCTTGTGGTGGCGGTTTCGCGTTACGTTCAGAGTCTGCGAGAACTGCGACAAGGTTTGCTTTCACGCACGAAGAGGCGGCGGAAAGAAACAAGCAGGGCGCTTGTTCCCTTACATCGACATTTCGTATCGTGAACGCAACGCAACGTTCCGTGTTCGCCTTTGCATCACACTGACTATGTGGAATGGTGGAGGAGGAGGGTTTACGGTTGCACAATGACCAAAATAACTTGTCATAATATTCGTTCTGTTTACATGAGTACGCACGTGACAAAGAGAAACGCAGCTGTCTGTCCGACTCCTGCGTCACGTAATAGCGTGGAATATAATGACGCTGAAGTCGCCCTGCTCTCTCCTCCCGACCCCATTCTGATCCTTGTTCGTCAAAACATGAAATTGTTTAACACTTTCTCCCTGATTGAGCGAGTTGCAAATACAGTTTCCATGCAGTTGGCTTAACCCGAACGTATCGCTTCAACGATAACCTAAGTACAAAAGCCTGTTCCGTTTCAAAAATACCGAAATACGAACTCAAAATCTGCAGTGATGTACAGTCGCCCAAATCTTTAGCTATCCCGCGCAGCGGCGACTTTTCTGTGTGTCAGCGCCCCGTGATGGAACGAAGTGCCGAAAAATTGTTTCGTGGGCATGTGGTATGTGGGCATGCACTTACCCGCACCATTTTTGTAACTTAATTCAGTCATACGGCGAAGATACACAGAAAAGATCGCCGCTCGCGAAGGATAGCTAAAGATTTGGGCGACTGTACGTCGCTGGTAAATGTAAATTGACTGGAACAGCAGCGCATATTGCTAGAGATTTTGACAGCGGCTGCCGGCGGAGCCTTATGGAAGGGATAAATACCGCTGGAAAAAATGGCTCCTTAAAGTGCGAGCATAATACCGTGCAGCAGGATTTGCTGACACCTTGACAATGGTTGCCCCGCCGGCCGTCATGACGTAATGTTTGCTGCTCGTCCCATATGCAGATTTAGGCTCGTAGTCACAAAAACATCTTTTTCGCCAATAATTTTCGTAAGAGAAGATTTCAGCCAATCACAGTGCCGGACATATCGTTAGCGAAGCCGGCTGACCAACGGCAAAACGCACTTCCGAAAAAAGAGTTTTGTGAATTTCGTCGCCCGACTCCGAGTCGCTCTCTTTCGCAGCCGCAAGCTCCCAGTGGTCGAATAAAATCTCTATCAATTATTTAGTAATCTCTCTTGCACAATTGCAAAACCACCATGAAAATCTAGAGGTGGGGGGGGGGGGGGGGGTGGAGGGGGGGGGGGGGGGACTACATTGTTATCGTGCGAAGTTTTGCGACGTGATGTCAAATGCGACGTGATGCCGAGTACGTTATTAGCGAAGGCGGTCGGCCAGAGGCAAGCAATATGTACCTATGAAAAATTGCCTGAAATCGGGCCCTAAATAACTTCTGCGCACGTGTTGAGCAATAACGTTACATTTATGTGTGTTTGCATTACCTATTAGGCTAATAACTACCTTGCTCTTTAATAATAATAATAATATCTGGGGAATATCTGGGGTTTTACGTCCCAAAACCACGATATGATTATGAGAGACGCCGTAGTAGAGGGCTCCGGAAATTTTGACCATCTGGTGTTCTTTAACGTGCACTGACATCGCACAGTACACGGGCCTCTACCATTTCGCCTCCATCGAAATGCGACCGCCGCGGCCGGGATCGAACCCGCGACCTTCGGGTCAGCAGCCTACCTTGCTCTCTAACGATTCACGGAAGTTAAAACAATAGACCATAAAAAATACCCTAGAACACAAATGAAGTGTTAATTAGAACTCAGAGGAAACAATGGCATACTAGAAATCGATAAGGAATGGACTGAATTTTCGTCATTAGCTTCGGGTCACAAAATCGATATCCCAGATGCTGATGAAGCGCATCAAGTGCTCATTAAAAAGTTCATTAGGAATGTTGTGAGGAATCATCATGGGGAAATGAAATTATACAAGAAACACACAGATACTTCATGTGAACCTGCGCTCCTCGATTGCAAACTCATTAACTGGCTGTATCGCAACGATCAAACGACATGTGCGGGTCTTGACCGACGTCTTACCGCATGTAGTGACTGATGCGTGCTATGACTGGAGCTCATAGACCTCCCTCTCGCAGTCTCCCCCTCCTCTCACCCCCCAATCCCGCCCCTCCTTTTTAAGAAGGAGGAAAGGAAAAAAAAAGGAGTTCATTCATCCATTCATTGCCAAATCTTAAAAGTGCCTCTGAGTAAAGAGGACACCGACGATCAGGGAACGAAAGAAGCCGGGGTAAGCGTCATGACCAATTATCATGGACACTCAGCACAGCATGCGTATGATACGTTTATATATAGTTTGGAGCTTTGCGACGACGTTAGGAAATGGCTGGGAGCATTTACTCTAGGCATTTAAAAGATGCGTCCAAAAGCTTTGCGTGAAGTCCCAGTCGAACAAGCCCTCATCGACGTCTGCCACCCACCTGAAGTGCCGGACGTAAAATTTCAAGACGTTTACTAAAGCTGTAACTAAGAGCGCCCTACCCAACACATCCCGCGCACGCACGAACAAGCGCGCGCGCTCTGGACGGCACGCTGAACCAATAGAGGTAACAGTAAGGAGAACGCAATAAATAATAACGACATGCAGGGATTAAGCGAGAATCGTAGACTTTTATGTCACCATTGCAATCAACAATGTTAATGATCACAAGAGTAGTCATGCCAACAACGTCCACTGGGTCCTTCGAGATGACTAGATAAAGGAGCGTAGTTGCGAGACAGAAGCATGAATCCTGCGACTGGCGACCGCTGATGGCCGACGCTCGCGCCCAGCGTCCGCGCCGATGGCACCGGCCCTGATCAGCCGTGTCTTAAAACGAGCACTTCCTTCGCCTCGCTATGGTCGATGGCTCTGCCGACAGTGCGGCGCGGAGCAGCCCGGTCACGGGCGGTGCCCGCCGAGCGCAGTTCTTGAAAGACAGCTGTTCACGAAATGGTGCCCCCGGTGTAGAAACTCCTCGGCGCGGAACCGCGCGGCGATGCGTTCATTGCAGTTCGCTCCGCCCTGTTGAGGCAAGCCACCGTTGCACTATAGTGTCCGCACGTATACCATCTCTGCGATTGTTTTTTTTTTTTTTTTTTTTTTGGTCTCTGTGTTGCTCTCTTCTTTTTTTTTCGCCGAATTCTCGCGAGAAAGCCCACACGTGAATGGGATAGATTTATAGCGGCTGCGAGGCGGCCAATGCAGCCGGTGCAACGCTCTTCGCGACAACTCTTTCAAAGAACGTCGAAAGTTACTCTCGTTCTCTCTCTCTTTCGATATTTTCTCTTCTTTTGGGGAGGGCAGGGAAACTCGCACTTCGAGTTATTGATTTTCTTCTACACACACGAAGAGAAACGTTCCTTCGCCTGATAAATCGCTTTTGAAACGCAGTTTCCTTTATCTTTCTCGCAGTTAATGGCTTAGACCTGAAGATCACTCTGTATTTTTATTTCTCCTGGGAATTTCATGCTTGCCTCTTTCTCGGTGAAAGTGTGATCGTTTGCAGGCTCACGCTACGAAACCAAGAAGCTCGAGCACGCTCCCTCCCGTCCACGCTCTGCGGATCGGGGCTGACGAATTATTTGCGGATGGTTGCGAGGGTCGGTGGGGAGGGGCGCGCAGAAAGTGTAGCCCAGATAGTCGAGCGGCTCCTTTCACTTTTACTTTTTCCTGCCCACACCCGAGCTCCTAATTCTCAGCACGTGAAATAATGACGTGTTTTACTTACTTTGCAGTCGCAGGAGGATTTATTTTTAATGGCCCCTTTGAGGAATAAAATCGTTCTTTAAAACGGGTTACAGAAAGAGAAATGACGCTGTTCGGAGAAATTTTCAGCCTAATGACCAAGTTCGTACGACTTGGACAACCTATTCAACAAGTAGTGCACTAAAATAATCAAGTGTAAATGCCACTGTCAGGCAAGCGCCACACGCGTGTGCAGTACACAACACAAGAACACCCTGGAAAAGAAGGCAGTGCTCAATGCTTCCTGCATCACTTCTTTTTATTTCTCTTGTTTTAGATGTTCCTATATATAGCTACAGCTCTACCTAAAGGAAACCGACGAGGCGCTTTGGAGGAAGAAGTTTTCACAAGTTTTCAGCGGTCACCTGAAGGTACCGTGACGCTACGAAGATGAAGCGCTGCGCTGAAATATGCGCCAGCAGCAAGAAAAACTATCATAATAATAATAATAATTAAAAAAAGAAAAAAAAAGAAAGAAACAAAAAGAAAACCAACCAACTAACTAGATGAGTCCTCTGATCGCAGTAATATTAATGCAGTGGAGAAGTATAAACGAGCGCTGATTTCCGTGCTCATTTTTCTCGATGCTGTTATTTTTACATATCTTAAAAACGTGTGTATAAAACCTATAATTCGGTGAACCGCGAGAAAAATAGTTTATTTGATATCAACGGTTTGCCGACGTAGAGGAGACGCTACCCTTTCATGGAGAGGGCGAAGAAAAGAAACACGCTGAATGAAGGAGACCAAGATAAATGAACTATAATCTTTGCAAACTTTGCAGAAAGTTTTCGTATCGGTCATTACAACTGCGACCAACTATCTGCTAGTCCAAACCAAATTTTCATAGGCTTCGTTCGAGTGGGGTAATATATGGAAGACGTCAAAATGAATAGATGGCTCCAGTATTATTAGTTTTTGAAGAAAAAAAAAAGTGTACATGAAAATTTGAAGCGCTGGCTAAAACGTGGCACACAAGCGCAGTACATTTACAGGACCTATTAAACAGTCCCCATCGAAACAACAGTACAAAAATTGTGCGAAGGGGCCACCCCACCCCCTCCCCCTTCTCATTCTATAGGCGAAACACTAGTTTTCACGTTAGAACAAGTCTGGAGCGCCTACATTGCTCCATCACTGTAGCGCGTACATAGGGGTGCAACGACACATGGTCTCCACCGGGTGTTGCACTTTTTCTATGCACTTTCCAGGCGGAACGTCAAGGTGCCGCTCCGTCGACTAATTCTCCCCGCTGCGAAACCCCTTTCTTTTTCCACCCGCTTGTTGTCCCAAAGCCCTCATTCCCCCCCCCCCGTGTCCCCGTGTTTCAATCCTTCGCAATCTTTTGTCGACGTCGTGCCACGATACTATACCTTCTGTTGCGTCTCTGAAGATGAGAGCCCGAACGGTAGAATAAAGCCCGGGGCCTCGACGAGCGCCGGAGAGAAGGGAGACCGGGAGGGCATAGTTACGCATGACTGGCCGAGCATCGCGGGCGCAGGCACCGAGCTCGTCCCGTTATGGCGCAGCATCCAGGGAATTTGCACCGGCGAAGAGGAGGCGGGGACCAGCCGAGACAAAGAAGCTGCAGCTTCGGCGAAAGGTTCCTCAGGTCTCCTTTCAGGATAACACGGGGCTCTATTCGCTACGCTCTCCTTCTTCGCGAAATCCACGGCGACTCCCCTTCGCTCTTCCCTAACTACGCTTTTCTCCCCCCTCCGCCGACATATGCGCTGCTTCGCCCGGTGTACCGCGGGAGATCATCGCCTGGAGAGAAAGGTAATGAGGGAAGAGGAGGGGGGAGTCCTCCGTCGTGGATTTAGCGAATGAACGAAAGCGTGACGAATAGAGCCCGTGTTAGAGCCTGCGCATTCTCCATAGACCCAGCTCCGTTGAAACACATTTTCTCCTCCCGTGGACCATCATTTTCGCGCGAGCTTTGGCGTTTTCCGCCAAGTAGTTTATGAAAGTTTGTAGAAGCTAGTCTTGGGAGTGTGCGTTAATTTAATTTGGCGAAAGTAAATGTCGCGTTTCAACTGCGCGCGAATTATGTGGACAAAAGCGGGGTGTCTGTTTTGTGACCCGTACGCCACTTTTTGTTAAACGAAATGCGCTCGCAAAGAAATCCAGCAACATGAGCGCTTGTAGAAGCCAAGTGCTGATATTGTTCACATAAAGAGAGGGCGAGAAAGCTTTGCGTGAAGATTTTCACGTTTATGCTGTTATACTACAGTCATAGGTCATCGCCGCTAACCTCGCCCAGCTTTAAAGCGTGCTGGAGCAATGTAGCGGGATACGATAAAAGCACGTTGTTAAGGACTTTAATGAAAAGGACAGACTGTCTCTTTGTCTTTTACCTAATTGCATGATTGCGCAATAAACAGTAACGAAGTTCGCCAGTCTTAAATTATTATGAAACATAAGTTATAAATCGCATTAAGGAAATATTCGATTCATTAATATTGGATTTCCAGCTTATTATGCAATATTTCTTTCGCTTCCTAATGAAATCATGCGAGATATGAAAAATGAAAATGATATGAAAATGCGATGGATGGATAGATGCTGTGAGCGTCACCTTTATAACGGGAGGGGACCTGTGAGCTACCTAGCTCAACGTTTGATCCGGCCTAATGCCTTACCTTGCTGAATTGTATTTTTTTTAAGGGAAAAACCTATCAACTCATAGCTTAAGCTTTTGCGTTTTACTGTGGAGCAACTTCTCCGAGTCCACAGATTTCCCTAAGAAATCTATGGACTCGGTGAAGAACACTTGAGGACTTGCGCCAAGTGTGTTGGACGTAACGTTGGAACGTTCTACGTGCAGACATCCCGATTACAGTGCTCACAAAATCTCAGATTGTACTCATCGATACATGCTTCCAATGTTTTTCGATTTTTTTCTATTATTATTATTTTTCCAACAACGTTCTCACAGTGGTGCGTTTTCATTTATAGGGAAATAGTGATGGTACGGCGCATGCCGTGTTTCTATGGGGCCACAGCCTTTCTTGTATGTTGTTTTATAACCACGGGTACTGAGGCAACCCGGTTTAACTAATTCATTATAAAACCATTATCTCCTTAATTCGTGTTCAGCATTTCGGTGGTTACTCAGAGCCTGTTTTTGTTACATAGCTGCGTCGGTGCCAGGTGAAGCTTAGGTCTCCTCCGCAGTCTCGTCTGAGCGGCTAAGTCGTTCCTCCGCGCAGCGAAGTTCGTTAGAGGTGGCGCGAAGCCCTATTGTTAAGTAATCTGAGGCGGTTCCAATGGCTTAGCGAGCTGAGATGGCAGGGCGCATCGTATGAGCTGTCTCCGGCCACACCAACGGAACCCTGCACGTTATCTCAAATAATAATAATAATAATAATAATAATAATAATATCTGGGGTTTAACGTCCCAAAACCACGATATGATTATGAGAGACGCCGTAGTGGAGGGCTCCGGAAATTTTGACCATCTGGTGTTCTTTAGCGTGCACTGACATCGCACAGTACACGGGCCTCTACCATTTCGCCTCCATCGAAATGCGACCGCCGCGGCCGGGATCGAACCCGCGACCTTCGGGTCAGCAGCCGAGCACCGTAGCCACTGTTCCACCGAGGCGGACATTTTTATCTCAAAGAAGCGAGAGGGAACGAAATACGTTCGCTCATTTCAGTTAGCGGTGTTCATCACGCCAGCGTTGTGAAAGTATGCGTGCGCGCTCATCGGGGTAGATGTTCTGTTCTGTTCTGTTCTGTTCTACCTGTCTTGCTGTGGAGAGGTTGAGGTTCATATTACCTCGGCTACTCCACATCTATGAGTTCTGCTAAAAAAAAGGGGGAAAAAAGAGAAAGTTACACAAAATGCACTATGAGCAACTACAAAAAAAAAAATATCTACAGTTTGCTTCCAGAAGTTCACACTGCAGTAAAGCGTCCGCACGTACACAATTCTAGTTCTGCCCGCAGTATGACACATCATTCCGTATGTAACAACACATAGCTGTATATCACAAGCGCTCATCCAGACCGGTGTCCACTAAGAAGGCTACCCCGAATAAAGAAATTACTCGGGGTAGATGTGTTCGTGTTGGCCTGTGCACGCATGACTCTATCTGCTAGTTCATTTCATTAGTCATACAACGTTTACACCAATAGATGTGGTGAATCAAACTACGAACCTTTGCGTAAGCGTAAAGTGCATCCCTATCGCTATCACTGCTTAGCCTTTTGGGCGCTACTGACTTTTTCATTGTTCTTTTCATTTTTAACATATTTCCCAGGCTATCTTATGATGCCAAAGGATTATTGCTAAATAAAAAGGTGGGCATCAAATAGCACTAAAGATAGCGATCACCTAGATCAGTTAGGAATGAAACTGTGAAATAATATGCCCCAACCTTAAAGCTCGGCGTCTCGAGAATAAGCAAAAATATAATTCCACAATGGTTAGAGCCTTCGATAAATAGCTTAGTTAAGCCTGCAAGACATTTACTTTGATTGTACAGGACTGCTTATGCGGATAAATAAACTGCCATTTTATTGATAAATGTCTAAAACTCTTGAATTTGTGAAATATGCTAAGTGATTGTACCACGTTGGACAAGCAACAGGTTTTCGGACTTACTTGTTCAAAAGCAGTTATCATGCACTCCCCAAGTAAAACCTTCAACACAGAAAGACGACTTTTTTTTTATCAACCTCGGGTATACAAAACTCCAAGGGGGGTTTGCAAACGAGTTAGGTATGCACATCAGTAATCCGAAAAACGAAATATGTCTGTCTGCATTATCAAAACATTATTTAATAATGTATGAAATTTGCGCGTCAAATCAAGAATATGAGGAACGCCATGGTGCAGGGCTCCGGATTAATTTTGACTTCGTGGGCTTCTTTAACGTGCACCTAAATCTAAGACACGGGTGCTTCCGCATTTTACCCCATGGCAGAATGCGGCCGCTGTGGCCATGAATTGAACCCGCCTCCTCTAGCTTAGCAGACCAACACCGCTAAGTGGCCTCGGCGGATGAAAACGCCGCATCCCTTGCGATGGTGAAAAGCAGGAGTTCACCGGCTTGTTACTCTAAGGCAGCGCCGAAGGCACAAAAGTACAGTCATTTTTAATCCACTTCCTGCGGAACCCGCGTAAAGAACCGGGAAGCCTTTGTGCGTTGTGAAAGCAGCTTTCCTGTAACGAACGGCCGTCGGTATCACGGTTCGGTGCGCGGCGATTAGTTTTCCGAGCCACGGTCGCTAGATGCGAACGCGTGCGTTTGCATCCAGCGGCCGTGTCTCTGCTATTAGTATTTTTCGCCACATAGCACGGTTGTGTAGCTGTGAAGCTTGATAAAACTAATCTACCATCGTGGAGAGAGAGAGAAACTTTAAGGAGCTGGCGACGATGGTCGTCCACAGGTTGGGGGCGTTCCGAAAGCACCTCCAGTCACGCTCTGTCCACCAGTCTAAGCTAGTCCCGAGGGTTGGTCTGTAGGTCCTGCCACTGCTCCTGAGTGGGGGGTTGGGGGGATCGGGGACGATGGACGGTTGGGGGGATCGGGGCGGCGTCCACACCCCCCACTGCGCATGCGCGTCTTCCCCTCTCTCTCCTCCGCGTGCGCGTTAACTAAGAGCGGACTGCGGGTCTCTGTGTCCAGTCCGAGTCTTCTGTCTCTAATTGCCCATTAGCAGCGATTGGGATGTTCCAGTAGGAAACACCGGTCCATCACTGCGTGCTTTGCGCCTCCCCAGGTTTCTCTCCTGCGCAACGCTGCGATGAGCGCCAGCGTCAACGCCGCCGCCAGTGCAAGCGTTAAGGCCTGACCCCACGTACGCGTTGCTTCTTGACGCGGCGTCGCGCCTTCTCCCTATTTAGAGAGAGGGCGCGTGGCTACGCAAAGCTGCGCGCCCTCTCCCTCCATAGAGAAAGGGCGCGGCGCCGCGTCAGAAAAGCCACGCGCTGACACGCTGCAACGCGCACGTGTGGTCAGGCCTTTAGCGCCCACTGCTTCGCATCTACACATGGTTCCCTTTAGCGGGAGATGGTGTAATCTTTAAGGCGAAAGCCTTTAATGTCTCATGCTCACGTCCGTCCGGTGTCCGTCCGACGTCCGTCCGTCCGTCTGTCTGTCCGTCCGTCTATCCGAGCTCTGGCACGGAGCCAGGTGGCCACCGGGATGCGCAAACGGACGCCGGTCGCGTCGGACTCTATAGAGCTCGCGCTTTGCTTGCGTAGCGTCGCTGTGCCCAAGTTTGCAATCATTCTGACCGACGCCGTCTCAATGACCCAGGCGTTCACGGAATACACTTTCGAATTTACAAAGGGTCCGTCAATTTAAGAGCTGGAACGCGGATGGCGTTTGCACGATGCGCAAAGTGCGAGAAAATACTAACGCATGCGAACGGAGGAAGATGAGTCTCGCGTCTCGCTGCGATTCGCGATAAAAAATTAAAAAAGAACACACGCACACATTCGGTTTGTGTGTTATCCCACTGAGAGTGTAAAAGAAAAAAGACATGACATAATCAGTGGAATGGCCACACGCTTTCGCCGAACACACTTTGGAATGTACAAAGTGTCCTTCAAACTTTTTCCCGCCATTGCGATAGCCGCCCTTAGGATTCCATGTCCTGTTCTACAACGCTTGCCAAAACTGTGCTGTTTCGTCGACATGAATATTCCCGATGGCACAAGCGACCGAGAGCCAGTTAGAAGAAGCGTACTTGAAGGGGCACAGCGCAGCACAGCGTACGATATATCGAATATGGAGACGAACGGTAGACATACAGACAAAGAACATTTATTTTGTCCTGAGAAGACGAGAGTACCCCCGTCAGGGGCTTCCGTCTGCGGGCCGCACCCACGATGGAGCCGGGAGGTTGAGAGTCTCGGCGACGTCGCGGGCTCTCTGGACAGCCCTGAGCTGCTCTTCCTTGGCGGAGCTGGTGAGAAGCCGGAGCCAGTCTTCCTCCGTAGAGGGAGACCCTGAGCCCCCGCGCAAGTCGTGACACTGCCAGAGCATGCGCTGAAGTGTGCACCTGGGATGTCCACAGCGCGGACAGCCAGGGTCGATGCCTTCTATAAATTTTGAATAAATAAACGGAGATGGATAGGTCTCCGTCTGTAACATTCGGAGGGTGATTGCCTGTGGTCTGTCCAAGTGCGGGTGTGGAAGCGGAAACTTCCGACGCCCCAACTGATAGTGTTTACAGACCTCGTTAAAAGTGAGAAGAGGGTCCCTATGCCACTGCCCTCCCTCTGCCTCCGAGTGCCCACTTCCTGCGCGGTGGGTGAGACCTCGCGCCTGGGAGTGTGCAAGTTCGTTGGCGTTAGGGATGGTATCATGAGCATCGCTGCCCACGTGGCCGGGGAACCAGATTAGATGCTTTGTGCCTGTCCAAGATGCAGCAGAGAGAACGCGAGCGGCTTCCTTGCATATCGAGCCTTTCATGAATGCTCTAGTGGCAGCTCGCGAATCTGTGAAAATCATGGAACGGTTCGTAGTGGCCATGGCAATAGCCACTGCCACCTGCTCGGCTTTGTCGGCGTCTGTGTTTTTAAGCGTAAGCGATGTCAGCAGCTCACCTCGTAGCGATGTAGCCGCTGAAACAAAGTGATTGGAAGCTGCGTATTGCGCAGCGTCAACGAAGGCGACGGTGTCCTCACTCGTGGCCGCTGTGCTAAGAAGGGCCCTGGCCCTCGCTTTGCGTCTGCCGTAATTGTATTGAGGGTGCATGTTTCGAGGTATTGGGGATACAGAGTACATTTCCCTAACTTTCATGGGGAGCACGCACTCCCTCTGTCTCGTAATGGTAGAACGTATGCCAATGTGCGCTAGTAACTGTCTGCCAGCTTCCGTGGAAGCCAGTCTTGCAACTTGTGCCACACGTTGCGCCAGACGAACGGTAGTTCATTACAGACGTAGTATAAGTGCTCTATGTTTGCATGGTATTTCCGCGTGGCTGTTACAACTGTTTGATATAGCGAATATTTAGGCACGTGCGGGTTCGACTGTATTCGTCACCTTTTCGTCATAATTTATATGGCTAAGTATTTCATACGCTATACTACCAGTTCTCTGTGGTACAGCTGGGCAAACGACTGCACTACCATACGTCTCAGACTGCTCACAAGAAACCGTATCGTGTCTCTTCATCTACGATTTCACACACTAGTGTCGAATCGAAAAGCATTGTCATTTTTTTTTTGTTGTTGTTGTTGTTTTGTTGGTTGGTGTGCCATTGTAGTAGTAGTAGTTGGAGGAGGAAGAATTCTAGTAGTAACAGTAGTGGTAGAGTTGCTGAGATGGTAGTAATTGTGGTTGTGGAATCGCTGCCTCCTCCTTCCCCTCTAACATATATCCAGTCTTAGTGCCGCCACTGTCCACCAATTTTTTAAGGACAAAGATGCCATGATGATCGTAGAAACTACTCTCTTTTGCTCTCATCCTCCCATCCCCGTACCCACGAATATGATTGCAAACAGTACAAAGCTTAGTCGGCGTCCCCGTTTTTGAAATGGAACTGTAGGTGAGCTTAAGATGAACGCTTGTGTCTGCCTGCCTCTGGTTTTCTACTTAAATTACTGCATTGCGGGTACGCGGTGTCAACAGGAATGACCGAAATTCCACATCTGCAATCAAGCTGTGTGACTGTCTGGATATATAAAGACGGAGTCAGCAATGTTATCGGCATAAACTTCTTATGTGGAAAGCAAACTCCGGGACAAGTCAGAAAGGTTCATGTTAACTTATGCGAGAAAAAGGAAGAAACATACAGTCTATCTACACTCAATAAAAGTCGCCACACAGTATGCCCCACAATAAGAGTCGCGATTCTTATAGATAACGCATATTACGCGAGCAACAGTTGTGGTCATGAACCACCCCTCCGGATTCGCGAGAAGACATATCCTGCAGAAAGGAGACACTACTACAAACAGCTTCGCCTAATCCTGCAGTCGTACGCGGCATGGAGAGTCTAGAAGCGGAGTGCGAAGTTACCATTTTCTCAAGCGCGCTCTCTTCATACACAGGCTCGCTGGCGCTTCCTTCGGCTGGTCTGTTGTTTGACATCAAACAACAGATAGCATGCTATTGGCCAGTAGCCTACATAAATCAAGCGTTTGAATCAGGTGCACTTCTTGCCACGGGGTGCCGTCACATGCCGGCGCCGCGCTCCACGTAATGCGCTAACATTACACACAGTATAGCAACACTCGCGCGACACGAATCACATCGGGAGAGAGCGATCGCGTTTTATCACGCGCTCTCAAGGTCGCGCGCTGACGTAACTTCTTTCCCCCGTGCCATACCTCCCTGTGTAGCTTCCAGCGCGCTCGTCGGGACGAGAGAAGAAAGAAAGCGCTTAAAACGTGCGACAAATCTCTGTTACCCCGTTCTGCCGTATTCGAGAAATTTTTGCGGCAATCAATGCGTTTCATGAGGCAATTAACTCCGATAGTGATTACTTTAATGATTACTTGGAAAAGTGGTTCAGGACCCCTTCAAAGCTTCGCTCTAAGAAATTCACAGGGTTCCTTACGCATTCGCCTAAGACACTCGAAGGCGAAAGCCATTTTATTCTTCTTTTCAGCCGATTTATTGATCCTACCCCGCTCCCCTCCGAAGGCTTTCAGCACCTATCGTGCTTTTGCAGGGCCTCCAGGATCGAAGGCATCGCAAGCTTTCTGCGCCTAACCTGCTTTCGCATTGCCTCCGTGATCGTCCCACCTTTGATAAAGTGACAATATCATGGGATGACGTCATCATTCATACGGAGTCAAGCGCTTCGCACTTCTACCAAGACATTTCTGCTGGGCGCCATTGTTAAACGCTCCTTTAGTTCACCTGCTTATAGCATCCATCTGGTGGCTCATGCACTTGAGTCGTCCTACTGTAGAGCTACCTTGTTGTGTTCCGAATAAAGAGCACTATTTCAAGGGTGCGAGCCTGCCCAGCTCGAGTTTAAATTGAACAGAATCAGATTGGAGTGTATTTGGGACTACTGAAGAACAGGGACCCTCCACTAACAAACACCTTTAATGCCTGGCATGACACCGTCTGCTGAAAAGACACTGCGTAGCGAAAAAGAAAACATAGGGGAATCCGCCGCATTCGCAATTTACACTGCATGAAATACGCGGAGTCCACTGTGGGCGATGGATAAAACTGATGGCGCGACCCTTGCCATAACGCAGAAATATAACGAACTGCTTGCTGAACGCAAGTAGTTCGAATTCTCGGGTGGTGCTTACACGCGTACATATATCGAAGGTGGCTTTTTAGCACATCGTCAGTGGCATCTTACACGGAACCTAGAATGAGGACCGCCGGGTTACAGGAGATAGCGCGTCGAACCTCCTCCACGGCAGTTGAGCTGACCGATGTACGAGTACCAGAATACTATACATTGCAGCAGACTATCGCTCATTGGTCAGCACTGCATAACACTACTGCAACAACACGATAAGCAGCTATATAACGCAAGCAGCTGGTCCACTGGGGCATTAAATCATTTCTCTGCTTGCCGAAGTGTGCCGACCTGAGCCTATTATCACACTACAGCGACCTCGCTAGCACTGTGGAATTGCTTGCAATAAGCAGACTGACGAAGCCGTGAAAATGACACAAAGTGATGGCGAACCTATCAGGCTGAACTTGCCGTTATGACTTTATTATCCCGCTTTCCAATTTCATCAAGGGTTCTGTGGCCGTCAAGAAAATGACCTCAACCATTGGCAGGAGCGCCTTTATAGATACGGCGCGTAGTTTGCACTTCTGGATTCTTCGCTTCTGTAGAGGCCAGAAAACACTTGGAACTTTTAGAACTAGGGTTCTCACTGAAAGTTGAAAAGAAGGCCAGCAGGGGTTCGGTCTTAGGGTACCCCGTGTCACTCAGAAACACTACTTTAAAAACTTCCTATGGCATCGATCACATGAGCTGCGCACACTCAAGAAACAGAGCCCTGATTACTGGTGGTGGTGCCGAGGCGGGGTTAGCCAGAAAAACCTGGTCGGAAGTTGCTCCACTGTATCTCCCATACTCCATAAATTATATGCATATTTGCGTGACCTCAATCCGAGGCCGAGTGGTCGGCCATGTAGGCCTATTAATATACCCCTTACTCCCACACCTTGATATCCCACACCTTACAGAGATCTTGGACGCATGCAAAAACTTTCGGCATGCCTAACGCGTGATCAGATCACTTTCGGGGTTACTTCGGTTACTTGCCGAGACGTGCTTGGACACTCGACTCTATTACGCGAGCGACATAAATTCATTTTTATGCAGTGTTATAACGTGCGTACGTTTGTGTGCTTGTGGGGCTACGCGCGAATGTTCTTGTGAATTTTATTCTATGTGGAGACGTCTTTATGAACACTTTCTGCATACTGCTGACGTAGTAAGCATGTATGCCTAAGATTCTTCACTTCACATACTTGAATGTCATTTCTGTAGGAATGTAGGAATTGCCATCTTCGATTCCATTTTCCTAAAATTTTTCCCGTCTCCTAGTCCAAATGAGGTGCCGCAGGTCAGGAAGGTGATTTTCGACAGTCCTCTCTTTCTTCCTGCTGATTAAAAGTATGTCCCCTTCTCTCTTCCCTGATGCGCATAAATATTGGCATGCGAAGGTCTGCAATTCTCTAATCGATGTAACTTAGAACCTGTGCCCAAAATTCACCCGAAGTGTGACATGTCCAGTAGCCTAACCGAATCACTTTTCTCACCCACTCACATAGACTGCGTATCGTGACCGTATTCTGACATTCACGCTTACCCGGATGCTTCGCGTCAAAATCAGAATTCATAGTAAAACCTATAAGCGCCACTGAACGCGGACTTTAAGAAGTTGAAAGTCAGCGCTGTGCGTGCGTGCGTGCGTGTGTGTGCGTGTGTGTGCGTGTGCGTGTTCCTTAAATCCACGTTCAGTCGCGCTGCTAAGTTTTGTTATGAACAGCAACCAACTAGCCCGTGAACGCCCTTCAAAATTAATACTGAAGGTCAAAATTAGATCTAGTTCATTATGCAGCAACAAATAGGAGAAAGTCAACTTTATTTCAGAACACCAAAAACGGCAATAGTTTTCACAATCTTTTTTCCATTTACACTTCATTGACCTACGTGCACACGTGAGCTTTCATCAATGGATAACCGAGAGGGCCAGATGTCCAAGCTTAGCTGTTTTGCCTTAAGGCCGTCAGCTTGGAGAAAGTTAACAGTGCATCAGGGCATGAGATACAAAAGGCTTAAAGCTATAACACAGGGATTAATTATGAGAAAGACTGTTGTATTGCAGGAAGCTGACCTCACCACGGCCCGTTGCTGTTCATGCCATGGTTAGTATTCGGCTCCAAAACGATAGGTGATCGTTCTCTTTATCAAGTGGCGTGGGTTCTTCACCACTTTTTAAAACAAAATGCCCGAATAAGATTCTGCAAAAATTTCCTTTGTTGACGATTCAGAAAATTAAGGTGAAGCACACTGATTACGAATTCGTGTACACCCGGGAGCAAAAGTATACGGACCATTGCCGTCCTCATAATTTTGCCGTCTGCGTGGTATAGTGGCAAGCCATGTGCTTTTGAGAGAATTCCTCCCACGAATCCCGTCATAGCAATGCTCTCGACAGCTGACGGCCCGCCACAAGACGGCACAGACAGCGATTCCGGCACGCGCTCCCGGTGTCCGTATACTTTTGCTCACGGTTGTATATCTTACAAATCTCGCGGTCATGAAAAATTCGTAAACAGGAGATGTGATGGAGCCGACGTTTCGAAAAGCGGACTTGTCTTCTTCAAGGCTGCAACTTGAACAATGCTGCTGGTTTCCATTTTTTTTCTTTCTTTCTTTTTTAAGAGCGCAACTCTTATGCTAACGTTCTTCGGTTGAGCGTCCTCCGTCGGCCTTGCCGTAACTGATCTAACGAGCGCAGCGACAGATCTTCGAAAGGTTCGGTGACCATGGAGTTCCGCGATTTTCCTTTCGCGTCGTGTTAGCGTGCGACGCCTCCTCGCCAGCGTAGAGTTGCTTTCAAATGAACCAACGGTGTTTCTCCGTGCGCGCCCTACCTCTTCAGGTGCAGTGGCCCCTACTAATAAAACGGCTGCAATAAGCAACGCAGAAACGCAACGACGTCGACGGGCGAATGTCGTGCAAGTGGGTGTTTTGGTCCAGCGAGAGACGCGCCAGCGGGAAGCGGAACGCCTTCGCGCGTTCACGGATCAACCTATGAACTCTACCACAAAGCGCTCCACGAACACTAGATGTAGTGTATGCATGAGCACAGGCATATTTTACCCTCTCACTGGGGAGCGCACACCTTGCCGTTTTTCTCCCGAAATGATGACACTTTGAAAGAGTGAATTTATTATGTGTATGGTGGCGCCATATTTCCGCGGGATTCACCACACGCTGTGTCCAGGTGTATGTTACCCCAAATATTTTTAATCATGATCACAGACGTTAGTCGTCGGGATGGAGATGCGCCACCAGGCGTCAACGTGGGTGCATCCGCGTCAAACGGTACTGCCAAACACCAATAGGCATTGTGAAAGCTCTCGTAAACATCAATGTACAATAAACTTTCAATTATTACTGTGAGGACAGGTCTCACTTTCGTGTTATACTGATTCCTATGACGGAGTGATCAAGCATGCTTTTTTTGTTGTTGTTGTTGTTAACAGCGAACCTGTTATTAGCCGAGGCTTCCCCGTCGGTTGGCGTAGCGCTGGTCAAGGGGTCTTGCGGTGGGGCGAGAGTGGGAGTCGGCAGGAGAGGAAGGACTACGCCACGCTAAGATGGGCAAGGGCGAGGGTCGGTGGAGAGGGTGAACTGTTAAGGGGTACGCCAAGATGGCCGAGGGCGAAGCTTGGTGTAAAGGGTGAACCAATGAGAGGCACACAAATATGGGGGGAGGGTGAGCCTGACGAAGGGGGGGGCATCAGCTTCGCTGTTTCGACGGTGTTCGCGAAGCGGAGCTGGCCGCATTTTTCGTTTTACCGGACATCAAGAAAGAAGCAACTAGCGCCTCTTGCATGTATTCAGCATTTCCTTAAATAATTTAATAGCAAACCAATCATAGAACAATGTCGTAAACTGCACTCTGTCCAGTGCAAACTAATATTGTGATAATGTGCTCATCCGACGGTCTTCAAACCAATACTGTGCACCTTACACTCCGACAAGCGCAATGTGCTTGACGAAATCTGTATTAATGACGAAAGGCGTACGGTGACGGAAATCTCCGGCTACCCGCGCCGTAGATTTACGGCGCGGGTAGCCAAATAAAACACCAGCATAGGGCGGGTTCCTATGGCGATTCCTCACTGACATCAAAGGCCAATCTCTCAGAGCGCCGCGTGGATTACCACCGCATCCAGCCAATATGCTGCAGATGGGACCGGCACGCGCTGTCGGAGATCGATCACCAGGAGCGAATGACACGGAGTGCGGTCTCATAATGAAGTAGGGCTAATAGCCTTATGGCCAGCGTGGCAAGCACGAGCCGCCCGCCACGCATCAACGCTCACCTCGTCCACTCGAAACACGACCCGCCTTTTAAAGGGCGACTCTCGCGATCAGCGTGTGGGTCAAGTATCGGAGGGGGCCGCAGTGACGGAGAGTCTATACAGCGCTGATGGGAAGTGGCCTAACTGCCGTGTGAAGTCTGTCAGATGGCACGATACACCGGAGAACACAAGAGCGGTGGAGAAACGCCTCGTAACGCAAAAGCTGCATGTTTTTAGCTGTGTCGTCCCGAATGCAGGCCGACGGCTTATGTATTCAAACACAGTAAAAAAAAGCATAGCGGTTCTAATTTCTTTCTGCTTCGCAGGAGCATCAATATAAGTGGATGACATCGCGGATTGGCATGCAGACATGTATAGCGTCTAGAATGGCGTCAGGGGAAGAGAATCGAATAATTTCCTGCAGTAGCGAACAGAAAAGACGGGAAAATATTGGGCGATCTTGAGTACAGTTAATGGTCTAAACATGGTATTTTCACGAGTTCAAAGAGGCGACATGATAGCTATACTTGCGCGCAGACTTCCGTCGCTTCACGAAAATCTTCACGAGGAACAAACCATAAATCATGCAAAAGTGCACTTGTTTCTCCAACTTCAAATCCCTTCCGTTCGCAGCGGACTGTAGTTTTTCGAGCGTGCTCCGTTCTACGCTATCCTTCGGTCCTTTCCTTGATGAACCCGACAGATTTCTCCTCTAGAAAAGAGCTCAACCTATGCGCAGCCTATACCAAATTTATGATCCCTAGCATCTACTTACAGGATAATGGACCTTGTCAGCGAAGAGCAGACGGACCCAGAGGAATTTCAGCCGACGTAAGCTTAAGTGCGATCGAAGTCTCATCGGCTTAGAGAAGAAAACGCCGGACGAATAATTGAATGATGTCATTACATAAATAACATTATAGGTTCTACACAATACTGAGCGGGTCAATCTTCTTCCGTTGGAGCCTTTTCGCAACATTTCCCTTTCGTGTTACATGGATAAGTATGGCGCTTCGAGAGAAAATGATATACTTCAACTTTATACCAAGTTAACTTTTAATTCATCTGAGAGGGGAGTGCATGTCGCCCACCTCTAATACTATGACAATTTTTTTTTTCATTTGCTTTAATCTTCGAAAATTTTCAAGAAATCGTCAGGCTACAGCGCGGTATTTGGAACGTGAAATGACAATATATTGCGAAACAGAAACTTAACTATGTAGATGTTTGCGAGAAACATAATCGCGTGCTTTCCGCAGCTGCCTTTCTTTTTTTTTTCTGCTGTTTCCTCTTTCACAGATGCATTCTGTTACAGACGCTCTCCTCTGAACACGATCATAGTCCATTGTCTGCCCATCTCCGCAGTGAAATGCGCTATTAATGTGCTAATCTACAACACTTAAAGATATATAGCGCCAGTTGCATCTCCTTTTTTCGATATACTCATTTCCTGGCGTTTCCAGCAATAAAACGACGCCTAACGACGCACTCCAGAGTCGTAGGGGTGCAACAATGCTATCTGAAATGCGAATGCAGCGTAATATACTCCCGCGGGCTCGGAATGTACATGGCTGAGCTTCCTTTTTACGGCCTAATGCTGGCATAACAGTCCAACCGCTCGAGCACTTCCGATCGCCGACAGATGCCTTTTTTTTTTTCTCTCGCTCTCTTCCAAAAGATAGAGTGCCCTTTCGGGCGAAACATTTTCTGCACATTTTGTCTTTCACGGATGCTTGACTCAGTGGTCGTAAAATGAAGGCAGCCGGAATAATAACACGATAATAAATATTCAACCCGGGTACGCGAGTGCGAAGCACAGAACGGCACGAAAATAAACACGTGACAGCACTTCTCGCGGATTTCGGCGCCGTGCTCTCCGCTCGTTGAGGCATGTCTCCGCATGGAACTAAATATGCGGATCCTATCGCTAATGACGTATGTCTATATTGCGGGACAAACGATAGTAACGCGTATTTCCTAGAGGGTGCGTTCTCGTACATTTGGGTTGCCATTTAAATGACGGCAACAGTTATAATAATATCAGCGGTTTTACGTGCCAAAATCACATTATAAGACATGCCGTAGAGGAGAGCTTCGGAAATTTAGAACATCTGGTACGCTTTTACATACAGTGACATCGAACAGTACATGGGCCTCTAGTATTTCAACGCCATCAAAAGGCGACCACCAGGGCCGGGATCGAACCCGCGACTTTCGGGAATGTAGCCGAGCACCGCAACCACTATACCACCGCGGCTATAGTTAGTACGTATATTTAGTGTAATTAGCTAGTAGGACGGCGCCTATTGAAAGACACGGCATTATTATACATCTCACTTCCGCGAGAAAAAGGCCGCACTAGTAGTTCATACTTTCCAGATTATCGTCATCTTAATTAGTGGCCCACTCTACTTCCTAATTTCACAGGATGCTCGTGCGCACAACTGTGAAGAACGCACACTGCCAAGCAGCCACACCCATCAGTCATATCGCAAGCCTCTTGGCAAGTGTTTTGAATGGGCAAAAAAAAATGAAAACGGGAAATACTGACGGAAGGAGAAAAAAGATCCAGCGTTAACTTTTCGCAACGAGCTTATCTGACACCGCATTTGCACTGGAACATGAATTTTAACGGATTTACGGACTATTGTCTAAAGCTTTATCCGGAATTTATGACCTCCGAAGACACTATTCCGCGCTGACTCATTGAGGAATCCACATAAATAATAAAATTCATCAAGAATGTTTGTTTCATAGTCACTTTAAAAGTCCTTGTAATAGATACCAGTTTCAGCTGTTCGTAAATTTGTCCCAAAATATGTTTGCACCAACATTCGAGTAGCCCTAAATTTTACGGCATACATCAACCATAAGAGAGTGGTCAACAACAAAATCCCTTAAAAAGACGAGAAAAAGAATTGACCCGCAGTTTCCGTGGCATCGTATGCACTCAGAACTATCTGCTTGAATTCATGGGCCAACCACATATTCAATGGCATGAAAGGCCGCTTCGTGGTCCGAGTTCCTAGAAGCTTTTATCCTAGATCACGTGGGGTAACTTAAAATCTCTTGCGATATTAGCATTCTATCATTCTATCGACAACTGGCCGACACAGTAACTCAGACATCAAGAACAGTAGCATCCACACCAAGATGATCCAATGATGAGCTGCTTACTCCCGAGGCAAATTATGCACAATACGCTTTCAGTGTCAGCTTGCCTTGATGTAGTACTGAATGCTGCTTTATTCTAATGCAGCTATTGCGTAGAGGTAGAGCATCCACCTCACATGCAACAGAATCATGGTTCGAATCCCGGTGACACGCAATTAACCACTGGATTAAAAAAAAAAGTTTTCGCACGTTCATGCAACTGCGTAAAAACAGGCCTGAAGAGCGGCCTGATCCCTGTAACCAGAGCCAGTAATGCGCTCCTTCACTATACAGGACAGGATTGGCCACCCTGGTGCAGTAGTTGACCACTACCTCCTGTATGAATAAATCAATTAACCACCGGCCCTCAGTTCCCAGCGGCTACAAGGCAACTGACCATGGCGGCGGTCAGACATGTGACGCATTGGAGGGTGCTGAGAATCTCTGGGTCCAGACAAGGCTGCCATTGGAATCTGAATATGAACCTAGCACCGTTTTATGCTTGAACGGTATCTACTGAGGCGAGTCTAATAGTGCAGTTCTAGAAACTATATGGCATAAAATGGGATGTAGTAGGGCTCAGTAAGGTTAGGGGGGACAGATGAAGCATATACAGTGCTAAAGGTTTTTGGCTATTTTGTACAAACACATTGAGCTGATAAAGCAAGTCCGAAGGATGATTCGCAGACCAATTTAAGCTCTCTGCGTCAAGTGAGTAATTTATTACAAGACTTTAGACATGCGAATCACTATAGATCACAGCGGCGCAGCCGAACGAGTTTTCAACTTCCCGCTTCCATTCTACGAAGCATTGTTCCATTATACGTAGCACCGGCGACCGATCTGATTGGATATGTCCAGTCAACGTCAGTGAACCTCTGGTGGACAGCAAGCGTCGTCTGCCCGTGTTACAACGTGCTCCGTGTTGATGTGGGCTGCGCAACAGTGTTCATCTCGAGGTTCCTTTTCTCGGACACCGTGAATTGCCCTAGCTGCTTTGTGTTCCGCAAATCTAGCGATTGGTGGCTTGCAAAGCTGTGACATCGAGCAAGACACGTAAGGCAACGGTTAGCGGAATCGCTTCAACTCGTAGGTGTAGTGAGCGTCGGGATCTCGTTACCCAACCAACGCCAGGATCCACGCGTGCGCGGCTGTAACTTCACCTTTGAAGACATAACCACATTGCCCAAATTTACACTTATCGGTGATCGTTCTCAAAAAATACTATAGTCGGTTACAGCCTAGGATTAAATATAGGCTCCGCCCACGAGGCCGCATTGCCCTTATTTTTCATGCTTCCTCCGTGTTGCTACTTCACTATGCGGAAACGACGGCACGCGATAAAGCGTCGCAAAACACTCCGAGCTGCTGCCGCTCCAGTGCACGTCATACGCGGCACAATCACAAACTCCAACTGCATCGAGCGACGACCGGCGAGGATGATGCTGTGTACGTGTGGAAAACAGTTGAATTTTTTATTGGTTCGTCCTAACCATTACGTCATAGCAAAGGGCAGCTCTAGTTGGACGAGCATAACACAAATGGATAGTGGTACACTTTACATTTTATTCTTAGCTTGTCACCGACTATAGTCGTTTGTCCGCATACTTCTTGGCGTTTGCAGATTGTTGGCGTACAGGAGAATAAAATAAGAAAGGCTGGAAGTGTTGCGGCGTCTAGCGGAACAGGTCTCAACCACCCCGTGATGCGCTTCGTACCCCAATCCGAAGCGACTAAAAAGCCGCCAAAACACGCCCATGTTACCTGACCACCTCTTAGTGCAGTCCTTAGAAAATTGCGAGCGAGATGTACCTAGCCTAGACACGTGGTTCTATGAGATGTTCCCTGGCTCTAAGCGCGTGCGACACCCACGGAAATGTTGGCGGCTCGAATTCATGGGTGCACGCATAAAGGTGCACATTGGCCGCTGTATTTGGGAAGAAAGGGGGGCCACTTCCTTTTGAGCGGCGTACATGCAGTGCGGTAAGGGAGGGGGAATTAGATAAAATGTGAATGAGCGTCGCAGCGAAGTCGGCCTCTGACGCCCTACATGGAACACAGTACACGTGTTCTAAAAGGAGTGGCGGTGCAAAACAGATTGCTCATTCTCTCATCAGAAATCATCGTCCCTACTAAGCACTTCTGGGTGATGTATAGTCACCGCAGAAAAAGATTAGCGCAGATGACCCTTCCTGCCAATGGCCACTTGGCTAGTCTTTTTTTACGGTGATCGTGCGTATCATGTAAAGAGATCAAGGCCGTCCTCAACCGGTCCGCATATGGATGCGACGTGGGTCTCATTGCATGCATACAGTATCAACAAGATATGGAACACTATTGTGAATAGGTTTTTTGGTGGTATACGAAGACAGGTGTTTGATTACGCCAAGAAAATCTGCACCTCTCCAGATGTTTCGCACACCGTCCGATAGATCGGACTCGAAGGGGATCGCGAAATAGTTCGATATATCCATGATTACAAAGGGAAAGTAAGACCGTAAGTTTTAATATTAGCACGTCTCAGACAGTCCCAATCGCCGACAGATTCTTTCTAAAGCTGCTTCGAAGCCGTAAAAGTTTCATTAACCCCATTCCGGCAGCGAACTCTTCCCGGAAACGAAGGGCTACACATTCACAGCATGACGTTTAGTTTTCCTAGCCTATCGGATATGATGTCACGTAGCAGATTATCGAAATTATCGAGATTACCCGATAAGTGGACAAGGGGACGACCGCCGCAGTAGCTCAGTTGGTGATAGCATCGGGCGCGTAATCCGAAGGTCGCAGGTTCGGTCCCTGTCAGGGGCACGTTGTCTTTTCGTCCACTTTACTTTCTTCACATCTATATCAAAATTATTACAGTACACTGAAAAGAGCACAATTAACGCTCCCTATACCTTCCTTGGCTTCATTATCTGCTGGTTTTCATTAAGGTTGTGTCAAACAAGGAAGCGAGCTCTCGAAAATTCGCTTCCTTCATTAGTCCAGTCAATGGTACTTTCACTCAATGTATATTTTTACATATGCTTAAACTCTAAGGATATGCAATGGCAAGTCATTATGACTATTTGGCAGCAGGTATCCTATAGTGTGTGTGCGCGCGAAGGTTGTGCGGAAGTTTTTAAGCGTTCTGTGAAGTACATTCCGAAAGAGCAATGTGTTTTATAGTTATTAAAACCATCTCCAAATGCTCCCGGTACACCAAAAAACCTCATGAATATTACAGAGCTTGACAATCATGCTGCCATGAAATTAGATGGACCACTTTCCTTGCGGTCCATCGAAAGCAATACCTTGGCTCCGCCAACTTTGAAACTCTTGAGTAGCATAAAAAGGCCGATTTATTCGTTAAAGCCGCCAGATTCCTCTTTATGATGAATGACAGACCTCAAACGTTTCTTGGAGGGAAAGTCAATGAACGAGAAACATTTACACAGCATGTCATGGTGTCATTGCATTGTAAATGACATAAATGCACTGTTAAGCGTTTATATAACAATGCGTGGCGTCATTGGTTACCGGACGCATACGTCAGTAAGTCTCGTTGGCTCCTAAAGAGCAAACAAGCTCTTGAATATTGTGTTTCTTTTTACATTTTGCTCCCCTTAACTTGGTCAAACCTGACAGCTGTTTCACCGTGTACTTGACTTCCTTAATTTTCGTTCATTCTACTCAGCCTGGCAAAGTGCCAGCGTCTAGTCCTTTCAGTAACAACTATGTCCCAACATATGGCATGTTTGTGTATTCGGTAGAAGAAAGATGATATTTCGGTCAACAGCCTCGATGAAACAGTACCAATGTATGCATGCGTTGTTTGAATTACGATATACTAAGAATGGGTACATCCGTTACGCACAAATAAGACAAACATTTCCTTGGAGTTATAGCCTTATAAAACATATCATGGCACAATAAAAAAAAACGGTTTCGGCACACTTGCTGAATATTTGATATGTTTCTGCGACAATTATCTTGCCAAAATGATTAAAAAAATAGAGACCATTGTAACATTTACGTGCCAAGCTGTTTAGCAGTGGCAGACACCAACATTTGCTCGATAATAGGTAATTAAGTAATAATTTCTAATTCTTTAAAGGGACCCTTAGCAGCCTTTGAAAATACAAAAAAAAAAAACGAGCGCGTTATTTTCTTCTGACGTTTCTCGTCTTTTTGGCGCAGTTCATGACGCCAGAACGGTGATTCACGCGACGTCATTAAGGTACATACTCTCGATCGGTCTATGTGCGAGAAATATCAGTTGTGAATTGTCTCCCACTCTGATTCGCCATGCAGTCGCCCACCCGTGCTTCCTTGTCTCGCACGACTCTCGTGCGTGATCAACTGATTTCACTTCATTTTGCGTGTTTCCGACTGCACAAGCGGAGATAATAGCGTGTAGCCAGCAAGCGCGAAATCCTGATAGGCTGAACGCTCAGTGCTGACATCGTACACGTCCTTTATAAATAAATAAGTGGCGAGGAGAAGATATCGCCAGTAGGCAGGGTAGTGAAGGCGAAAAAGAAACCACCCGCTCGTCTTTGTACTCGAAGTGATTTAGGGGTTCTTTTATGAAATACAACCAATCACTTTCTGGAGAATGTTTTCATTGCAGAAAGTAGCACGTCATTAACACTATGTATCGCACGGTAAAGGACACAGTCGTCTGCGCGTAAGTGCACTGAATTGTTAGGAAGTGCACTTGTAAACTTACATTGGACTCTTATAGCTTCGTGATGTGGCCGCTATGGGAAACCTTTGTGTATATCGCACGTGCGTACAGCCGTCAGCACGGTTAACACGAACGCTCCGCAGCGTGGCCTTAAGCGGTTTGATTGACGCCAGCGCCGCGTACCTTTGGGTTCTGTTGCCGAGATGTTATCAATGCATGCCGACATACTATCCATGCATATCGCGGTATTATCTCGGCAAAGGCACCCAGAACTTCGCGGCTGGCATCAATCAAACATGTCCATGCCAAGCCTCGCGGCGTTCGTTTTAACCGTGCTGAAGACTGTACGTCCGCTATCGCTTCCCTTGGGCTGGTCTCGCTCGCTATCAGCGTTTTCAAAAGCTTAAAGTGGGACAGTCAAACCCGCATACATTGAATTCTCAGAAAAACAGAGATTAGTTTGATATACAGTATAATTCGATATAAAAGTTTAGAAGAATTCGCCTTATTTTCGATGCGAATTTCGCTGCGCAAATTGGCTTCATAGCACTGCTTACCATTCTGCAAGAAAGCCGGCTTGGGCACATTAGATTTGCCCACCCTATTCAAAGGGCTCAGCCTCACATCATCACCATTAATGGGGATGTTTCTTTGTTTAGTTTTTATTGTTTTGATATTTGTAGTTCGGGATGTGGGTTATACGGGAGAAAATGCGGTACCGATGTAAACAGTGTCTCAACATCTTCATACGCAGATACGTCTAAATCGTGGGACTCCGGAAGCTTGTAGCCCACCTCGGCCCTAATGCCCGCCTTCTTCAGTATGCTCAACGCGCTTCTTGGGATATGCTATACGCAGGGGCGATGATAGATGTTTTCTCCACGTACGACTGCGTTGACTATCGCGAGCTTTGCGGAGAACATTAGGTTCTTCCGTTTCACCACAGCCACCGCGTTAAAAAGGGAGCCGAGGATTGCGGCGCAGAAATCACGTGATGTCATGCGGTAGTTCATAAATGCTCCACGTGACGCCCTCCTAATCACACCGCTCGCTCTCCGAAATGCATGTGGGAAAGCCCCTTTCCGTGAGGAAAAGCCAATATTGTGAGGGAAAGCCAGCTTCTTGGGGCATTTCACGCTGCCCGATGATTCCATGTATGAAGTGTTTCGGCTATTTTTGTTCAGTGTAGCCGTACTATCCGCGTCAAATGAAACCCGAACAGCGGCAAGCATTCGCAGTGGTATAGTGCGCGCCGTCCAGTTATCACCACTGACAGGCGCGCGAATCCGGTTCGGCAGCACTTCGCATACATGCGCGCCTGTCCATGGTGATAACTGGACGGCGCGCACTATACCACTGCGAATGCTTGCCGCTGTTCGGGTTTCATTTGACGCGGATAGTACATTTCCTTATGAACTGACGGTAAAGATCATCGTCTTCGGAAAACGTCCGGTATAAAGGACAATTAGACTTATCCGAGTTTGAAATAGACTGGTTTGACTTTACCTGCTGGTCCCCTCAAGCCGAGCGATCACCGTCTTCACCAAGCCGCTGTTATACGTTCAACTGCCACATCTTCCTCCGTAAATAAACGGACAGCCATGGCCATTTATTATAAACCGCGTGCTACGCTATCACACTGGCTCGCCCAGAAATTTGCAGCCCTTATGATCTAGTGGACTTTCTCTAGCATGGCATCTTACTTCATCCGCTTCAAAACAATTCCTCACCGACGACATAAATGTTCGACCAAGGTTACCGCGGCATCCAGCGTACTTGCTCCACTCAACGCAAATTGACCATCTACTATGTACCACCCCAGTAGATACGGTACGGTCCATGTACATTTCGAATGTCCCTTCCCCTTCTCCCCGTGAGAGACGTTTCCCTCACTCACGCCACTTACATTGGCCTATAATTTATTACGTCATGCCGCCGTAACCATCGCCCTCGCCCACCACGCGCGTTGACTTACCGGTACTCCGCTGACAACATCGCAGACTATACCCAATGGCGTCTCTACATGTCGAGCCCTGTGAGCAAGAGTTCTCGTCTGCGGCGTTTGTTCACTGTAATCTCGTGTGGGACTTTCAGTAAAGGTACTGAACTGTGACACGTGATACTGCGCTATCTGATATCAGTGACGTACGGCATTAGTACCGTCACTTCTATAGGCCTGTACTGTTAGAATGAAGAGGAGCCAGTGGTGTCTGAAAAGACGCCGACTATTTTTAAACTTGCGCTGGCCGTTACCTTCTGTAATGCGCAGCATATATTTACAATCGGAGTGTTTCCACGGAACAATATTTTGCACTTTGAAAATGTACGGTATGGAAACCCGTTGACGAGAACATAAATGCATTTCGCTGCAGATTCTGAGCCTTTACTTTTTGAAACTAGTGCAAAGCGTAAAATTTGTAACGAAAGCGTTGATTTTTATGCAGATGTGGACTGAATGTTACGTACCTTGGTCGAAGTCTTTTCCGTCCCACATAATAGTGCTGTCCATAGAGATGAAAAATTTGCGAACACGGGGTGTAGCTGGAGCCGATGTTTGGACAAGCGGACTTGTGTTTTTCAAAGGCTGCAACCTTAATAGAATGCTTTGTTGGGCACGTTGGTTCATTATGGAAAAGATTTGAGTGCAACCTTGCAGTTGCAATCTTCAAGCTTCCTCTCTTCAAGTTTTCATCTTCCCCTAAACTTCTGCCTTTTTGGCTGTCCACAGCCCTTATTTTCACATTGGGCTTGGTAACACAGCTCGTTTGTTTTCTTCCCTCATAATATGTCAGCTCCAGCTTTTCTCACTGTGCACGGTCTTCACGCTTAAAACTACCCCGTACTGGTGGGCGCTCTATAATGCTTATGCTGAATTTCAAGTCATTACTGATGAACGGACACAAAAATGGGCAATCTTCAGTGACTCAAAGGCGGCACTGCAATCCCTTCTGTCATTTTTACGCCGCGGCCCGCACGAGCAACTGGTATTTGAAATTGCAGAAGAGGCACACCGCTTACTTGAGAAAGGACATGAAATAACGTTTCAATGGCTCCCAAGTCACTGTGGGAGTATCGGCAATGAACGAGGGCCGATCGAGCTGCCCGTTCAGCCCGTATACAGAAAAGCAGTCATATATCAATACCGCTCTCTAGGACTGACGCTGCATGCAAGCTCCACGTGCTTGCGCGCCAATGCACCACGTTGCAGTGGAACGAGCCGCACTTCAAGCACGCACGGCTATATTCCCTGGATCCAACACTCAGCCTCCGAATTCCTCCAGGACTACGCCGACTTGACGCTACCCTTTTATGTAGGTTATGGTTGGGTGTCGCATTTACGCACGCGTACGCGTTCCGCATAGGGATGGCCGACACCGCAGCATGTGACCACTGCGGCAGTGATGAAACTATTCACCATATTCTGTGTGAGTGCCCACAGTACTGTTTACAGAGACAGTTGCTTCGCAACGCACTTGATAAACTGGACGACAGAACTCTTTCGGAAGAACGAATCCTGCGCCATCGACCGGACTCAACGTCTCAGAAGAAGGCTGTGCAAGCGCTACTGCACTTCCTGCGTTCAAGTGGCCTCTCTGAACGACTTTGATTTGAACGTCTTGCGTGTGTGTCCATGTGTGTGTGTGCGTGTGTGTGTGTGTGTGTGTGTTTCGTTTTTATTTTATCTCTCTCTCTGTCCTCTTTACAACCCCTATTTCCCCACCCCTGTGCAGGGTAGCAAACCGGTTACTGTACCAGGTTAACCTCCCTGCATTTTCCTTTTCATCTATTTCTCTCTCTCTCTCTCTCTCTCTAAATGGTTCTTCGACCTTCTAACTGCTCACAGTGAATTAAAAGGTGAGAAACGTCAATGTGAAGCCTCACTCTGCAGTTCTGCCGGACACAATCCATCGGCAAAACCGGCAACATATATACCACAAAGTTTCACTACGTCATGTAGATACCAGAGGTAAAAAAACATGGTTTTATTCGTCCGTTGATTGTATAATAAGTGTTCTTCATAATAAGTTCATAATAAGTGTGCTGATAATGAGTTCATGTGTTTGCTGTATTCAATTCATCTTTTAAAACCAACAATATTATAGCAAGCAAACATCACGTTTGATCTATGAATATTAAGAAAAGCTTTCATTGACCATGTCGATGAATAATAAGGCATACATTTTTTCCCTCGTAAAGCACTGCCGCGACAAATACCATTATAACGCCCACTCCAGCAGAGTGTAGCGTCCATACGCCGAGGACGTATTTTTAACGCAGATAACCGGAACAGCCACGCATAAAAATTATCTGAATCTCACGAGAACACTCACACACACGTGTTGCAACGGACTAAAGTTGTTTATCTGCAGCGAGAAATTGGCCACGTGTTTATATATAGGGAATCACTGAAATGACGATATCAGACTCCACATGCGCTCATTTTTTTTAACACGAAAGTGTTTTGTGCCGGGGTACAAGACTTCAGTGACGTATTTCCGTCACGGAAATGACGTCGCGAAATGCACACGGTCAGATAGCAAAGAAAAAAGTTCCGTCGATGGGAGTCAAACCCACGACCTCACGGTCCGCTACAACATGCCGGGCACGCTATCCACTGCGCCACTGTCTCAAACTCAGGAGGCTTTACAAACGCGCCTTTTATATTGCAAACTTTCCTCTCACAGTGCTCTTGATCGGCGGGCTGGTGCCGCCCTCTGGGAGAGGTAAAGTGAAGTGATGCATCATGACCGTAGCCTCCGCGATTAGCTCCTCCAACGCGTCGTCGCTACGCGTCTGTCCGATTCGGCGCGTATCCAATAGGAGAGGTGCAATTTTCTCAACGCCTTAACACACCGCGAGGTGGCGGCCTTAGCCCAAGCGTCGGCCTCGCTCATAGCATCCATCCATACCAAAAATAACTCTACAACGCGTGCCTGCCTTGCCTGGTGGTAACACCGTGTTCCCCGCTTACGGTCACCCCGAAAAAAATCACAGCTGGGCTACAGGGGAGACCCGACGCGCGTTGCGTTTCCCTCTTGTCCGGCCGTGGTGTTCAATAACTCTTTAACATACCACGGGATGGCGACCTTAGCCCAAGTTCTGCGTCCAATCAGCGACGCTCTTCTGGCTGTCACACCGCTTTCACTGATTACGCTCTCACCGTTAACTACTACAGCTACCAGAAGGGTTTGTTTAATCATTGATCATGGACGTTGGTCGTCGGCATGGAGATGTACCAACAATAGTCAACGTGGGTGCATCCACGTTAAACGGTGCTATAGCTGCCAAACACCAATATACATGGCGCAAGCTCTCTTATATCAATGTGCAGTAAACATTCAACTACTTCTGTAAGGACACGGTTTACTTTCGTGTAATACCGATTCCTATGACGGAGGGATCAACGATGTTTTTTCTGCAAAGAGCTTCGCAATTCGCCGTGATAAGGCTGTATTAGCCAGTTAGTTGACAGCATGAGTGTGTTGTCTGCATTGATACGCCCCCTTCTGTAGAATCCACACATTCTGTAGAATTCAACAATATATCTTTACGGATCATCAAAATGTGATACACTCATACACTATATACGTTTCAATACACATAACAAGACATCCAAATTCATGTTCCACGATTTGTTTAAGCAAGTTTTGTCGTCAGCCCTTTATCCGAGTGATCTCGCGTGCAAACTCAGCAGCTTTAATAACTTCAATACGCCTATCGACCGTGTTCTCTCGCGTGGACGATATCTCGAAGGCAAACAGAGCTAGCGAAACTTCCATGACGGGGCTTAAAAACGGCCGACAATAAAGGCTACGCTTTGTAAAGGAAACGAGCTTGAGTGGATAATCCCTTATTATATTTTCAACACGCTGAAAATCTGATAATCAGCAGTGTACTGCTGCAACACTACGCCCTCATCATGCAACGGCGCATTGCGAAAGCAGTCGTATCGAGTGTAACACTAAGCATCACATTACAACGGATTAACAATTTCAAACTTGCATTTTTGTATTTAATAGCGTGAATATTATAATGAGTATTTCATTGTTGACTCGACAAATATTCAGCAAATATCTCGTAATGGCGCCCCCCGTCGAAAGTACGGCTAGCAACGGGCTTCATACGGCTAACAACTAGAACCCCGAAGCAAGTTTCAGTTGCGACGAAAAGTGTCAAGAGGGCTCGATCACAATTGTCAGGCACAGTAGAATGATCAAGCCAGAACTTGAGACTTAGGCTTTAGAGCCTACGGTCTTACTCCTGCATTTGGCGAGAAATAAATACCAAAAATGATTATCGAAATCTCAAAGTAAAGAAACTGTAGTGAGCAGTCACTGTTTTCAAATTGAGCACTAGAATCATTGAGAAAAAGCTGCGTATCTATTACTGTCTAAACTCGTGTTTTATTATTTTTTTTTTCAGTAAGTGTCGCTTCTGTATTTATACTTGTCTCTGTGTCATTACCAATACTTCTGTAATGAAGCAGAATTACAGATACTTCTGTAATGAAGCAGAAGTCCGATAAAACGTCTTTGTTGAGAGATCCTTCCGAGTCAACGGTTTGTATTGCTGAATGCAAGGTCAAAGGCAATTATTCGTGAAAGCCACACATAAAACTCGGCTCGCTATACCGATCAGCGCGCGCACCGCAGCAGTTCCCTTAAGGAAGCGAAGGAGAGTGGCGTGCCGCCAGAGTTGGTTGCAAAGTGACCAAAGCCCATTTGGCAAGCAGCCAGCCCTATCAATGGTATCGCACTTCTCGCTAGTTTGAGCCTAGCCAGAGGGTTTTTCTTCTTGTAACAAGGTCGTGCAAGACAGAAACGAGAAAGCGCGAGACAACAAACGCATTGTCGTATGTTGCAGGCGGTAGATCTTCTCCACGATTAGCGCAGAAAATGTCACATTCGTACAGACAAGAACTGCCATAAATGGAATTACGTTCTCGAAAGTAATTCATTCAGAGAGGCCTCTAATTTTGCTCCCTTAAATTTAGCAGCAAACTTCTCGTGGGTCCCCGATGGCTGCGTGATCTACATATATATAAATCAGTTTTCACAAATGTAATTGACCTCAAAACTCATAAAGAAGGCATCGCCAAGAATGTAAATCACAGTAGGTTACGCTGTGCAGAAAAATAGTCAGTGCTATATGTAACGCGAGAGCATGCTTTTGCCAAATGTTTCCATAACGTGCCACACAGATGTCGCCACCGCGTGCATCTGCATGTGCGCCGAATGTCTTCAGTGAACTGCTGCTTTAACGCTGTGTTGCTTTTCCTAGCCATGGGCCGCGCCTCTTGACAAATGCGACAAGTTCTAGCTTACGTCGATAATTTCACGTTCTCGGTGCGACATCGACGTTCAGAAATGTTATTCGCGCTGCCTCAGCAGATTTTAGAAGCACACTGTAGTATGAACTGACTTTATGGTCGGCCCACGTCTTTAGACTGATCTTAGTGTTCAGCCGATAAAAACGGTCAGATAATAACCGGATAGCCATTCCAAAAAGAGTGTTGAACTTCCTTTTTGTTTTGCATTAAGAGGCCTCCAAATGCTCACATTTCGCAGTGCTCCAGCATCCCTAGTAACTTCATTTCACCGAATAATTTCACGTGCTTTCAGTCTTATCATCAACGCAATCGCCACTCTTCTACTTGATGGAAATGCGTCAGAGTTTCGTCCAAAACGAGAAGCATTAATAAAGACAACAATGTATCAGACAACTACATAAAGTAAGCTTCGTAGTTTTAGAGGCCGTATATAATGCAGTAAATATGCGTTTATTAATTACCAAGCCAGATGTCACGCACACGCAGACAAACCTGAACTAATCTCACGCAATGACCGCTCGCTGCGTTGGCTTCAATAATAATATCTGGGGCTTTACGTCCCAAAACCACTATATGATTATGAGGGACGCCGTAGTGGAGGGCTCCGGAAATTTCGACCATCTGGTGTTCTTTAACGTGCACTGACAACGCACAGTACGCGGGCACCTACCATTTCACCTCCACCGAAACGTGACCGCCGCGGCCGGGATTGAACCCGCGACCTTCGGGTCAGCAGCCGAGCACCGTAACCACTGATCCACCGTGGCGGACCGCCGCGTTGGCTTCAACGCGCTTCAACGTGTGTCCAAAAGTTTGAGACTATAAAACCAACGACACTAGGCGCGCAAAAAACATCGCGCATACGAAGTGACCAGCCACCTCGGTTCACTCAGGCTTCGTACCCGATGAGGATTATCTGTTGACCACCTATGCGCTCAGCTGTCGCCGCGCGGAGCATGAACGGTCCGGCCACCGGCTGACTAGAGAAGCAGAAGCGTGCTCACCTGTAGACCACGTCACCACCCCCTCCACCTTGCTGGCTTTCGTGCAGGAAGATAGTGTTTCGAAGTGGGGAAAAACGCTCATTTCTGCAACCAAGCGTCGTTGTGATAAGGGGGGAAGGAGAGAGAAAGATCGAAGAGAGTAAAAGGTAGCCCGCAATGTCGAGATGAGCCCCCCCGCCATAACCAAGCGCCAGGTTGTGGTATATCTTTCCCCTTTTAGGAAAGCGAGTGGATACGCGCATGAAGTCGCCATCCTACTCTGCTCATTCTCGCATATCTTTCCATTCACCCACAGTGTACCATGCACGGAGGTATTATTGCACTTCGACTTGTAGGGAACATCACGGCGACGACGGCGACAAATTTTCTCCAGGTGCGTCTCTGTAATTGCTATTGGAGCCAAATGCTTTCAAAAGTTCACGTGCCACAGTGCGCCTGCTTCCACCTAACATCTTTATTTCATCAAACAACGGCACGGAGTTGCAGCTCTCGCAGTGAGCAGGTGCATATATCCTTTGTATGTTATTGACCCGGTGTGTTTATAGGGACCTCTCAAGCATAGGTAAAAAGTGTTGAACACATCAAACATTAACCCCCGTATTCAGAAACGCTCCTTGACTTGAACTTGACATGCCACCGCCTTCAATGCAGCACAAACGCGTTTCGAACTCGCTGTCTTTAGGCGGTGGCAAGTCAAGTTAAAGTCAAGGAGCGTTTCTGAATACGGGGGTAAGGCGCTGATAGCTGTGAGGACCCAGTCTCACACTACATGTATTCATGTCTCTGTCAGCGGCAACGCACTAGCAGTGACGCTACCAGGCCTCGAACACTTCGGCTAGTTTCGGTATTGAAAATAAAGCGTCTCCATGATTTTGGTAGCAAGCGAAAATTCAGCAACTTTTGCATATGTGTCTTTGTCTTTCCAACCTACGCATCAATAAATTAAAGTTATGCAATTATGTGTAGAAATAAAATGTGTTCTTGGCTACTTACCTTGTTTAACACTCTATATATTAATTTAGACGCTTCAGTCGTTGCACCGATGGGCGGCGCTTTCGCTCTCATCTCTTCTGCTGCCGCTCCGTTCGTCTGCACCTTCCGCTTTCACTGTGCGCACGTGTAGAAATTTTCTAGTATGCCGAAAAGGTGAAATTTTTGGTGTCTGTGAGTGCGAGCGCGCTCAAAATGCCAGAAAAACTATGGAAAGGACACAAAGCGTGCTGCTCTGCTGTGTGGTGCGACAACTCGGGAAGGAAGAGCACAGCGAAATTTTCCCGCTTCCCAGCGAACGACAGGTAAGCGCACTTTTTATTCGGTCTTTTTTATTCGGGTTAGGAAAAGGGTGCTATCTGAATAAAAAAAGCTACAGGGCGAACCGAAAAATTTTTTGCTCTTGCCTCACAATATATATATAGATATATATATATATATATATATATATATATATATTTTTTTTTTTTTTTTTTGCACAGAGCATTTTTTAATAATTTTGTAAGTATGTAAAGCTTCTTGTCGACAGTTTCTCGTGAGCCGACTGATGCTAGCTGACGCGCAGATGAAAATTTCTCTTCGGTATCGGTCGTTTAGCGGTTGCTCCTAACTTTTTTTTTCCACGAAAGCAAGCTTGCAAATTATCTTTGCCGAATGTGCTTAATCGCTTTTTCGACAAACGTGCATGTTAAACATGCATGTTAAAAAACTAGCATAGATAACGTTGCTCCGCCCAAAATTAGAATACGCATCTGCCATCTGGGACCCTGAACAAACAGATATCATCAATAACATAGAAGCCCTGCAGAACCGTGCTGTGCGATTCATTTTTTCTGATTATTCACATTACAGTAGCGTCACCTCGTTAAAGAAGAAAGCTGAGTTGGAGAACCTAGCACTTCGCCGTAAAATTTCCCGGTTATCACTCTTCCATAAACTTTATGATCATCATTCTCTTCATGATGCATTCTTTCAGACACCACCAGCTATCTTCCCACGTCGCGATCATACATATAAAGTCAAACGAATAAACTGCCAGTCTTCTCACTATGCTCATTCATTTTTGCCACGCACAATAACCGAGTGGAACGCATTACCATCAGACGTTGCCACGGAACACAATCTTAGCAAATTTCAAGATCTTATTCATGCACAACTTTCTACCTAACCTTACTATATTAATTTTCTTTTCCTTGTCATCTGAAGTAATTTTCTGGTGAATCCGGTTGATGTTTCATGTTGTTTGTCTGGTTGAAAATGATTTTTGTACATGGTATCCCTCCATTTACTTGGCACTTTTATTTTCCATCTTTTGAAATGCATATATAACATGTAACTGATGTCTCTCCCCCCCCATGTAATACTCTCGTCATGAGGGCCTTTGGGGTTTTTTTGAAATAAATAAATAAATAAATAAATAAATAAATAAATAAATAAATAAATAAATAAATAAATAAATAAACTGGTTTGGCTAAAGCATTCCGACGACCAGTTTCTTGTAGTGACATTGCCACCTTTGAATGTTTATTAACACGAAAGATGCCCGAAAATTATTTACATAGCAGTGACCGCTCGCACTCCAGGTTACGAGAAGTTCGAGTTACCTGCGCGACGGCCGAGCTGCGCTTCGCTTTTCAACCTGTGCTAAGACACATTTTTTTTATTGCGATAACAATTACATGGAAGCTCTCCGCGGATTGTTGCCGCTGCCGCCTCGGATATATATATATATATATATATATATATATATATATATATATATATATATATATATATATATATATATATATATATATACGCCTCTAAAAAACTGTTTATTGGTGACGTTTCGATCGAAACGTCACCAATAAACAGTTTTTTAGAGGCGTATATATATTTCTCCTATTTGTTCTACGGCAACCGAAGCCAGACTCTTCATAATCTATATATATATATATATATATATAAGGCGCAAAGAAAATTAAATCAGAAGAAAAGAATTCCGAAGCACCCGATCGGGGATTCGAACCAGCGACCCCTCACTCCACAGCGCGCTGCGTTAGACAACTCAACCACGTGGCCACCATGCATGCGCCGGCACCGTAACGGCGAGCTATTTATATACACCATTTACCGCGGGCGCTACGCAGATCTCGGAGGAGCTTGAGCGTGTTTTTTATCACGCAACTCTCCTGCATTTTACTTCAATTCGAAAACTGCCCTTGAGACGCGCATGAAAAAGTGGCCCCTTTCTGTACCCACTCGTGATGTGGAGCGCGAAAAAAAAAAAAAGAAAGAACATCGGGCGCACCTTGCGTCAGACGCCAACGCGTAGCAGGAGACGCAGAGGGGTCGCTCCACGCGCCGCAGTTTAAAAGAAAAAGAAATATCTATTATACCCGTGTCACACGGGCGCGCAAAAAGTCTGTTACGTAAGCGGTCTTTTACGAGGTTTTGGTGACGCCATCTAGTAAACAAACCTTCAAACGCTCCTTTCCGCGCGCAGTAAATTGCATAAATGGCCGTTGTAGCGTTTGCAGGTTTGTAGATGGCGTCACCAACACTTCGTGAAAGACCGCTTACGTAAAAGACTTTTTGCGCACCCGTGTGACACAGGTATAAGAGCGTCGGGTTCCCCATTGTCGACACTTGCAGCGTGTTGCTCAAACACAAAGACGTAACAACTGTGAAGGTTGTTAGTTCACACTAGTCCTGTGTATACCTGCATGTGTGTTCTTTTCGAGCGTCCTTCTTTGTGCTTCAGCGGCGCGCTGCAAGTATCGAGCTGCTTGTCGTACTTCCTGTGACATTCCAATTTCTTGCTATCGCATTCATTGCTTCGCCCATGCGGCAAAACTGTAACTTTTTCTTTGTCTCTTCTTCGCAGTAACAATATTTGTTTCGCTTTTACGTGTTGTTCATTGATATCCATGGTGATATTTCTTCCATTTTCTAGGTGTGACGTATGGCGGAATTGCGCCAAAAGGGGAGACCTCGCGGGGCTGGCATGAAAGTAAATGTACAACGGCTGCCGCCTCTGCTGGGACCACTTCACTGAATGTGTTTAGCCAACCCTGCCAGAACGCGGCTGTTGTTGACGGCTGTTCCCACTGTTCCAGTGGAAGTTGCGTCTCTGATCGATCAAAAGTTCTACGAGCAAGTCTGCTACTTTTAGATACAAGGCCTTTCACAATGAAGAAAATACTAGGTCCATGGCCAACGGCAGGCCTTCAGAAAAGAGCGCTTGTCGCCTTCAAGAAGTTTCTTGAAGAATCAAATATTTTATGGAAATATTGAACTACTGTACTCGATGTCGCCGTCCCCTTCATACTAAAGGAACAGTGTAATGTTGTGGTGCGCGCTTGATTTTATGTGTAATCATTTGCCTCAGTGTGTTTTGCCATGTATGTCAAGCATTAGGCTACAGAATATTTGAGTTTGAACTTCTACATATGAACTGACTCTTCCTATCTGAACTTGTGATACAACACTTGTGCACATATGAACCTATTAGACTTATCTGAACTCTCATGTAATGTTCGGTTGTGCTGTATTTTCACATCGTGTGTTCTACTGTATTGCATTTTGTGCCCTTATTATTTTCTTAGTACATATTTTGTCTGCTAAGCGAGAAGGAGTAGCCGGTGCCACCATAATGGCACCAACCTCTCCTATTTCACCATTTCAATAAAAAAAAAGTAAGAAAACAAGCTATTAGAGGTTGCGACTGCATTTGCTTCTGTAGTCGATTTTCGCACCGCTTATTGTCTGATGCATAACTCGCGTGCCATATTTAAACATGAGTTCAAGGTGTGTCCTGTACACTGGATTTCATGCGATTGCCTTCCTTCGCTACCTACCTAAACGTGACATACATCAATTCTATCTTCAAGGACCCTCCCGGGCACAAGCCACAGCGGCTTCGGCTCAAGACCACCCGGGTAAAAATAACGTCTCCGCAGTGGCAGGTATGCACAGGCCGGCTTGTTGCTTCTGGGCATCAAGGAATGGGCGCGTAATTTTGCTTTGTTGTAGTGGACGAAACAGCTAGAGGCAAAGTGAGGGGGGGGGGGGGGAGGGTTGAAGAACTAAAGTACAAGGTACGGCACAAAAGTGAACAGTTTTCTTTTTTCATGTCGTCTGCCTATGCGGCTCCGCGTGACGTTACGCCGCGAAATTTGTTCCGCGTGCGCCAGGGCATTGCGTGCGTTTCGGTTCTTAACAGCGGTACTGTTTTATAAGCTCGAATAATCCCCTGTATGTCGAGAACAAAAATTATCATCATCATGAACCGGCACGCGCCCTCTTCGTCCTCTTCTTCATCTCCCAGAACACGGGCGCTGATTTATCTGGCGTGGGACGCAATAACTCTGATGGACGACAGAACGAGTACGGAGGGAGAGAAAGAAAGAAAGAAAGAAAGAAAGAAAGAAAGAAAGAAAGAAAGAAAGAAAGAAAGAAAGAAAGAAAGAAAGAAAGAAAGAAAGAAAGAAAGAAAGAAAGAAAGAAAGAAAGAAAGAAAGAAAGAAAGAAAGAAAGAAAGAAAGAAAGAAAGAAAGAAAGAAAGAAAGAGCAAGAAGGGGAAAAGAATGACCGAAATTAAGCTCGGAGAAACTCCGTTAGTCGCGAACATTGTCATCATCATGATGACGATTGAATGGGATTTCATTTCCTCTTACGGGCAGTGTAGAATTGTAAAGCCAAAGTAGCCAAAGTAAAAAAAGAACAATTCGCAGTACTACAATATCCTTGGAGAGCTAGTGAGAAACCAGCAATGCTTAACATGTTACGTGAATGTAAAACAGCGTTAAAATTTGGAGCATTGCTCAATGCCTTTTGGAGTAGTATTTTTAGTTGAAGCCATGCAAAAAAATACAATCGGAGCTGACCTTTCTGAGCAATGTATGCGCCACTTAACAGAAAAAGTGCTGGGATTTGTTTAGGCAACAGTCCAACATGCCAGCTTAAATGTTACTTATTTTGTCCTCACTTCCAGAAGGCGAGCCCACCCCAGACAGCTTTGTCTCCCATGAATTGCCGTCTCATCTCTCTAGAATGCGATCATTTGTACTTACTGCACGAGATATACAGCTATACGCAACTGCGGCATGTATTGAATGTCTTTGTTTTCGATACGTTGCTAATAAAAGCAGTGTATAAACCACATTTTTCGACCACTCCTTTTTCTTGCCGAAAGAAAATCTCACGCGTCGGGGCGTGCGGGCTTGGGCGTATTGCACTGAGAAACATTTCCAAACAAATGTTTTCTGCGCGTGCTGAGATTTCGAGAAAATTAACAACCGAAAGCTGGCGAAAACATGTGCAGCAGCAACACAATTTGAAAATAAATATTCAAGCGGTGTTGGTTTCCGCTTGGAGCACACAAGGTAGTCGCGCGCTCGTCGAGCGCATAACAGGCGACAAGCGGCATGGCGTTTTCTCCTCGCGCATAACGAAAGCGTTGCCCTAGCAGCAGCAGTGATTGTTTTTGTTGTTTTTGTTTTTGAAGTTTGGCCTACCAAACACCCGGTGAAAAACTGGCGCTAGTGACGCAATTCCCGCTTACCTGGGGGGGGTATACCAGCTGACCTAGTCCTGACGCTACCGAGAACTTGTGATAGGGGCACTTTCTTTGAGCAGAACAATTTTCGTTTTAGAGCACTTTGGAACATCCTCTATCACATTTTGGAGCGTTTGAGAGAACTTTGATGGAGCAAGTTGAATTTAGCCACTTCTCAGCTACTTTCACAGCACAAAAAACACAGGATACTGGCTGCACTAAAGGCGATTATATTCTTGGGAATAACGCATTCAAAGTGCACATGTGCTTGTCACTACGCAGAGCTCCTGCCCCACAACTATTCCGTCTTCATGTTAATGAAATGTTCCTTCACTATCACACATGGCGCACATGTTCACACGTAAAACTTCCTCTTCAATGTTGCCGCATCTTTCAGTTGGCATCTTCCAGCCTAGTCATGTTATCAGCAACACTGGCCGTCCTCAACAGGAAGTATACTTGACCAAATTCACTCTCTGTACTGACGAAACTATCCTGAAGAAGAGTCGCGAATCAGTGAGATCGGCTCTAATTACTCAAGCAGGGAGATGTATTCGCGGTACATGAGGAACCAAAAAAGAAAGAAGGGACCTGATTTCGCCCGAAAGGAACATCAATAATAGCGATAGAAATGCTCTAGACAACTGCACGAAGTACGGTTCTTAAAATTGTAAGCATTCACTTACTAATTAAATTAGTACACTTGGTGTCCCGTGCGAACAGGCAAGCAAACAGGCAAGCAAACATATCTCGCTCGATAACAGCAAATACAATCGAACCCGCATATGCTAAACTTCCAAAGAACAGGAATTAGTTCGATATATAGGAGAATTCAATGTACAACTTCTAATGAAATGGTTGCACTTTCATTGCGAATTTTGGTGCGTGAGTTGGCTTCATGGCACTGCTTGAAATAATGTTAGGAAGCCGCCTTTACAACAATACGCAGGGTTTTTTTTTTTTTTTAACGTATTTTTCCGCGGTTTGTAGTTGGAGATGCGAGGTTATATGCAGGGGCGGGTTATAGGCGAGAAGATGCGTTATCGATGTAAATAGGGCCTCGAAACCTTCCCTAGCAGCTGTGCATACTCATCGGCCGCGAAGCGTCGACCTATTCTGCCTTGGTCCTACTGTCGGCAAGGTGAACTACTAAGGTGAACTTGTTGGCTAGTTGGTTGAACATCTTGAATCCGGAAACAGCGCGGTGAGAATGAACAAAACATCTCACGTAGCGCTGACGATCAACTGAAATTTATTTTGGCGAAAGGTGTACATAAATAGACGCGAAATAGCACCTCGTCACAAACTACTAACAAAGCAAGAAAAAATACAGAGAAGAAAAATAGGCAATAGGATGGTCATCATAACATGATGCTGCGTGCGCACGGGGAAAGCGACTCAATCATGACAAGTTAGCCGAGAGATATAAAATTTCTTTGTCAGATAGTTGAATAGATGGTGTACTGGCATATTTATCTTTTAACAATGCAGTAGGCCTCGATAACTTATCGCGTCATTTGATTACTGCTCCTTGCTAGCGCGTCACATTTTTCAAATTCAGGGCATCATGCACACCGCTTGCAATGAACGCCGAGACGGCGACTTACGGCTCTGGTTACAGAGCCGTTAGTGGTCATCACGGCGTTCAACGTCGGCCTTGTTTTTCAATACCATACTCAGCGTTCTTCTTGGGATGTCGTACACAGCGGCGACGTGAGGCTTCTTTTCTCCACGCTTGACTATGCTCATCATCGCCAGCTTTGCCGAGAACAGCAGGTTCTTGTGCTTTACGTCATCCGTCGCGTTAACGAAACGAGCAGAGAAGCTAACGGTGACCCTGCACGACGGGCCGGCGGCGCGACGAGGAGGAATCATGCGGAAAAACACATAATGGCAAAGCGGTAGTTCGTACTTGTTCCACGCGGAGCACTCCTAATCACACCACCCGCGGCTCTTCCAAATGCACGCGGGAATGTCCCCTTCCGTTAGGAAAAGCCAAAAATTTGTAAGAGAAAACCAATTTCTTGGGGCGTGTGACGATGCCCGATGTTCGATATATCAAGTGTTCCGGCTATTTCTGTTCGATATAGACGTAGACGTTCCATATGCAATGACGCTAAAGCATTGTCGTGTTCGAAAATAGTTCTATATAAAGGATCATTTGATTCACCCGGGTTCGATATAGTTGAGTACAACTGTACTCGCTGTCACAGTGTTGACGCGAAAAAAAGCGCCAGACAGAAGTGAGAAGACGTGTCACGTTGACTTTCAGTGTCAACGCGCCTCCAGAACTTTCAGATTACGCATCTTCCAAGAATGGGCGTACGGAAGACAGCGCACTCGAAGCGACCAGCCATCACAGCTCGCTCAGCCTTCGCGCTCGCCGCAAACTGTATGCCTGCCTGAGAGGGCGCGCAGGCTTAGCCGCACCACGAAGAGACGCAGGCGGCAGAGCAGCGCTCACTATACAGCAGGGACGCACGCTCACCTGCCCGCGCGCGAGACGACGGCGCGCAACCTCGAATCCGCAGCGTACATGGCTCGCAGCGCGATATGATTTATCGCAGTAGGACTTTCTAGTATCTGCGGAACAACGCAGTGACGGGCCGCGCGATGATGAATTTTCGCAATAGAATACTAAAAGCGAGCTTGACGTCACTCAGCTAGCGTCGGCAAGCTCCCTCTCTCCGGGGACCTCCCTCTATCCGGGGACCGCGGTTATGGAGATTTTTCCAGCGCTGAACAAAAGAGCTGCCAGTTCTGTGCAGCGCAGAAAAACCATGCCGCACTATCCATCCGAAACATACAACCGACTGAGTATTTATCCGACACGAAAGGAAGGCTTTGCTGTATATCGATCACAGTTAATGCTTTCGTGATCCCGTTATCTAGCGTCGCGCAGCTAGAGAGAAACGATGTTTTCGGGCGGCGACGGTATGATTATCAAAAATGCACGGCACAGCTGGGCTCGGATTGAGCACGTTATGTGACGTCCGAGACTCGTTTCGACGCCGTTGACGCAGTTTGGCGCAATTTAAGTCGATTTTATTAGGATGGTGGGGCAAATCCCATTTGGTGCAGTTGGTACAGAAATGGATTCACTGCTGTACATACATACGCGTATGATGAATAATAAGAGGCATACGCTATAGACGGTGCTTTTTTGTCGAACGTGGTCCCCAATTTTTCGTCCAATTTTTTTGTCACTAAAATCCGTTGAAGTCAAAACTACTTTCTATTCCGTCCTCTGCTTCTTTGTTAAGTGTAGTACAAATACCTAATAAGGATCACGCCTGCCCACCGTCAGTTTATCTGTAATTTCTTGTTTGCAGTTCGTCTCATATGTATTTATCAACTGCTTTTGTTTCAGCTCAACTGGAGGCTACGCTATGCCGCTGCCAAAATGATTGACGACTTTGAAAGGAGCCCAGTCAAGCGTGGAGGTAGCGACCGGTGCCCCGCCCGGGTCAAACAAGCCACTGAACGATCTCGTGCGCCGAAAAGTAGCCGCACTTCTGTGATGCAAGCCGGCGATTAAGTATGCCGGCTTCGAGACAATTTAAAGTGCAATGCCTCGAGGCGGGTAACGCGTTCAGCGTTCCAATAAGTTGCCTAATTCTACGAACGTAAGGAACAGTGCTAACTGAAAAACAAACATTGCCGAACAATCTATCTCGTTTCGGCAACTCTTTTATACATGTACAGTCAATCGCAAAAGTTTGCGGACCATGCAAGCGCGGGGCCAACAGTCTCTTCGCGACATTGCCGCTACGTCAGCAGCAGTCGAGAGCAGCGCTACGCCCAAGATTCATTCCATCCAGAGACCAATAACTGGCCAGAACGTTTGACTAGATATTGGTGGAAGTGAGAAGACCGTGAATTATAGCGACAGATTCAATATTGATGCATACTGTGCGATAGAAAACAAGGACGACAAGCAGACGGGTACAAGCGCAAACTATCAACTGAAGGTTTATTTTTCACATACCACATATTCAGTCATATGTATGTGGTATGTGAAAAATAAACCTTCAGTTGATAGTTTGCGCTTGTCCCCGTCTGCTTGTCGTCCTTGTTTTCTACCGCACAGTATGCATCGATCATGAGCCACCAAATGGCCCGGTCGTCCACTTTGACAGATTCAAGCGTCCTTTTCGCGATTTGAGAAGAAATATACCTTTAAACTGGGTCAAAAAAAAAAAAGTATATCGCGCAGCCTAGCGGAAGATCCTGGCTGCTGCACTATGGAGTCGTTCCGTTAGCTGCACGTAGGTCTGATGCTTCTACGATCATTATAATTAGAGCTCAAAGTTAGATTACGTATACCGTACAAGCTCGGTAATTCGACACTAGTTAATTCGGAAAATCGGATAATTCGGACGCGTTCTCTGGTCCCGGCCAGCATACGCACTTTTTAATGGCATCGAACTCTCGTTGATTCGGTCATATTAGGCCTCAACCCGGTTAGTTCAGACGATCCTCGGAGGGCGCTGAGCCCAAAGCGCCGCAAATGTGCAACGCAAAGGAACGAAAACGGCATTCGCGGACAGCCGAAACGACCGCGGGCTTTCAGAAAGGCGTGGTCAACATTCCCAATCGCGATCTTGGTACATAGTAAAGTGCGAGTTCAGAGCACGTTCAGATTAAAGGAGTACTGACACGATTCTGAGGCACCCCAAAAGGGAACTCTATCGTTTCCATAGTGTGCACTGTCATCGCTCTCCACACACCGGAGCCACACAACGCGTACAAAATATTATACATTGATTTTAAAGTTCGTCGCCCAGCATCTGCAAGCCAGCCCCACCGCAATGGACATTATCATGACAAATCAACACAACTCACTGGGTTCGCGAAATTTGCGTCCTGCATGCAGCCTGAGTCGCAGAAATCGCTGTCAGAGTCACTGGACGACAATGCACTCATCGTTGTTTACGTGAACCATGTGCGACTGACAGCAAACAGGCAACTGTTGCTAGTATGTCGCGAGTTGCAGTCTTCCCGTGACGTCAGAGCAGACTTGATACGTCACTGCGAAGCCACCCTCTCGATACCGAAACCGAAATTGCTGTTTTAAGGTAGCGGTAATAAAAATATATTCGATGCATTCCCATGCACCGCGACACTCTTTTTGGGGTTCTCGACACCCACGTTTTTATTTAGAGCAACAACCCGAAAATATTTAAAATTCGTGTCAGTACTCCTTTAAGACACAGGGGTGTTGAGCCGCGTTCACATTGTTAACGAAGTACCAAATTACGAAAAATTGCTGTTTTTGGACTACTAGTATGCCAAAGAATTGCTGAAAAAAATTATACGTGGATGTAACAGACATTTATTGTTTTCTTGATACTTTCGATAATTCGGCATTCGGTTAATTCAGTTTTCCCGGTCCCGTGAAATCCGAATTAAAGAGCTTTTACTGTATTATGATCCATCCCCGCTCTGCTCTGTGCTGCTTACGCGGTGAAAGGAGTTGACGCTGAGAAGCGGCACTGCCTTCGCGGCAAACATGTTGAGCAGCAGCGCATGCGCGCGGAGTGCATGCATGCGCAACATACCGCAGCGCACAGACACCGGACACAAATATTCCCTATTTGTCTATTTAATGGACTGACGCGCTCTTCAGCAGCCTTGGTTACGCTATTCTGACTCGACAGCATTATATCTGTGCAATTGTCGTCAGTCTACTGAAACAAACAGCGCGAGAGGAGAGGACGTTGGGGGACACATACACGATTGGCGACTCACAACTGTATGAGTTTCCTGCGTCCCTGTCTTCGCGCCCTGTTTTTTGTTTCAATATCTATAAAAACCAACTACAAGCTGATACCTACCCAACGACACACCACTCGAGGCAATTCGTGATTGCTGTAAATCTGCTATCAAACTATAATTAACAATGAGCTTCGCGGCGGCAGAGAATTGGTGTGCCAATGAATAACAAGAAAACAAATTTCCGGCATAGCGCTGCTGTCGACGGTAGCTGGCGCACCACTCTGTGGCGACGACAGGCTTTTTTAGCACGAGCACATGTGGTCCGTAAACTTTCGCGGCTAACTTTACACTTATATGTTGTCCTAAGCGGAAAAAAAACGACGGCAGTTTCGTCCGAAGAGTGAAACCTTGAAAACGACAGCTACATGTTTAGCGTTGCGCTCGAATACCTTGGACCATCTTGGGGTCAGCTGTTCCAACAGTAAGCGCGGGGGCGTATTGCTAAAACAGCCGACCCCAGCATGGTAAATATTCACCATGAACCGGCTTGCATTAGGACGGTAAAACCCATAATTCAAAGTAGTAGTCATAAAAATACGCCTGACAAAACTCTTCGTTGTACTGAGAGGGAGACAGCGCACTTAGACGGGACAAAAAGTTACACGAAGCACACGGACACAGCGCTGTGTCTTAGACACAGCGCCGTCTAAGTGCGCTGTTTCTCGCGCAGTATGTACCAACTGGCCCGCCAACAACCTGTGTTGCAATTAACTTCGTCGTAGGTTTTGCTTCCTTTTCTTTTCTTTTTTTTTTTTTAATTCACAGAGATAGCGAGTCACATCGCAAAACTTTAAACGCAAACACTATACCGGGTGTTCAAAGTTAAGCTTTATCGTTTTATTAAAATTCAGCACTGGGAAGAACATGAAAACCACCTTTGCAGATAACTTATACATCCAGGGGGACACGCAATGAGACGATAATTATCGCTTTCAGGTGCCCAATTAACTCAGATTCAATAATTAACTTTTTAGTGATTGCAGCAAGAAAGCATGTTTGTATTGAAAAGTTTGAGGCAGTCGCATTTATACACAGTTCCACTTGGAAGAATTCTTCTAGCATGTCTGTGCTCCGAGATATCCCGCTGCAAAGTTTAATTGTGGTTTACCTGATTACGCATGCAAGACAGTCAGCGGTGGCGCAAACTCCTCCCCGGTGGGCCGTGGCAGTTGCGTGCGTCGTTTAGTCTGATAACGGGTCGAAGGCACAGGCAAAGATGATAACGGTTACCCTTTTGCTACTGGATGGTGATAGCAAGCAATGACTGTTCGTCACATCGGGGAGGAACATTGCGCTGATCCACAGCGCCCTGCATGCGTAATCAATTAAACTTTGCAGCGGGATATCTCGGAGCACAGACATGCTAGAAAAATTCTTCCAAATGGAACTGTGTATAAACGCGACTCCCTTCAACTTTTCAATATAAACATGCTTTCTTGCTGCAGTCCCTAAAAAGTTAATTATTGAATCTGAGTTAATTGGGCACCTGAAAGCGATAATTATTGTCTCATTGCGTGTCCCCCTGGATGTATAAGTTATCTGTAAAGGTGGTTTTCATGTTCTTTCCAGTGCCGAATTTTAAGAAAAGCATAAAGCTTAACTTTGAACACCCGGTATGGTTATGTAGAACTCTGCATATAGTGAAAACGTTCACCTACCGATTTCAGCAAGGTGAATGTTTTTTTTTATTATTATTATTATTATTTTTGCATAGTCCAGCAGGCTCGTTAAGTGGCAGAGAGGCAAGGCCTTGACTTCCCGACATGGGAGACCTGAGCCCGGACCGTTAGTCTGCCGGACACTCAATAAAGTTTTTCCGTCCATATCACATCCCGGTAGCGATGTTAATAAGTGCTTTTTGGTCTCATATGACGCAAAATTAGGGGAGATCCCACGCACTGTGGCAATCGATGTTATGCGAAGCAGTCATCAAGGCTATGGCACATTACCTGACTGTGACCCAAGTGTCATGAAATGACTATTGTCCGGCATAACGTCGGCACTCGCATTCAAGCACAGACTCTAGTTTCATTATGGACAGATGCATGCTTCCGGCCCGCTGACGTGCATATCATCACAGCGAACGTTGGCGCATTCCTGCGGGTTGAGCAACGCTAGACTATTCGCAATGCCCATTAAGCACCTTTACGGCACCTGCGCGGTGTAAAAAAGCTGCAGCGAACAACTGCTTTAATTTACCGGTTGAAAATGAAATGCCTGTATACAGTCGAAGGCTAATAAAATTTTACGGCGCTGTCATTTGGAATGTTTTACCGACTGATGTAAAAGCAGCACACAACTTTTCCGCGGCCACGAAGAGTTTCATGTTCACTGGATAAATGGTATAATTGGATTGAACGATGAATTTGTCTACAGTTATCCTCTGTATAATTCGAATCATGTGTATCTAGTTTTGTTTACCACCGACACTTGGGCCTCTTGCATGGCGGCCGGCGCAGTGCCGACTGTGGAAGCGAATACCTTAAAGCTGCACACCGGTAATGAAGAACGACGTAAAGAGCGGGACTACGTATCAAATTTGGCCAGCTGGGGTCCATTAACGTGGATATAAACGAATTCCATCGGTCAATCACGTTTAATCTCCTGCGGAATGCGGTTGTTGAGGACAGCATAGATCCCGCGACGCAGCCCCGAATGAGTGAATGGTCGCTCACACGATTCATAACAGCGCATTTCTGTGAAAAGATAAAGCGTCTTACTTTAAAGTGTCACATATTTATATTGCGAGGTCCCCTATATTGTTCAGTTATAAAAAAGGACATCGCGAGCTCATGCGACTCGCGTACGACGTTACGGGTTTCATGCGAAAGCACCGACGGGCGACCAGCGTGATTTTCAACAGAAAAGGGATCAGCCAATAATATTTCACTAAACTATGTGGCTGCAGAAAATTTCGCGGAGCTGGAATGTGTACGCTGCGGGCCATCACTGGCAGCGTGACTTGCCCCGGGTGCTTCACCACGTATCTTAACGAAAGCTTCGAGTCTTGCAAGAAAGAACCAGATTTATCCTGTCACTGATGGCCCTGGTTTGTCCATTAATTCGCGAAACATGTAGAGACCTTGGTGTTTCTTGGCAAAGCGTTAACAATAAGGGCATAGTCCAACAAGGGAGCAGCTGCCAGTATTGCCAGTTTGTCGCCTGTTGACCGTCCTCCCGCGGCTTCTCCTAACATCCTCCTGGTGGCGTCACTGTTTAAGGGCATTGCGAATAAGTGGCAGAGTCATCGCAGCACATATGTAGACTTTGTTACATGATTATAAGAGCGGATAGGCAACACAAGGAAACATTAGCCAGCAGCTATATAACCAACATTACCCAGTGCTAGCCAACATTGATAAGTTAGGCCACAGTGCTTGGTACATTCTGGGCACTACAGTTAGGTAACGCTATGTAGTGCTACAGACAACTGTTAGCCAACACTGTCAAGCACTAGCCGACAGTAGCTGACAGCCAGCGATAGCCAACATTAGTCACCACAAACCGAAATTTGCAAGCCCAAGCCTGAAAGTGAATCGCCATTATGCTTACAGGGGACCATACAACACTTTTTGAACATGGTCAAAACACGCTGCCGATCGGTAGTGGAACATGTGAGCCAATTATTATGACACTCCACGCGACAGGGAATTTACAATTACGTTTCAAAGACCACCAGAAATCGCGCACTCTTGCTTCCATACACCACTCGAACTAACATTTTTAAAAATTCCTTTTTTCCACGAACAATTATTCCGTGGAATAATTTGCCACCTGATGTTGTTTCATCAGATGACATTGAAAGAACATTGCTCGGAGCATCTCAACCATGACTTCTACCGGTTATTGTAAAGTCTTTTTTTTTTTCCTTTTTTAATTTTTTTATAAAGACTTGTTCAAACTGCTATTGGTGAATATTTTCTCGTTACATGACGCGTTTCAGTGTCTATAAATATAATATTATTACCTATGTTTATGTTTGCTTTGATTTTTTTTCCTTGTATTTGCCTTCACCCTGCTTGGACCTGTATAAGGTCCGCAGTATTGAATAAAGAAAGAAAGAAAGAAAGAAAGAAAGAAAGAAAGAAAGAAAGAAAGAATATGTGTGTATGTATATGTATATTGATTTTCTACTCAAGGCATTGCTTCATTTGTGTCACTTTGTATGTTTGTATGTTTTTTTGTATTTATTATATATTTATTGATGCATCATCCATTGTGTATCCCCTGTAAAATCGGATTATTTCTTTGATTTTTTTTATGTTTTCATAATTGTCTTGTTTCCCACCTGCCTGGTCTTGAATGACCGCAGTATGTTCTAAATAAAAAAATAAAAAATAATAATACCTGGGGTTTTACGTCCCAAAACCAGGATATGATTATGAGGGACGCCGTAGTGGAAGGCTCCGGAAATTTTCACCATCTGGTGTTTTTTAACGTGCACTGACATCGCACAGCACACGGGCCTCTACCATTTCGCCTCCATCGAAATGCGACCGCCGCGACTGGGATCGAACCCGCTACCTTCGGGTCAGCAGCCGAGCACCCTAGCCACTGATCCACCGAGGCGGACCACTCTGAATTCTCTCGGCAAATTACGCCATCGACGGACCCGACTACGTCATCGGAGGGGTGGACACGACCACTGGTTCATTTGATAATTCTTATTCCATAACGCTACGACGGCCGCCACTATGGTGGAAGATAATGGAATAAGACGCTACATAACGCTACGACGGCCGCCACGGGTGGAGGCCGTCGTAGCGTTATGGTGGAATGCGTTATGGTGGAATGCGTTATCATAGAGTTTCCTATAAATACACTAGAGGGAACTCTGGCGCTAGTGTCTATGGGGGGCTGCAACACACAGCTCTTCAGCCAGCATGGGAACCATGGGTAGTACACAAATTTGCCTAGTCTTGCCTAGTCTTCGTTCTTTTGGCTCCGTGTGGCCTGAATCCGCTTTGCCGCAATACGAAGTTCAGCAAAACTTCAGCAGTTACGCTTCGCCACCCTTACCTTTTTAGGCTCACGAATTCAAATACGCTCACGAAGTTCACAACAGTCCATTCTTTTTTCCGAAACAGAACGGAAACTCAACAATAAACAAAGCCACAAGTGCGTTCGAAGCCGGAAGCACGAAGACTAGGCAAATTTGTGTACTACCCATCATTCCCATGGTGGCTGAACGATCGCAGCGCCAGAGTCCCCTCTAGTTAATTTTAGGAAACTATATGTGCGTTATGGTGGAATGCGTTATGTAGCGTCTTATTCCATAACGTAGCGTCTTCCATAGCGTTATTCCATAACGTAGCGTCTTATTCCATAACGCTACGACGGCCGCCACGGAGTGGCACCACGTGCCGGTGCCGCGCCCTGTCGTGTGCTAGTATTAAACAGTAGCCACACTAGCGCGCTCGTGATCCCTGCAGCGACGAAAAAAAGAAAAAAAAAGATGATGAGAAAGTGTTCAAGGTAATGACGCGGGCTGACGTAACTTTTTGCTCCTTTGCCATACCTCCCTCTGTGTATGGAGCTTTCAGTGCACTCAACAGGACAAGACGAGAGAAAAAGCGCTGAACGCGATACTGACACGATTTTCAAAGCTGAGTTTACTCCGCCATGCAAATCTCCTGTATATAGAGACAGCCCTGAGCACGTGTAAAACTCAGTAAACACTGATAAGCTATTTTATTTTGACCTTCAGGTCAATTTTCGCATGGCGCACCTAATGACTGTAGCGTTACATCAGGCTACAGTATATTTTCTGGTGACTTCACGTACCAGTATGGTATATTTGTGATGACGTCAGGTACCAAAACATACAAAATGGCCGCTTGCGCGTCACTAATCATGGAATGAAAACGTTAGGAGGGAGCGTTGCACAATGCAATGGAAGCCTACTGTGTCGGCCCAACGCGTCATCAAAACGTCAGCGCGCGCGGTATGTTTTATCCCTCGCGGTTAAGTTGCGTTTTTGAAACCTCCCTCATGAGGCGGCCGAACTGCGACTAACAAGCACGCTTCAATTGAAAATCTGGGAGATCCCGCGCATCGCGCATTCAGACCGGCTTTTTCCTGTGCCTAATTTTTTGCTTTGAGCCAGGCGTTACGAGGTGGTTCGACATTTTAGTGTAAATTGAGTAGTGTGCATATCGTGGACTTGTCGGGAACCCCGATTACACTGGCTTGCACAGGACTACCTCATGGTCCGATGTAACGCTGACACTCACGTTAGAGCCGAGACTTCAGTTTCATCACCACGAAGTGCACTCTACGAGGCGATGATGTGCATGTCATACGTAGTGGTCGTAAGCGCATTCGCACTACGCTTGACTATAGCTTGAGGAGTCATAGATATGTAATGTTTGTTAAACTGATATAAAAGCGGATAGCCGACACTGACATAACGCTTGTATGGGGTCTTTTTCCGAAACAGACTGAAACACTGGAATGGCTCTGCGGTAGAATACTTAACTGCCATACAGAATGCCTGGGTTCGATTCCTGCTCGAGCAGCGATTTTCACTCTTTGTATCCATCGCGATATTTAACCCATCCACAACACCGCCGACCCCGGCACCGCATTTTCTCCGATACGGGCTCCTTCACTCTGTCGGGTTAAGATTTCCAAAGTCTGGGTTGATGTAGACTAAAAATTACCTGTGGCGCATACCCGCACACCATGGGCCGCGGTGTGCAGGTATGAGCCGCATGTGACAGGTGAAAAAGACTTTATGACGTACACGATAGGAAAGTCATGTTCTTCATGTCATGACCTGCGAATCGTGTTCGTCATACATTCACGTCCTCCTAATCTAATTTTGGTATACACAAAGCTAAGGAGACGTAATGCACAAGGGTTCTTAGGTGGGCTAGTTGGTTCATGGACATTGCGGCGGAACAACGCAAACGACGGGATGAAGAATATACAGGACACAGCGCTGTGTCCTTTATATTCTTCGTCCCGTCGTTTGCGCTGTTCCGTCATCAAGGAGACGACCACGAGTGCACCGAGACGTAGGCGGCTAGACAGACAGATATATAAATTCGAGCGCTTCGAATATTCGAAAGAAAATTCACAGGGTCCCTTGTGCATCCGCCTAAGATGACTCGAAGGCGAAAGCCATCTTTTTCTTCTCATTCGATGTATTGATCTTCCGTCGCATCCCTCCAAAAGCTTTCTGCACCTCCCCCCCCCCCCCCCTCACTAAGAAAAGTGAGAGGGGTGCAGCCCCCCACTTTCGACAGTGGTCACTGTCGGCTGCACACTATAGGAAACCGACAACTGAGGTGAAGTTTTCTGTCAACACAGCAATCCCGTAATCATATAATGAAATTTGTCCTGCGCTTTTGCTGTGGAGACTGCCTTCCGTGTCTCACGATCACGCACTGTAGGCTCTCTGCGGTGCAGGCCGCTTATGCGACGCTTTCGCGCCTTGCGCACCAGCAGTACAGAGGAGGCTACCGCTGAGCATGGGCTCTCTACAACGTTAGAGCACTCTCTAATGCTTTTGTTCTGCTCTGCCTGGCCTGAGATTTAATTTATATCATCGACGAGGCAAACACGGGCGGGAACCAATAAACGTTCTATGGATCGATCAAGCCCCTTCCTGTTTCAGGAAAAACATTTTTTTTACAGACCCGCCCCGGTGGTTTAGAGGTTACGGGGCTCTACTGCTGACCCGGAGGTCGCGGGATCGAATCCCGGTCGCGGAATTTCGATGGAGGCGCAATGCTAGAAGCCCGTGTGCTTCTAGCACGTTAAGAAACACCAGATGGTCGATATCTCCGGAGCCTTCCAATACGGCGTCTCTCACAATCATATTGTGGTTTTGGGACGTAAAACGCCAAACATTATTATTATTTTCTTTCATAGAAAAGGAATAGGATCACCGCTGCTCTATATCCAAGCTGTCGTGAGTCCATGAGTGTGCAGAAGTGTTCAGTGTTTTAGTTGGGCCAAACTGGGAGAGCTAAAAAAGCTTTCCGTTTTAGTCTGCGATTAACCTGTTTATAGTAGCTTGCAGCGATAGCGGCGGCTAGCAACAAGGCGACGAATAAGGCAGTGGACTAGAGCACAATGGGAAGCCCAGCTTTCGAGCTTAACCCGCAACTTGATCTACCGGTCCAAGGAGACGGTCAAGGTCCACGGTTTTCTGGACTAAGAAGACTGAGTTGACAGCCGGGCTAGTTGGCCTCGGTTTATCTTGAATTGACTTGTGCAGCGCAAAATACAATCCGTACGGCAAAGAAGCACACACGCGCAGCGCTGTTTATTTCTCTCTCTCTCCCTCTCTCTCAGCAAGGATGAGTTCACAGAGATGTATGCCCACTCAAACAGCTCAAAATCGTTATACTACAATTGAGAATATTCATTATGCGTATATGAATCCATCTAGCCAGCTGCTACAAGTAGCCGCTGCCAATGTGATCGGCGGGCAGCCTTCTCAAATTACATTCAGGATGAGACATTGTGCGACTTTTCAAAAAAAAAAAAAAAAGGTTTAATTATTATTCAGCACAGTAATGCGCTGTTTAGTGTGCACACGTCATTTTAACACCGCGAGATTTCCCAGATTTGTGATGTCGCGTAACAAACAAGCGATTTTGGGGCACAACAAAAATTTTTGACGAATGGCGAAAAACCAATGGCGAACAGTATGCCGTAATGAAAATAGTTTAATCTCTTATTCTCTTATAAGTAGTCATTACGCGATGGATCATTTTCGCGTCGTTTGTTACATCGCGTTTACGAGCAGGTGTTTTGTACAAGACCCGGAAAATTTCGACTGATCGTAAGCAGCTAACGACGAAAGGAAACAATGCGGGGTGGTTTAACGTTATAATCGCCCACATTTTTTTTCAAGAAACTTCGTGCTTACACCATTTACAAAACCGTATACTTACTTGGAGGGGACTGAGGGCCCTCCAAGCAATATTGCAAATACAAATACGATGAGTATAAAGATTATACTACGACTCTAATGCCACAGATTCCTACTTTTGAAAGAAAAATTGTGATTGACAACTTGACAATAATTGTACTATAATAATAATAGTAATATAATAATAACACGCTAGAAACACTGTTTCGACTATAGGATCAAGTAAGGTAGGATGTAATATATGCAAAGCTGAATATCGCTGAGACAAAATCTCGACGTCCCATCGAGGGAGACGTGAGCCCGGGTCGCCAAAAATCTAGCAGGACAGTGCAAATAAAGTTACTTCTACCACCACTACCTGAATACATGCAAAAAAGTGTAGTACTAATCACGGAGTAGAAAAGGTGCAGCCAATGCTACCTACATTTAAAATGCTATTATTACTCAGCAGCTATTAAACATTAACAAAATTTCATTTCAGTATACAAATCTATACCACTGAGAAGGCCGCCATTGACATAATTGTGTCCATGCTTAAAGTTGTGTGGTTAATGTATAAAAAAATAATGGACGGACGGACGGACGGACGGACGGACGGACGGACGGACGGACGGACGGACGGACGGACGGACGGACGGATGGACGGACGGACGGACGGACGGACGGACGGATGGACGGACGGACGGACGGACGGACGGACGGACGGACGGACGGACGGACGGACGGCACAATCTTTTTCGGAAGATTGTGCCCCTTCTCAACACATTAATTTCTTGAAGGTTTTTAAAGAAAAGGCGTTTCACTTGTGAATTTCCGAAAGACAGTTCCTTGCAGTTTTTGGACCTACATTTGTTTCTGGAATGTGACCACGTTTGCTGGTCTTTCTCCCCTCGTTCTAAGAAATCGCTGCTTAGCTACTCTTCTAGTCCTTCTAAGAATTTTAAGACTGTCATTGTTACGAACTCTTTAGAGTCCGCCCTCAAGAGGTCATGCATACATAAATGTCATGATAGCTTTCAGCAACAGGTTGTTCCGCTAAAAAACGCTGGGTACCCTGCTCATGTGCTTGTGTCAGCGTCTGGGAGATCAAGAAATCTCGTCCGGTTGAAACGGCGGAGCCAGGTGATAAGCCCAAAAAATATGCTGCCATGCCTTACGTACACCGACTGTCCCATCGGTTTAAGAAAGCAGCAAAAAGCTTTAACGTGGACGTTCTTTTTTCTCCAAACCTAAAAGTAGGAAAAGCTTGTGCTGCGATTTCGAAGAAGGCTATAGAGGAACAGCGGATGTAGGTTGCTCGGTGAAGCATCGCAATCCCACCGTTCCCTGCGCCGTTGGGGTTGTTTACAGGATTCCCCTCTCCTGCGGAAAGGTGTACATATAGGCCAGTCCGGTAAATGTATTAATGAAAGAGTTCGCCTGCACAAAAATACCTTAAAGGGAACGCCGACGTCACATCTGTCAGCTCATTGCAGATCGTGTGGGTGTAACCCTTTTCTTTTTTCAATAACAGTCATTATGTTGGAGCACAAAGACAAAAGGGCCCGTGAATTCGCGGAAGCATTCTTCATCGAAATGAAGGGTGATGATTGCATATATGAACCGCCTGTTTGTTTGCTAGATTGCGAGGTACGCACGCTTAGCAATTTCTTTCACGCGACCTAAAATTCCTGTGCACGCAGGGTGTTGGTTTTCGTAGCGTTCGTTCTTTGTTTCAATAGACTTCAATTGTTAGACAGCGCTCGTACTGTGTACTTCTCGTCTTGTGTCTCCGTCTTGTTCGCCCTGATTTTTACAAGTATGCATCGTTTCCAATTCGCCCACCTCTCTACCTTACGTTAAACCTCCCCTCCTCTAGTTCACGGCGCGGCCGCAAGACGCAGCAGTTTGTGAGAAACGCATTAAATTCCATATTTGCCGCTAGTTTATGTACGAAATTAACCCTTTCAGCCCTGGATTTTTTATTTTGATCGGAGACTTTATTTGTGCATATATTCATAACATTTAGGAGCTCAGAAGACCACAACCGAAAAATCGAGGCAGTGGTGCAATTATTTATGGATTAATTAACATGGCATCAAATTAGGTCATCAGGGCTCAGTGCTCGTGAAATGAGAAAAATGGCTTCTTTATTCGTGCTACTGACTAGAGTAGACAAAATGTGAACTAACGTCATAATTTCCAGTGTGATACTCATTGAAACAGCTTCGCTACGTCGTCCCGAAAATGGCGCTTACCCGCCTGAGCTTCCACGCCTCGGCTTCACCCAAGACTTCGGTCAAGCTTCTTCTTCTTTGTGGCGCCCAGCTTCGCAAACATGCCACAATATTGATGTCAATCGCCGTGGGGATGATTGAAGAAGCATTTCCCCAAGAATGAGCAGTTTTGGTTTCATTTCCGAGGTGCTAGGAGAAATCTTGTGAGGTGGTGTCAATTGACACCGCCAGGGCCGAAAGGGTTAATGCTGTGTCTGCCGATTTCAGCACCCAATCTCTCAGTCTGGCTGAAAATCTCGGCGCGTCAGTATTCCTTTAAAGCGTGCGACAAATCCCTGCAACGCCGCTCTTATTTGACGGATTGACTTCTTTTTTTTTTTCTGCGGCAGTCGATTTGAGTGGCAATAAACTCTGATAGTGAGGTCATTTGATGATAACTTGGATAAACGTTGCAGGGCCCTTTTAACCACCACTAGCCACCGCTTAACCAGGTGAAGGGAGTTGTAGTCAACACTAACCAACATTAGATAGAACTAGCGAACACCGAATGTTAACAAGCACTGTCCGCTAGCTGACAGTTATACATATTATGAATTGTTAGCCAACATCAGTGGCGAAGCCATGCAGGCGATGGTTTGGCCGGTTCAACACTTCCCCCTCCCCCTAAATATTTATGCTTTGTATGTTCATATACTATATGTGCACACATACAAGCACACGCACGACTACATATTCGGGCGAAGCCGCCAGGTTACATATATTGGATGGGTTAACAAGGTGGAATGAAACATGAGATAGAGTTTCAAAGAGGTTTGAGTCGCTCAAGGTGAACGTGCGGCGCTTCAACCCCGCAGACATTTCCGAAGGAGGCAAGTCTATCGCGCACGCTATATACACACCGAGACGAACTCGTTCAGCACGAAGTGGTTGTCCAAGCACTTGTCCACACTCGTAAACGCCACGGCGAAGTTTCGCTGTTGTCTCACCACTGGTCATCGACGACGCCCTCCGTCGCGTTTACGAGCAAGCGTGCACTTACGTTCCAAGCTATTCGGGGGGGCACGCGAGAGAATAGACGTTGGAAAGTATTCGCATCGAAGTTGGTACGCTTTGCGTTTTTGTGCGAAAAGTTCACCACACTACCTTCGACCACTTAAATTTGCCCCATTCCATGTTTACGAGTCCTCATGCGTTCGGGGTTTAACCCGTGCACGCTTCGTTGCGGCCCCTTTTGTCGTTCAGGCTCCTCTCGATGCTTCTTCCGACAGTCTATCTGCTCCGCACTGACAATAGGTTCGGGTGGTCCGGGTTAGTCTGCGAGACGCTCCAGATTCGAGCCGCATGACGTATGCGTTTTCCTAACATCACTTTCGGGAGCTGCGAGACGGGAGGAAGCAAAAGCCGGGGAAGACATCCGGTGATTCTCGATTGAATGTCATCGCATCACATACCTATGGCATCACGACGAACGGGAGCCAGGAAAAAATGAAAAAAAAAAAAAAAAAACATAGGGCGCTGCAACAGTAACCACTATAGTGCTCATCACTTGCAACTACGCCAACACAACAACTTTCTAGCGCTGTGATAGATTGTTCCTGTTTGCCTCTTAAGACGGAAGAATTCAAGTTGCCGCTAATAAATGCAAACGCTGCCACTTCGCCATCGTCGACGTGAACGGTGATGTACGCAAAGCACGACAACTCACATTCAAAACCGTCAAAAGAACTCTGACGAAAGATGGATGCATTCACGTGACCGGAAACTCTTGCTAAGAGTTTAGATGAATGTTCAATACTACCTTCAAGAAATTCTTTTTATTTTATTTTACGTCCATGGGAGACTACAAGAGACTACAGGAGATTACTACAGGAGACTACAATATTTGTTGTTTTTCATAAACAGGTTATGCTATTTGTCTAGGGGTGATGGTATAACGGCGAACATTATTTCATCAGAAAGGCGCCGTTCCGAGATATCTGCATTTCGAAATGAAATAAAAGGTACAGTAGAACCCAGCTGTTACGTGCCCAGGTGCTGCGTTTTCCTGGCTGTTACGTCGTTTTCGGCCGGCCTTGGCATAGCTCCCATAGGATCCCATGCATTGGGAACCCCGTTGTTACGTCGCAACCGTGGTACCATTCCCGCATTGTACGTTGCGAACGTACAGGTTGAACATTTTACACGCCTTGGCTAGGTCCGCTTGGTGGCTTGACGATCGAATTGGCCGCCAGAAGCGGTGAGGGCGACATCTATGATGCATTTTTAAATCCCGCCACCAGAAACACGACTGTCGGCATCCGTTTTTTCGTCTGAACATGGCGACTATGATGTGTATGGGAGCTAAAAATTAGCTTTGACGCATTCAACAAAAGTAAGGACTTCGAGATTAGTTTTTGTTGCCTGGAGTCATCCTGTTTGCGGAGCCAACAGCTTCATCGGCCGTAACAGCGCTGGATTTGTTGCGGAGATTTGCGCGCAGTGACGACGCCGAAAGCCACATGGCACTTCAGGTGCTTGAGTGACGCCTTGTACAGGTCGGGCGTGAGAAAATAAGCCAGGCGACGCCAGGCTGTACAATTTTCTCAAGCGGAAGGTTTGACATAAAATTGTGCGCTTCAAATCGCTGCTCTAATTTTTCATTTTTTCACCGTTTCTGGGCTCCTACATTTTATTTTTACGGTCCTGTGAAAAACGTATCAATGGGGTTCTACTGTATGATTAAAAAGTTATGTATTTCTCATCCATGTTAACTACAATTACTAAGTGGCCCGGCTCATGACCTTGTTCACTATATTACTGAGGTTTCTAACGACAGACATATACCACTTCTCTTCGCAATGTGCTGCGTTAGCTCTTTTGTTTGAATTTACCTCTCGGTGTTACTGCTTTTTTTTTTTTTTTGCTATATTTACGCCAAGGGAGGTACAAACGCAACGTTCGGAGATGTTACACGTTTTTAAAGCTCTTTTCACCTCAGTGTCCCGCAGTATAAACTGCCTCCTTTTCATCCGAAAGACTACGCTATCTGTTATTGAAGGACTGACAACTGCATTAACCCGTTGTGAAGTGAAGGTTCTTTCATATTGTTACGGGGAGACGACAGAAGGATGTATTTACAATATTTACACAGTCACAGCAATCGGGGTAAGAACAACCAAGATGGCGAAAGCATGAACCAACTAGTCCTTCACTTCTTCGTCCTCTAGGTAAACGGCACATAACATTACCCTCCGGCGGCGAAAGCACCGACTCGGTGCAGGCGGAGAAAGGCGGTAGTGGGAATGGTTACTATACACATGCGTTGGCGGAGTCCGGTGTACGATAGGGCTTCAGACGGACAACGTGAACGATGTCGGTGCGGGGTTGAGTCGACGAGGACGAAGACAATTGTTCGATTTCATACGTGACGTCGGTCACTTGGCGGCGCACACGGTATGGTCCGGTGTACGGGAACAGTAGCTTTTCAGAAAGCCCAACACGACGTGCTGGAGACCACAGGACGACAAGAGATCCAGAAAGAAAGTGGGCGTTTCGGTGACGGCTATCGTAACGGGATTGTTGGGCCGCTTGCGAGTCAGTCAGCCGAACGCGCGCAAGTTGACGTGCATGGTCGGCGCGGTCTATAGCTTATTGAGCGTACTCAGTAGGTGGGTACGTCGAAGGAGGCATCATCGTGTCCATAGGCAACGTTGGATTTCGACCGAATAAAAGAAAGAAATGCGAATAACCAGCCGTCTCGTACCGGGACGTGTTATAAGCGAACGTGACAAAAGGCAACGCTGCATCCCAATCTTGGTGGTTGGCGGACACATACATCGCCAGCATGTCGGTAATGGTTCGGTTCATCCGCTCCGTCAAGCCATTCGTCTGCGGATGGTAGGCCGTGGTTAACTTATGTTTGGTCGAGCAAGACATGAAAATGTCATTGACGACCCTAGAAAGAAACTGCCTGCCACGGTCCGTTAGGAGCTGCCGCGGTGCTCCGTGCTGAAGGATGACGTTGTCGAGCAAGAAGTCCGCTACGTCGGTAGCGCAGCTGGTTGGAAGTGCGCGAGTAATGGCAAACCGTGTGGCATGGTCCGTGGCAACGGCGATCCATCGATTTCCTGAGACAGACGTCGGGAACGGACCAAGCAAGTCGAGGCCGACACGATGAAACGGCTCATATGGGACGTCGAGTGATTGAAGACGGCCAGCAGACGGGAGTGTTGACTTCTTCCGGCGCTGACAAAGGTCGCACGAGGTCACGTAACGGCGTACCGACCTATACATTCATGGCCAGTAGAACCGACGGCGTGCAAGATCGTAGGTGCGGGAAACGCCGAGGTTCCCCGCCGTCGGCACGTCGTGAAGCTGAGCCAGAACGGTCGAACGAAGGTGTGCCGGGATCACGAGCAAGAGGTCAGGCCCGTCAGGTATCAAATTGCGACGAAGCAAGGTGCCATCGCGTAGCACGAAGAGACGAAGGGAGGAATCAGGAGCCGGTGAGTTGAGGCGGTCAATGATCTTGCGGAGAGTTGGGTCACGGCGTTGCTCAGCTGAGATGTTGAAGAGGTCAGTTATAGCGGGCACAGATGGAATAGTATCGTTCGCCGAAGGTTCTGGCGGGTCTACGGGATAACGGGACAGGCAGTCGGCGTCTTGATGCAAACGGCCAGACTTGTAGACGACAGTGAACGAGTGCTCTTGAAGTCGTAATGCCCAACGACCAAGGCGACCTGCGGGATCTTTAAGAGAAGAGAGCCAGCAGAGGGTGTGGTAATCACTTACAACGGTGAAGGGTCTGCCGTACAGATATGGACGAAATTTTCCGACGGCCCAAACAAGAGCGAGGCACTCTCTCTCTGTTATTGAATAGTTCCGTTCAGCTGCGGAGAGAAGGCGGCTGGCGTACGCAATAACGCAATCGCGACCACGTTGATTTTGGCCGAGGACAGCGCCGATACCATGACCACTGGCACGTACTGGTACGTACTTCGGTGGGCGCAGAATCGTCGTAATGGGCCAACACAGGGGGGCGACGTGAGTAGGTCGACGAGATGAGAAAAAGCCGACGCTTGGGTAGGACCCCAAGAGAAGGGGACGTCCTTCTTCAGAAGGCATGTGAGGGGCTGCGCAATCGCTGCAAAATCCTTAACAAAGCGGCGAAAATACGAGCATAAGCCGAAAAACGAGCGAACGTCCTTGGAAGAACGTGGAATAGGGAAGTTCGTAACGGCGCGTACTTTTGCTGGATCAGGTCGTATCCCCGAAGCGTCAACAAGATGGCCGAGCACAGTGATTTCTCGGCGGCCAAAGCGGCATTTTGAAGAGTTGAGTTGAAGACCGGCGGTGCGAAGAACTTGCAAAATAGCCGACAAGCGTTGCAGGTGACTTGTGAACGTAGGTGAAAAAACGACGACATCGTCGAGGTAGCAGAGGCATGTAGACCATTTGAAACCCCGAAGTAGGGAGTCCATCATGCGCTCAAATGTTGCTGGCGCGTTACACAACCCAAACGGCATGACTTTAAACTGGTAGAGCCCATCCGGTGTAACAAAGGCGGTCTTCTCCCGATCATTTTCATCGACAGCAATTTGCCTATAGCCTGAGCGAAGGTCTATGGAAGAAAAGTACCGTGCGCCATGAAGAGAATCAAGGGCGTCGTCTATTCGCGGCAAAGGATAGACGTCTTTCTTGGTGATCTTGTTGAGGTGTCGGTAGTCAACGCAGAACCGCCAGGTGTTGTCTTTCTTTTTGACAAGAACCACAGGCGACGCCTAAGGACTCGAAGATGGCTCGATGATGTCCTTAGCGAGCATCTTGTCGACTTCTGTTTGAATGACGCGGCGCTCGGTCGCAGAGACACGGTAAGGACGTCGATGAATGGGTCTTGCGTCCCCCGTATCGATTTGATGGGTCACCAGAGATGTTTGGCCAAGTTGGGGTGAAGCGAAATCGAAAATGTCGCGGTATGACGCCAACAAAAGGCGTAGCTCCTGGCTTTGAGAAGGGTAAAGGTCCGGGGCAATTATGTTGTCGAACGGGTCATCAAGTGTTGTGCTAGTAGCGGGGCTACCTGAAGGCGGCTGTGGGGCATCAATAGCCAGGGCAACAGGGTCATGTGCGTCTAAAGGAGATATAGTGCCCAGGTGATACATTCGGGAAGCAATTGCGCGCAACGTCCAAAGTTCAGCACAGGTATGCATGCGTGGTTCGCAGAAACAGTCACAAGTGAGTGAGGGAGAGCTACACGTCGCGTCAGAAGAACGTCCAAGGAAGGGGTAATCAGGTAGTCGCCGTCACGTACCTGTGGGTCTGGGGTAAATGAGACGCAAGTCGCTGTGCCTGGGCGCAGGCGAACAAACTGGACCACACATAAACGTGGTGGCGACGCGGTGGTGAGGTCAGGCATAGCAGAAAGCTCTAACTGTAAGAGACCAGAAGAACAGTCGATAAGGGCAGAATTCGTGCTCAGAAAGTCGTGGCCGAGGATGAGGTCATGGGGGCACTCGTCCAGAACAGCAAAGAGAACTGGGGTCTTGTGGTCATCGAAGCTCACACGCGCAGTACACATTCTAAGGACAGTAGGAGTACCGCCATCGGCTACACGAACAACAGGCGATGAGGCGGGCGTAAGAACTTTACGGAGACGGCGAGAAAGGTGAGCGCTCATGACTGATAATTGGGCACCTGCGTCGATGAGTGCCGAAACAGGCACGCCATCTACTTCTACGTCCAAAAGGTTTTGTCGGGTAGCCAGAGTCAACAGAGGATTTCCGGGTCGGTAGGTCAATGCAGCATCAACTCCGGGAGCTGCACTGGTCAGTTTTCCAAGGAGGGACGGCGGGGGGAAAGGTGAAGGTGAGCGACGGGGCACAGGTGAACTAGGACGTCGCTGGTTCTGTGGGGACGGCGAGCGGTCGTAACGTGGGGCCGATGTTCGGGTGTTAAGGTTCGGTGGATCCTCGTGGGCGTGAAAAGTGGAGGATCGAGTGTCCTCTGCATGGAATGGTACACGAGGAGACGATGGCCGACGATAGCGACAATAACGAGAAATGTGGCCTACCCCGTTGCAGTTGAAGCATATCGGCCTGTCATCCCGTGTGCGCCACTGTTTCGGATCACGGTATCTGGGATGGGTCGGTTGTGGGCGGTAGTAGGAAACAGGGCTGACCGTGGGACGACTTAGGGCACATACAGGCTGGATACCTGCGTTCGCCAGCTCTTCGCGCACGACGGCCTGGATTAGTGACACTGTCGGGCGGGCCTCCTCGTAAGAACGAGCCTCCGGAGCCGATGGAGATGCTGCCTCGATCTCTCGCCGCACAAGGCGCAGGAAGCTTTCGGTACTGGGCGGGGGCTGGGTCTGGACGCCTTCGCACGACGACGTGGCGGCAGTGTTAGGGAGCCGAACAAACTGCTGGGTGACTCGACGGCTCTTCGCTTCTTCGAAGCGTCGGCACTCCCTGATGATGTCGTCAATGGTGGAGCAGTCCTCGTACGCTAGCAAGTGAAAGGCGTCATCAGCAATGCCTTTAAGAATGTGGCTGACTTTGTCAGCTTCGGGCATTTGGGCGTCAACTTGCCGGCACAAGGCTAAGACTTCTTGTATGTAGATCATGTACGGCTCCGTCGAGGTTTGTGCATGGCACGAAAGTTCTTTCTGAGCGGCTCGTTGGCGTGCAATAGGCTTCCCGAAAAGGTCTTTCATTTTTTGTTTACATACGTCCCAACTGGTCAGCTCCTCCTCGTGCGTGTCGAACCACACACTGGCCGTTCCTCTGAGGTAGTAGCTGACGTTTGCCAGCATCAGAGTGGGATCCCACCGATTGGTCTTGCTGGCGCGCTCGTAGTCGGCCAGCCACTTTTCCACGTGCACGTTATCAGTCCCGCAGAAGGGGCCAGGGTCTCGGAGATGGGTCACAACGACGTGGTTGGGTTCATTCGGCATAGCGGGGGGCTGGATCAACGGGCCTGCCTGTCGACATGATGGACTGATGGACATGATGGCCCAAGAAGACGCCCGCTGCGAAGTTCCGTGGTGTGCTTCGGATATACCCCGCACCTCCACCAATGATGTTACGGGGAGACGACAGAAGGATGTATTTACAATATTTACAGTCACAGCAATCGGGGTAAGAACAACCAAGATGGCGAAAGCATGAACCAACTAGTCCTTCACTTCTTCGTCCTCTAGGTAAACGGCACATAACAATATTAAGAATAAAATAGAGAATCTTACCTAGAATTCTGTGCTTGTGTTTTGGGGGGAAAAAAGGTTCAGACAATTTGCTGCAACTATGTAGGGTTTGTAGCACTGTCACGAAAAACAGGCGTTTAATGCAAAAAATACACGCATTATAAGGCAAGAGTTCGCATACGCAGAGACATTTACGCACCTTAAGCAAGTGTGAGGTAACCACAGGCAAAGCGGCCTCTTGACTTTCGATGGAGGCGAAATGCTAGAAGACCATGTAATGTGCGGTGTCAGTGCACGCTAAAGAACACCCCGCTGAACTTTTTCTAGGGGGGGGTCCATCTACGGCGGGGTAAGGTGGGGGGGGGGGGGGGGGGGGAGGTAGGGGCGGCGGTGCTTTCACTGCCGTGAGATGACTGCCAAGATTAGACAATAGTGTGAAAGGACATGTAAAGTTGGCTGGCAATCCTGAAGGCCGTCTCACACGGATATGCGGACCTTGAGTGAGCCAACCAAGGTGTGTAGCTTATCGCTAAAGCGTAGAAAAATATTATCCGAAATTCAATGAAGGGGGGGGAGTGGGGGGGCTGCCACCCATTCTTACACCCCTCTCCGGACGCCCATGCCCGATGGTCATAATTTCCGGAGCCCTTCACTACGGCGTCCCTCATAATCATATCGTGGTTTTGGGACGTAAAACCGATACAATTATTAATTTACAAGCACAACGTACATACATGCCTCGAATCAACACGTGACCAATCACTTGTTTGTACGGTAGAATGACGGAAAGGGCGCCTCAGTCCGCCGGCTTCCTTTGTAACCCCCCTCATCCCTTACATCCTGTACAGATTGAATATTCGAAATAATGAGAATTACTTTTCATGGCGAATATGATTACTCACTAAATAGCCTCGGACGGTCGGGAACATATATGCGCGAAAACTACAGGAACATTACGCAACTTGGGAAAGCGCGGATACATACCGGCCGAGCTATATATAAGGTTACCTTGATCAATGTTTCGGCAACTGTGATTGAATAGCGACACGAAATTACGACAGGGTGTCCTACACACCGACAGAGTGTTCTACACTCTGTTGAATAGCATCACGAGGAAGTGATTCACAAACATGGACGGCTTTGTCAGCTCCCTCTCCGTCGCACCTTCGACCCCGCTGTGGGAACGTGGAGCAAGCGCGGCGTGGTCGCTGCACAGCCATTTTGTTCTCCCGCGGTCCGAAGAAAAGCCAAGCGAGCGCAGTCGCGGCAGCGCTAATGCGCGTGGAGGATAAAAGAGTTGGGGGGCGGATGTGAGGAAGGGCTGATCGCGGCCGCATAATGCGCGAGGTGCGCGCCCAGCGACGAGGCCCCAGCTGCTGGTCCGTGCGGACACTCCCATGGCGTGGGCCTCGCACAAAGAGGCGCGCTCCTGCGGGCCGCCCTAATCGCCGCCGCACGCACGGGCTCGTGGCCACGGCTCGCTACAAGCCGCCCCCCTCCTCTTCCCTGTCGAGCTCGTGCGCACGAAAGCGCCGAATGCGAGCGCCTTGCCCGCCACGCGCGCAGCGAGAGAGAAAAAAAAATAATAAATAAACGCGCCATAAAAGCGTTTCTTTACCGTTAGCTCACCGCTTTTGAAATTACCTGAGACGGCGCTCCATACTGAGCGCAAAATGTAACCGTCGGTGTATACTTATGGAGTTAACGCCTTCGGAACCCCCCAGATTTAATATTGCGTCCGATGTGGGAAGAAGGAAGGAAAGACCACCTCCTTTATAGAAGCGCAGAAGCACCGCTCCAGCACGCGGTCAAAACAATTTGCAAGAGGAAAACATTTCATTCGGCATAACTGCGAAACGGTCACGTAATGCAGCTATCCGAACTTTCTTTGTTTACTCCCTTGCTGAGGCTTGTTCTGTTTTGATTATCCATTGCCGCTACTCGTAAACACTGAAATCGGGAAATATGGCGAAAAACAAATAGAGAATGTAATATCGATCGCACACTTCTGGCGTTAGTCCCATTTTGCTCGGGCCCAAACGCTGTGCCATTCGTGCAATCTGATGAGTTGAGTCAAAAATGAGCAAAAGCAAATGTAGGCTATTAGCCTAAAAGCCATCCGAAGGGAAGTGAGCAGTTTGGAGTAGTTCGGCCCATTCGATATTTTGTAAAGTACCTTATAATTACGGCAGCAAGCTTTGTTTTATATACAGAAGTCAAGACGTGTTGCGAGAACGCGCATTTTCAAAACACTATAGGAACAAAATGAAACACGGGTGGCGCGAAATGCGCCCATCGCGGACGGTTCTTTATTCAGAGGGTTGCCACGCGGGCTTGGGTCTGAAAAGTTTGCGGCAAGGAAGATCATAAAGGTACGAGTGAGCCCCCGGATCAATTCGAAACTGTAGTAATTTTCTTCGGCGAAGCACCCTGCACAGACAAATTGAAGAAAGAAAACAAACATGCCAAAGAAGATTCGACATGGGTGTTAGGCTTACAGGTGCACGCTTACAGCGTCGTTGACGGAGGTGCCGCCATCTTTAAACACGTGACCGCGTCGCCATGTTGATTGAGCGCCTTCTGGCTTCCCCTTTCCTATAGCGGACAACTTAACGCGTAATGGCAGAAACGTGCTGTTCTCGCTTTCTGCGTGAATCACCAGTCGCTGTCAATGCAACGCTTTCAACCGAAGGCGCAGAACGTTTGGGCTGGCTTGGTTATATAGCGGTGTTGCGATGAACTATACTGCACCAACTGAGTGCACGAGCGTCCTCAGTTTTGAGCCATATATGTTTCCTTGAAACAGCAGACATGCAGCTCTTGCCACTTCACTATACTGTGAAATCCGACATGACGGCGGTTGTTAAGGATGCAAAAAAAAAAAAAAAGAAACTTTTGTCGCCTAGATATTTAGTCCAAATGAAAGCTTAGGTGCTGAAATTGGTCGACACAGCCTTGTTTTCGGGCAGACACTAGCGGGAAATAATGAATTCAATGCGTTTCTGACAAACTGCCGCGCCTAGCGACCGCGCCGTGGACACAAAGTGACGTTGCCTTCACTGGAAACCGGCGTGCCAAACGTGCTCCCGGCTATCCCAGCTGGCAACGCACACCTGGCGCACACCCAACGAGAGCAACATGCGGCCCTAATGCGACGAAGGCGTTCTGCGAATTCAGCACTGGCGGAGAGAGAGGCCGCTGCTGCAACAGCAGAAAGTTCCAACAGAAAGTTAGACTTTACAATAGCGAATAACTGATCGTCTTCAATATCAAATGAATCTTAGCTGTTTGTTTCTTATTTGAAAAGTAATGCCACATCTTACGTAACACCCCCTGAATGGAGGAGGCCTTTAAGAAAAATAAAACTGAACATATCTGAACTGAACTGTATAAAAGATACTACACCAATCTGAGCAGCCGTGGAAGTTAAGCGAAAAACATGCAAGCGCCATTAAGTACGATGGCTGAAGTCACGGTGCTGATGTAAACGTAGATGGAGACCTTGCAAAACGGAACCGCGAAAACGGAACGAGCGCGAACACGCGACTACTTGCACTCGACCAATACGGAACGCCGGTCTTGTAGTCGCTGTCGACAAGGTAAATGGGTCATATACCGTTAGCTCGTTCGGGAGGCTTTGCGATGAATATGACCGTAAGTGTAATGCAGTGACGGAAGCCACTCGAATTCAAAGAAGCGTCCCAAATTCGTTGCAGGAATAAAAAAAAAAAAAGAAACATAGGACGAGCGCTCTGTATTTGGGAAACGGTGCTCTAATCTTTCATCCCATTCTTTCCCCTACTAGACTATCTGCTGCTTTTTTGTTGACCCGTTCGGAGTTTACAGTGAAACATCGTTGTGCTCATGTCAAACTTTAGTATTTTTCCTGTATTCTGCAATGCCGCAATTCGCTTCATAATTGCACGAAAACACCAATATTTTAGCGAAATTATAGCAAAATAACTGGCCTTTAGGGTGAGAACTGTTGGCAGAACCATGATGCGTGGCTCCTGGTACGCTAATTCCAAGGCAAGGCGTTACGGAGACACTCCAACGCACGCGCACGAGCGCCATGGTCGTCCAAGCATATCTGCCGATAGCCGCGAAATTTAGGAAGAGACCACACGAACCAAACAAACACGGACTTCAGCCACGATTACTCACAAACGATGCGGCGTGGCCATTTATACCCATGCATGTAACGTCTGCACGCATGCGCCAGATTTTTGAAGATTAAAGCCTTCGGCACGCTTTTGTTGCTGCTTCTCTCGAATTCAGGTGTTATAAGTTGACTATCAGAGCCCTGCAAGAATTTTCTTGCTGACTTCTTTTATTTTTATTTGAGCAGCAACTTTGACGATTTCTTTGGGCTGATTAGCTGCAGATGGTGCGTGTACTTACAAGCGACTGACAACGAGGCACGCATCTTCATGCACCATGACGGCACATATACTACAGTGAACTAAAATAAGTTCTAGAAGTTCCCTTCAGCACTGTGGAGGCTACAGGGCCCCTTAGCCAATAGGCCGGGCTAGGCAAAGATACTTTGAAAGTGTATCGCGATACGACACAAGATACTCCGGTAAGAAGTATGTGAAATACAGATACAAGATACTTCCGGAATTATTGTATCCGATTCGATACTGCATAATTGTATCTTAGGATACTTCGATACATTTGCAAATTTGTTATTATAGATCTATATAACGAAGCAGCAAACGCCTATTTACAAAAAACATGGCTGATCTCTCCGTCATATAGGAATCGGTATAACACGAAAGTAAAACGCGTCTTCGCGGAAGTAGTGCTTATTGCGTAGCGATATGAGAGCTTGTACAATGTCTATTAGTGTTTGACAGCTATAGCACCGTTTGACGTGGACACACCCACGTTGACGCCTAGTGGCAAATCTCCATCGCGACGACTAACGCCCATGGTCATGAATTAACCGCTATTGTAGCTGAAGTTGTCAACATGATATGCCTGGACACAGCGTATCGTGAATCCAGCGCAAAGACACCAACAAGCACGTAATGAACACTGGCACTCGATATGCGCGTCTTCAAAGAGAAGTGGTACGGTGTGCGCGCCTGAGTAATAAGGTAACCTACTCCTGCGCTCATGCATACACTACCACACTACCACGCTGCGCTTCAGCAACGCGGGAGGCAGAGGTTCGTAGCTTGAGCCGCGAGCACGCGCAGGCGTTCTACGTCCTGCTGGTCTCTGTCTCGCTCCACCAAGGCACGACATTCGCCCGTCGACATCGCTGCCTTGCGGCCGCGCTCACTGCAGCAGTTTCATTAGTCGGTGCTATCGCACGCGAAGTAGCCGTCGGCGAAACAACGTTGGTGCATGTGGAAGATGCACTACTCCGACGAAGAGCCGTCACACGCTAACACGAAGCTAAAGGCAAAGAGCATAGCTACATCGGCGACTCTCCGATGCTAGCGCAACCAATGTTTTTCACTGCTATCGAGACGCAGTTAAAGCATGGCCTCCGAGATTGTGCGCCGGCGTGCAATCTCTGACGCGCCGTGCTTTAACTGCGTTGTCGACTAATCGTTCGCTATCGGCGCTAGTAAGTGTCATGCCGCATTACTTCTGTTCCCCCCTCACAGGCGGCGACCCCAACCCGCCACGCCTAAGCCACGCCAACAGAGAGCACCATGCGAGAGAGAATGTGTGAGAGATATAAGGCGCGTTGGCAGGGTGCTGGGGTGCTCTCCAGCTGCGTCGGTGGCTTAGTCGGTAAGAAACCGGGCGCCCTTCATCGCGGGCCAAGGAGTCCGAGGTTCGATTCCCAGCGGGGAAACATTTTCAAAATGAGTTTTCTTTCTCATTTGGTAGCGCTAATTATATCAACGTCATATCCGTAACGGATATACTTGGTGGACCCCGGCATAAAACACTTTCGTGTTAAAAAAGTTTGCTCGAAATTTTCTTAAGTGCGACAAACCTTGTTTAATTTTATTAAAACATCTGTTCGTTTCCCTTTTTTTTTTTGCTCAATGTATATTAATTCCATTCCGAAACAACTTATTGGGGTTGCTTTGACTGCTTAATATAACAGCTCTTTGTACGCTGCGCTGTCAGTGGTTTTTGCTTGTCACTTTCGTAATCGATGGGAGTCGCTGCTCTTCTTGCCGACCAGCTAGCGGGTTGCCATCTACATACAAGAACGTCAATAAGAAGCCTTCGCACGATGGCGCCAATAACGCTGTATTACCGCCGTCGCATATGCGGTATTGCGAAAATGGTAAACGTATAACCGGTTTCGCAATACCAGATCACTCGACAGGTGTGCAGCAAAAACAACGCTGGTAGCGATTTATTTTTGTGATGTATCGTCCGTACATTGAATATATAAAGCTGCAATGAGTTTTCATATTCTACTTATCGGGGGGCGTAAAGCGTTCGCTAGAAGTGCTTCCACAGAAACAACCGGCGCACGTAGCGTCAGCCTACGGCTTCTTAAAAGGCCCCTAAACAACCTCTAAATACGAAGAACGAACGCGTTGTTCTCTCCCGGCGTTTCCTGTCTTCGCGGCGCAATATGTGACGCCAGCAGTTTGTTCACGTGACGTCAGGGTGAAATAAGCTTTCGATTGATCGATATACGAGAGATATTTGTTGTTAAGTGCCTCGTATACCCTGCTTTGCCTTGCAGTCGCATGCATGCCCGCTCTGCCTTGTCTCGCATGACTATCATGCGCGATAAACCGATTTCATTTCGTTTTCTGTGTTTGCGACTGCGCAAGCGGAGATAACAGCATGTTCTCGAAAGGCGCGAAATCCTGACTGGCTCCACGTTTAGCGCGGACATTCCACATGTTTTAAAAAGAAATAAGTGAGGAGATAGCGTTTGTAGGAAGTAGTGAAGGCGAGAAAGAAACTACTGTCTCGCCTTTGAAGTCGGTGTGGTTTAGGGGCCCTTTAACCCTTTGTGCGGCAGTGGGGCACACACGTCCCACTTTTCCGTCTACAGAAAAAAATTTCTCCCACATCACCCGTTGCAATTAGCGCCACATTAAGTCACTCATATCTTACCTAAGTCATCGTAATCTCGAAAAAAAAAACATTTTACCACGCTTTCGAAGGGCGGATGTAGTGTTACAATAGCGTTGATTTTCGGTAAATTTTTTATGATCGCTTCTGAATTTTCCTCTTTTTGAGATACATAGAACCTACCAATCAAAATGTTGGATAATATCCTCCTTTTCTGGTTTTTGAGAGAGACGATCTTAGCTTCCAGTCATCATGTGTTTTTGTAAATTTGCGAAATAACTTGACCAATAAATGCATCGGAACAATCCCCTTCAAAATTATCCCGCTTATCGCGCAGCGCAATTGCGGATATTAATGCGCGGAAATATTTTTCTCGATATTATATACCTCTTGAAATGTAGCCACATGTTCAGCGATAACATCTGTACTCGAAAATTTCAACAGCAAAAGCTAGGACAGCCAAATGGACAAAAAAAGTGGTCGATGCATGCGGTGAAGTAAGCTTTACAGGGACATACCACAGCGCTTTGAAGGTTCAAGAGACGCAACTGCAGGCGGCGTTCTCCTGCTCAAATGAGGTCCGCACAACTTTTCTTTTCACAACTTTAGAAGTGATACCCTGTGCCACTTGCTTCGGCCGTTTCATCCCAAAATTCCCGTTGATGCAATCGCGAGATGGTGCCTTCATGAGGCAGTGGGACAGTGTTTTCCCACTTTTTGAAAACACTCTCATGAGTCAGTGGGACATATATGTCCCACTTTTTTTCAGTAAACCACTGGCTTCATTTTGATGAAATTTGTTTCATACTATTTCTTTCTAGTTTATATCAATAAATCACAGCCGGTTTTTATATTACCATGTCAAAAATACAGGACGACCGACAAAGGGTTAACGGACGATGGTTTTTACTTGCTGTGTGCGGCCGTGAAAAATACTGACGCATTGTGAAGCCAAAGAGCTGCAGCCGCCCGTTTCGCCGCGGTCCGTGCACTGGTTGTTTCGCTCGAAGCACGTTTCAGAGCGCTGCAGCACGGTAGCGCACGACAGCAGTCACGTGGTCATATTTCGCGGGCTTTCTTTAAACGCCGAAAAAAAATAAACACGCAGCATGTACGTTGCCACAAAAATTAGGCTCGGTCGTTCGAGAACGCGCTCTACACCGTAACGAAACACACTTGGCCCTATAGTGAATATTAAAAATGTTGCATAGCTTATTTCGGTTAAATAATCAATTAAGCGCAACATAAAAATGCCCTAATGAGTACCACATGACGGAAAACCATTTCGTTGGTTTCATTCAGTTAAGGTTAACGACTTCTTTGTAAATATTTGGTTCTTGCCTATGAGCAGGCTTCCGAAATAAAAAAAAAGAAGTTACGTGAAACGCTCTGTATAAACACGATACATGGGAACTCCCTAAAACCTGTGAAAATTTGGCCTTATCGCAAAATTAGATGTTCAGGACCGTCAGACAATAGAACACTCAGCGGCTACGGAAAATAGCTTAAAATGCCTCGTGGGGGCAGTTATAAGAAAGATGGAGTACTTGGTATTATAATGTTTGTCCAATCCCCTTCCTAACATGTTTAAGACATTTTCTTACAGGTATGATTGTCATTAGTATAATGCGAACTCAATTTCGCTATTTTACTAAGTTGTAAGCAGAATTTTTGTTACTGTACACTACAGGCAGGGCCAGATTATTTTACCTTTGTCCTCAACATCCCCTTGACATAAGAGGAAACTCAAACAGAATGTAGATATGTAAATAGTAGGCAGAGCAGCGTCAACGTGGCAACGGCGGGAACGCTTTCACCGGGGCCAACGCCCGCTTTCGGAGGGATGTTTCTCGAGCGGCACTTTGGCTTCGGCTGCGACGTAACCCCCTGTGGCCGCACACTTCAGCTTCGCTGGTAAACCATCTGTACGGAGTGCTTCGGCGGTGATTTTTTCTTCTTGGTGACGCTACTATTAGCGACAGAGTGGCCTCTGTTTTGGAGAAGGGCCCGAAGGAAGGAAGGAAAAACTTTATTGGGCGACTGAGTTTGGACCCTTTACGAGCCCTGGGCCACCGCACGGCCATCACATTGCGCCTATGTTGCCCAGACCATGCAGGGCCAGGGCAGTGACATCCCGGTTCACACAGCAAAGCTGTGTGCCCACATACTGCGACGCAAGGAGGGCCTCCCATTCCTCCTATGTTCTGATGACGTGGGCTGCCCCTGCGGGATAGGATCGGCAGGGCAGCCAAAGAGAATGTGGTCTAAGATTGCGGGCACCTCTCCACAGAGACAGCACTCCTGAAAAAATGGGGCACAAGTGGGATAGGACTTCAGGAGTGGGAAGAGTTTGGCTTTGAGGTCGTCTCCAGACGATTTGGCCTTGAATCGCCAGATAGCCAAAAAAAGCCGGACAAAGAACGAAGAAAGGTGCTTTCTTGAAGGCGTCGGCTGTTTGATGAAGGTGCCCGAAAATTCCGGTGGCATCTCCAGTGACGCTCTTCGCCACGTACTATCGGCGTCAAATGAAGCACAAACAGCAGCAAGCAATCGCAATGGCATTATAGTGCCCACAGTCCAGTCACCACCGTGGAATGGCGCGCATATGCGCAGTGGTGCCAAACCGGATGCGCGCGCCTGTCCATTGTAATGACTAGACTGCGCGCACTATTGGGCACGAGGCACACACTAAAGCCCATTAGATGATTAGTTTCGACACAAAATGGTACTTCACATTTTACAAAAGCAGCGCGCTCCGCCCCCGTGGCTTCCATATCGGTGGCCGTAGCAGACGACGCCGGTAGTCAAGGTGGCGTCAGTCATTTTCAGGAACGTAATATTATTTTCGGAGCAGCTATTTCGCATTTCGTACAGTCAGTGACGAAGCCACGTCAGTATTTTACTAATTTCGTCAAAGTGACGTACAACAATAATAATAAAAAACGAGGCGCGAAAATGGCTGCTGGCTGAGCGGGAGAGGCCTGGCGGAGCAATCCAACCCTGCACGTCACGCGTACGCCTCCGCATCGCGGCGCCACGGTATGCGTTTGCACCCAATAGCATTGCGAATGCTCGCCGCTGTTCCGTCTACTTCAGGCCGACAAGCAGAGTGGCTTCGCAGCACTGCCTGTTAAGTTACTCAAAGAGAAGGCTAACCAGGCGCTTGACAAGAACTTTGGTGTTGCCAAGGGGCGTGCGTCGCACGTCAAGCGCTAAGTGGAGGATTTGTGTGCTCCAGTGAACTTATTGTACTTGGCTAAGCGCATAAAAAGACTAAGGGAACGTCCCTCAATGTGTTTTTACAGCCAAGACGCACACGGTTTACACTCCCTTTCGCACTATTGTTAGTGAAGCGGGCACTTGGCAGTTGCATGTTAACAAGTTTCTTTTCTGCTACTTGAAGCAACTGGCTTTAAACGACCCTTTACTGGCGAAAAGTTTCAATGATGTGATTAGTTTGCGCTTGTCCCCCCTGCCCTTTTATGTGAACGTGTCCTTTTTTCCGCGTGACCATTTAACTTCAAGAATGTTTAACACACTAGGCCACGAACGAGTTCTACTTTAATTACGAGTTCTAGCACCGGTATCATGACATGTTTTATGTTGACATTGAAGGATATCGTATCTCAGAACAGCTGCAGTTTGTGTTATACTTCTAGAGCGCTTATTGTTCCGAGATATCCATCACCAAACCTGATTTCCAGTATGCTAGCTTCGCATTCAGAAGCGGGAGTCTTGGCACAATGGCAAATATCCCGTATATAGCTTATTGCGCACAGCACGCCCATGTAGCAGCCGAGCGAAGCTGATAACAACTGAGCTCCCGCTCTCGGACCATATACTCACGGCTGACTTTCGCCTTTCCCCGCAATCAGCGACGCCACATGCATGGGGCCTTTGTATTTGTGGGGAGGGAGACTCCCGCTTTAGAATGCAAAATTAGCATATTGAGCCTCAGATTTCATTACGCATATCTCTGAAGACAAGCGCGCCAGAGGAATCAAACCAAATTATTCGACTTCGAGTACCGCCGTCTTCAGTACTGCAATACAAACATACACCACGTAAGAAGGCTATAAAACGGCGCGACACGGGCAGATTAAGGGAACACAGAGTACGCACACGCTGTTGACGTTCATATACCACGTATCCTCTGTGTGCTTGAAGTTTTTGTTTTCTCTCTCTCTCACTCAAACACAAACACACACACACACACACACACACACACACACACCTTTCTTTCACAAACCCCCCCTTCCCTATCGCTACGCACAAGACACAATTCCTTCCCATTTTACATCCACGACAACCTTTGCCTATCCCTAATTATTAGAGGTAGCCCCAGCACTTGCCCGTTACCTTAACCTTGCCACAGAAGGTTGATCGAAGGCACGCCATCGACTGCCTTCGCTAACACATCTAAGACTCTAGCAGCTTGTGGCTGTGAATATCCCTAAAAACAGATTTGGCGGGTTTTGGCAAGAGCACGTGCATGTGGAAAGAACATGCTCTTGACAAGTGAATAATGAAGAGGTAAGATGAGGTGGCAGACTGAAAATTCTGTGCGCGTTCAGAGGTCGGCAGTCCCCCCAATTCTGCATACGCTGTACAAAAATCTGAGAATACATTTTAGTTGAAGACAGGCTACCAGAACAAAAGTATACTGCAGCAAAATAATTAAAACTGTAGATTAACGCACAATGCGAGCTGATAAAAACCAGTAAAGGCACTGAAGCCAGCACACGCCCAGCATAGGCCAGTTTGAGTTGTTATATTTTGCGAATAAAGCAAATGGGGGAGTATAATACCGCGCATATATGTTTTGCTTGACGAAAGCGGACTTCCATCCATAAGTTTTTGCTAAAATTGGGACGGGAGCGTTTCTTTTACGTTTTGAAAACGAGCTTTTTCTGAAAAAAAAAGAAAAAGAAAAACTTGTTTATTTAACTATCTTTTTTTTTTTTAGCACTCCTCGTCGGAAGACAATATTTTTCAGAAATGTTGCAAATACTTTGTTCTCTATATAACACTTTTCTTCAAGCTTCCGTGTGAAATAGAAAACGCGCCACGGCGCCTCAAAGTTAGCAGACTTTTCTGATTTGAGGCGCGTTTAGAACTTAAGATTGTTTTCCTTTTATGGACAGCACAAAGCATGGAAGTCATTTACAGTGATGCGGGGCAGGCCTCTAGGGCATCCCCCCCCCTCCCCACTGGCTACGGGCCTTGCATGAGTGAATCATGACCACATTTGGGGCACGACTGTGAGTGGTCAGGATCTACCCGGTTAAGGGTCGTGGAGTGGGATCCGAACCGGTTTGCAGAAGTCTGAGCGTGCTAGCATAGCTGAGGTTTGTTCCATTTGGGGTGGGGGGGTGGAAATTTATTCCGGCCTAGTCGGCAGGAGCAAGCAATTTCGTGGAAAACAGATAATTGATCTTTGTAGAAGTTGACATCGTTCCGAGCCTGGATATCCTCTACAGCGCGGTACGGTGAAATCGCGCGCTATCCGGTGGGCCTGCTCGTTAGGATTAAATCCCAGCACGTTAGAGGGCCCCTGACACCAAAATTGAAACCTCAAGATCTCCGTGTTGTTTGACTGTCCTGTATACGGAGCCACTTCTGACCGATTATTAGTGCCGGACGTTAGCATTAAGATATTTTAATTTGGTTTTAAAGTAAGCGTGACTGCTGAGATCTGAGTTGGCAGCACCTCGCAACATCGCCACTAGTATAACGTAGAGCGAGGCCCCTTGTGACGTTCCGCGAGTAAAGCGAGTATCGTCGACGTCAGAGAAGATTTGCGAGGCGCGGCGAGTACTATTGTTCGTCACCCCTCTCACTCTGTTGTCGGGCTGCTCTCAACATATTTCTGGCTGCTTCGAGCCTTCGGCCAGGACGGCTTTTTATTTTATTTTATTATTTACTGGGTGAGCGCATGCGCTTAACAATACCGAAGCACCCTCATAGTTTAATTATTTACCACGCGCGGGGCCCCAGATTTAAAAACTGCGCTTTCAACGACACCAAAGCTTGAGTGCACGTGATCTTAGGTGCTGCCCAGCAGTGGGGCGCTAGTTCATTATGGTATTTAGCCGGGCGTTTCAAACTGACGCAAAATTGTTCTCAATTAACGACGCTAGAATTAATTATACGATGTGTTAGAGCATTTACGACTCAATTTCGGGATTATCAGACACAAAGCTACAAATTACAGTAAAAAAGTCGCAAACAAAACTTTCGCTGTCAGGGAAGAAGGAAGGAAGGAAGAACAATAGAGAAAGCAGGGAGGTTAACCAGGCACATGCCCGGTTGGCTACCCTACGCTGGGGGAATGGGAAAGGGGAGCAGTGACATAAAATTTCAAGCTTGAGATGTGGCCCTCACTCGATTTCTTGGCATGCATATGTTTTTTGAGCGAAGTATGAAATGCGTCCATTACGTAGAAGTTATTTTATTTCGAGGGCAAACAGCGTACGAAGGCTCAACGCGGCATTCAGCACCCTGCGACATCGACAGCTCGGCGTAATTGAAGAATCTGCAGACGCGAATGAAATTCCGAGAAGTGTGGATGTACTTCACCTTTAAGACGATCGGCCATTTGCATTGAACAAATCGTTTGTTATTGTTAGCCACCGGACTGCTCATTTTTGTGGCCAGGATAGGAGCCCCTGTCCTGTCCACAATGTTTCTTTATGTTCTGTTCTTGTGTGTTCTTACCAGCCAGCACGGCCAGAGCGTCGTCTCCAGGTGCCTTCTCGTCACTGCTCGGACCGACGCCGATTTTAGAATCGATGCTTTGCTAAGGATCGAAGCGAAAATGACTCCAGTGATTTCCAGTTCCTCGGTGCTTTCTTCACCACATGTAGACACTGACGACGACGGCGACGACGATGGCGGTGACGAGCACATGGCTACACATGCGCGCCTAGCAGACGACATGTCAGCTGAAACTAGTCACCGTTTCGTGTAGCCACGTGATCAGATGGAGCGTGACCGCGCGAGGTGGCCGCGCTGCCAGCGCTGTGAATTGGCGGGCTTTGCACCCGTTTTGAATCAAGCTCGATACCGGTCCTACTAATCAATATTATATTTAGTCCCCCCCCCCCCCCCCCCCCCATTGCATTATCACGAGCGAATTGTTACTGGGGGGTCGATAACTACACGTTGACGCAGAAAACGCGACATGTGTGAAGTTGATGTCACTTCTCCTTTAACTGAGCCGTCTACAGTGAAACCTCGGTGATACGAATCTCGCGGGGTCATCAAAAATATTCGTATCATCCGAAATTCGTATCACCAGAAAACATGGAAAATTAGTATGCGACAAAAGAAAGCTGGCGCACGTTTTCGTTTATTGTTTCTCAGGGCCGCAGAAACGTCATGAACTGCTCTGAATGATTGCCAATAAAATTTTTAGATGTGAACGATCGTACGTACATGGAAATATAAGGCGCGTGCGCGCGTGTGTAATTAGTGAACCAGATGTGTTGTGACCCGTGACAGCTAGTAGCCCCTTCCAAGTCACAGTACGCTTTTTAACGTGACACCAGAGCAGTACAGCCGAAGTGACCTAAGGAACGCTTGGCAGGCGATTGTTGAAGGCCAGAACATTTTTAAAGCACTGAAATTTCTTGTTATTTTCTTATCTCGATGGTGTTGGAGATGTTTTTCGGGAGATCTGTGCCTGCACAATTGGGAGGTTTGCTCGAAATTCGGGAGCCTCCCGTGTAAATCTGAGTGTGGGCAGGTGCGCGTGCATGCCCGCGCTAGGGTTCCCGTGCCCGCGCGTGATTGCCTTGTCTTCCGCGACAGCGCGGGCACCGCCTGTTCGTACTTGAGTGGTATAGCTTACGTTCGTATCAAACGTCGCGGGGTGAAAATCGGTTCGCAACAACCGCACTCCATTACATTGAAGGCTAATGGGCCTTGGCCGGGACCACAGAAAAATTCGTATCACCCCCCAAATTCGTACGAGCCATGATCGTATCACCGGGGTTCCACTGTAGATGGGTTGGGAACCACGGGATGCGGTACCCTCCGTCACTGCTCTACCGAGTTCTTTAAAGTGCTTTGTTCACAATACTGTTCACCTGTTTCTAACTGCCGTGCCGTGCACGAGTCAGAGAAAAACGATAGGGAGGCTTTTGCGCTGTGAACAGCTAAAATCACTGGAACGAGAAAAGTACCGCGAACAACCGGCCCGCCGCCATATTTGGTCCAGCGTGGCCGAAGCTGCGGCGGCGCGGTGATTTTAGGCGGAATAACGCGCGTTTTACAAATTGCATGCGCTTTTGCTGCCCCGAATGAAGCATACCGTTGTTCTTTCAATGATTAGACAAGAAATAGTGGCCGTTCTCACTTCCTACGCAAGCACGCACGCACCCGTACCGACGCGATGAAAGAAATGCGAACCACGCGGCATTTGCTTGCTCCGCTGTAGGCATTTATGTTTAAGCGCTTGTACCCCATCTGCTAATAAAACAGAGACGCGCATGATGCAATTAATTATGATTCTAACGTATAGGTGAGATTGCGATGAAAAAATTGAACAGTGTGCGCGGGTGCCGCGCTGTTCAGATTCCTTTGGATCGCCTTGGTACCAGTGGCGTAGCCAGGGGGTGGCACACCGCGCCCGTGCCCCCCCCCCCCCCCTCCCCCGAAATTTTTTTCGCCATGGCATACAAAGCGAAAAATGACCATTTCAAGGAGCCCCCCCCCCCCCCCCCTCCCCCCGAAAAAAAATTTCTGGCTGCCCCTGCTTGGTACATGCTCTATAGAATACGTTATGTGCAAGTGTACGGAAAGATATTAAACTACACGCAGTCATGCAACAGATGCACAGTGACGCATCTGAGATTTATTTTGCGCCAATTTTGCCGCAGCTGCGCCCATCCTGATTCTTTAGAAGCCGCGTTTCGGTTTTTCCGTAATTTTGTTGAGCAACTCCGCATTTTAAGGCAAACCTTTACAAACACAACTAACACAACTACATCAGGGACGCTTTTTCGTGAAGCTAATAAATATGACTGAAGCTTCACACTAAGCAACATACACACTTCTTGCCATTCAAGAAATGAGGTCGTCATTCGCTTTCAAGAACAGGTATGCCACACATATCTCGCTATCTATATATTTTAAAAGAAATGTGTGCGGCGAACGCTCACAAATAATTCGCAGCTCGGTGCATATGTTGCGTTGCAAAAGTACAAATACGAGCAGCAACAGCATTCACGTAAAGAAGAAAAAAAAAACGATCAAAAGTGAGCCGAATGGAAAGTGAATGCAGTGGAAATGTAGCAGTGAGTTTTCGGGGCGCGCTGATCATTTTCTGTGAGCCCAAAGGCGTCAGTTTTACGCCAAAACATAAGAAGGAATACAAAAGGGAGAAGGCAGGGAGGTTAACCAGATAGCAGTCCGGTTGGCTACCCTACACTGGGGGGAAAAGGGAAAGGGGAGTAGAAAGATGAGACCAAAACATAAGAGCTGCTTGGCAATGTTATTGTGCATGAACCTTGTCCGGAAATCACGCGATACACGTTGCACTGGTACAGGGGCGACGTAAACATTTCCCGAAACAACATTTGCGAATAATCAATGAAATTTTTACATCACAAAGGCGGGTATCATTCACGGGAACAGAATTTCTCCTGCCGCATTCAGTGCGGCCACACAGACAGTCGCTTGGCGTCTTTTTCCCGGCTCGGAGTAGCAAAGCGCGTTTTTCCCGCTTTACCATTCAGAAGCGCAGCATCCAGGCATTCTTCGACCTCTCGAGAAGGCTTGTTAACGATCAAGCGTCGGAGCGATATCGTTAAGTTCGTGTACCCTTTCCTGAAGCTATAAAAACAATCACCCTCCAAAGCACCGTGCGTTGGCGGCCGAGAGGAACAAGCGGGGCGAGTGAACGGGACCATTTATGGCGCGAAAGGACCACGTGACCACGAAAAGCGAATCGCGAGTGCGCGCGCGAGGGGATGGAGCGGGCAGCGCGGCGGCGATGAGAAAACGAATGCGGTACTTTTCCCGTTCCATTGAGCTAGGCGAAAATCCAGAGCTATCGCTGCTTCTCCCGCCACATGGGCAAACAAAGGCTGCATTAACCAGGTTGCCCCCCTGCGCCAACAACCGAGACAGCGAACTTATCCCCACTGTCATATCTGGCAGAAGCACAACAATTTTCATTTTGTTTGAACAAAAATGCCATACGTACGTTAGTTCCAAACCAGTTATGCTACGACGCCCGTGCGATAATTCGACATGGTGCAAGTTGAACTCGATTCTGCAGTTAACAACACCGATATTATAGACGATGCATGGTCTTGATGTGTAACGTTAACACAAAGGACAAACAGAGACGTGCGGTCTTGTTTCTAACGCATTGATGACTTTGATGCGTGTTTAATGTGACACGGACGCCGCAATACATCGAAATATATGCGTCATTATGTTAAATTTCTGTCATTACAATACATTTGCATAAAGATATCTGTAATTATTGTTCAGTTTGCATACAATTGTTACTTCTTGCGTAAGCATCACTAAAAAGTTCGCTTAAATCGATTCCCACCTATTCGTGCGATTCCGCCCTTTTCTCTCTCTCTCTCTTCGGTATTCAGCGAGGATGAAGCTCGCATCAGGAAGGGTATGTGTGGTGACGACGCCACAACGATGGCTACTGCTTTCAGCATCGTCGTCGCTAGCATAACAGAAAGGCCAGACAGACAGACATACGATCATGGGCAATTGGAACAAAAACTAAAACTCGTTCTTTAGCTGTCTCCGCCAACGCGCGTAATGCCAGCATGAGTTCAGAGGCATTAACTATTTTTGGCAACCACATGGTTGGTGGTCCGAGATAGGATTCGCGAGTTATCACTTGCGAAACACATCTTGTTCGCGTTTCATTTGTCAATACGACTGCACAAAGCAAACTTTTTTTTTTTTTTAGTGCTGCCGCAATAACACGAAAGACAGGTGGCCGACGCCGCCGTAAGATCTATTGGCTAGCTCACCTTACCGTCATGCATTACCATGTCTGCTCAATTTTTCCCGATAATCAGAAATACATTGCATTTTGAAGGAGCCAGTGACCCAACCTGCAGCCATGGGCGTAGCAGGTGGGAGGGCCCTTCAACTCCTCTTCCGCAATTTTTAGTTTACACACACACACACACACACACACACACACACACACACACACACACACACACACACGCACGCACGCACGCACACACGCACACGCACACACGCACACGCGCACGCACGCGCGCGCGCACGCACGCACGCGTACATAGGAAATTCAGACCATATTCAGACCAGGAGGGAGCGGACCCAAATTGCTACGTCGGGAAGGGGGAGTGGCGGAAGCCGACGTAGCTGTGTATTGAGGAAGCCACAGAAAATAAATAACTGATATATGATCAAAATTTCAGTTTTATTTCCGCAAGGTTCATTCCAGCATTACAGTATTACATATCTAAAATGCCTGTCCTTTAACCGCACTTAATTGGTCAAATGCCTTGGAAGCATACTAGCCTCTCGGCTCAAGACAATTACGACTCATTCTTCTGCTATAGTTGCCAGGCTACAAAGGTTTAATCCAAAATTAATATGCTGATGCACTCACCCCTAAGGATGGTCTAGCTGTAATTCATGTAGTACCAAAGTCAGCGTTTGTCTGCCAAATATGAGTAGTCGCGGCCTCCGATTTGCCGCGACTAAATTTTCCACAGAACCATCGGTGGTCTTCTACCAGAAATTCGTGGTTCACCAAAACCCCCTTCCAAAAAGGGCTTGAATTTCGCATTTGCGGTGGTCCTTTCCTTTGGTGTTACCGTAATGGGCCTTAGCCACAGGAGCGCTTGTGATGCAATGTGCAATTCTCTGCGCGAGGCCAACAGCATAGCGCGCTAAAATTTTTAAGTAGACAAATTAACTGTTATCACTGTAGCCGTACATCGAGTTACAATAAACATTTTCCTCGCAATTACAGTTTACTAACTTAGTTTCAATTTATTTTCTTCTACTTTTTAGATACCCGAGAGTGGGTTGCACCGGGTTACTGAGGAACCAAGCACCTTAATAAGCGTTCTGTCTGACGCTTGGTCATAGTGGGTATGCGCCATCGCTAGAGGGAAGCAAAACATTCGCGAAAGCCATGTCCGGCCGCCCATGCGGGTCCTGAAGCTGGTGCTGCTCGTGTGGCCTGCACTGGGCGTCAGCGGCCAGGGGGGCCCTCGGCGTGGTGCGCATAACTTCAGAAGCACCGTACCTGCGCGACGGCGCCGTCAACTTAAGCTGCAGCATAACGTACACGCAGGCGGCGCACACCGCCTGGACTATCAACGGCAGACCGCCTGACGACGCGGCTCTCGAAAGCATATTCACGGGCCGGGTAAGCAAGAACCTGTGGCAGCGCGCACATGGACTAGTGCTGCACCGCCTCGACCGGCTACCTTCGGCGTCCGGCCGCTACGAGCTTCGCTGCCAAGCTGTGGCCGACGGAAAGCTAAGCTCGGACTCGGTCTTCGTGGGTTCTCTATTCAGCGACACGTGCCGCAGTCCGGAGCCGTGCGTGACGCGCGGCGCCGTGTGCCGCCAAGGCCGCTGCCGCTGCGAAGGCGCCCAGCCAGTGCGCCTCACGTCCCGTCACACCACGTGTCGCCACGCCGCCATGCTCGGCTGGCCGTGCAGCTTCGACGAGCAGTGTCTGCCTCGCGGCGCCTACTGCGGCTCGCAGGGCACCTGCATCTGCCGGGCACCTCTCCAGGCCGTGGCGCTCAGCTGTGTCGCCCCCCAATGCCAGCCTGTGCCCGCCCTGTGTCCGCTCCACACCAGCCACCGCCAGGACTGCAGCGCTGAAGCTACGCACAATGCCGCAGCAGGAGGCGGCCGGCAGCTCCCGTGCAGCAGGCTGGATCATATTGCTGCCACCCCTGCTGCGACTGCTGCGGCTGCCCAGTTAGGCCAACGCCATGCTCACCGGTGTGGCCCTCGCAGTGGGGCATTTATTACATAAGGACGCGAATAAATAAATAGGAGGAGGCTCAGTGCCAGCTGGCTCGGCAGTGGTCGGGCGGTGACAGGCCGAAGATCCCCCACGAGCTGGAGCACTTGGTCGAGCAGCGCGGCTGTAGCTGCTCCCGGGGAGTCGACCACGAACTTCGGGCTTCAGATGCGCGGCCCTCTGCGAGAACGCCTTGACTTCACCGGAGCTCTAACGCACAGCTTTCGGCGCCATACACGACATGCGCACCGTGATACTCACGGCGGAAACTTCGCACAGTGAACTGCACCTTATAAAGCCCAACAAGTTCGCTATGTAATGTGCATTCAGTGCTTGCCGAACCCAAGTCTCGTAAAAAATACGCGCACAAAATGCAGCGCACTAGATGAATGGCAATGATTGAGACACATCGGAAGTGACCACATGCACACGTAGAAGAAAAACAGCAGTAGTGAAATAAAAAGAGCCCCATTCTTGCATTAGCAGGTTTCATTACTGAAACTACAGAGTAGAACAATAGAAAGACAGGGTAAGCAACTATTGAAGCTGTTATTATGACCTCAACCTTCTACTTTAAGCTGTGCTGAAAACAAGACACTACGATGCCATTATCTTCAACCATTTATAGTGTTTTAGATAAGAATTTCACAGCTACCCTGCATGATTTACAATTGATGCAAACTACATAGAAGCTTCAACTTAGGCTGCAGATGAAAAAGCACACAAACACTGGCGTGCAACGTGTGCCATGTTAGTTTTATTTTCTGTGTTTTCCCAGCATTATTTGTTTTGTAGGTCTTAAGCTGAGGCTTTGGCAACACAATTTCATGTATGGAAATGCAAACTTATCAGGCATCCCTCTATATGCGACTCCTTCACCATGATTTCATACTCGTGCACAGAATTTGGGAACTTGTACATGGAAGCAGAAAATGCAGATGAGTACATTGCAGATACAATTAAATGGCAACAGTGAACCTCACATTAAGAATACAATATACACAGATTTTGCTGGAGTGCTCAAATGGCAAAGACTTTTAAATCGCAGTACTGTCAAACAATTGCTGGGACGAGTGTCTACCCTTCAGCTCTCTGAATGAACTGGGCTCACCTACTCAATTTTCATTTTTAGCTACCAAACACAAGCTGAGTTCGACCATGCTGATAAACCAGCACTTTTCTTGCACCAAGGCATTGGTGCGTAAAAATGGCAGTCCTTTGGCGTAATTCCATAAAGCAACATAGTCGCTCGATAAACATGTCTATGTTCCTAGTTGTAATTTTCTTTTTGTTCATCACTACAAAAAATAAAAATTTGGTTCAAATTGCTTTCAGTGCTGGTGAAAAAGTTTTTCATGATGTAGAACAGCACAAATGACAAGGGATGGTAGAAAAGAGAACAGGACAGGCGCTGACTCGCAACTAAGTTTAATCCCACATGTGAAAGAAAAATATATACAGTGGGACAGAAAACTCTGCAAAAGAGAAGAAAGGAAACACACGAGCAGAATGTGATACACACTCCACGTGGTTAGTTCACTCATTTCATCCCAATGTGCCATCTAGATATGCTATTTCCCTCCTAGATAGCACAACTGAAGGCTGGCTGATGCATCCCGTGCCTTTTCATGCATTCTGTGCTGCCTTGACAACTAGCCTCGTGTTCATGTCTCTGTTTATCTACCGTCGTTGGTCATTTGCGCTGTTCTACATCATAAACCAGTACCAACTTGCCCAGCTTTCCACTCCAACGCAGAAAAAGTTTTGTTTCAAGTTTAAGGTATTAATATTCGTTACTTGGGCAAGTTTACCTTTTTGAAGCAATGCATATGCAATAAGTCTGGTGCAGAAGCTGAAAGAATACCATTGGGCTATTCTATATAGCAGTGGTCGGCAACCTTTCGAGGCGGAGGGCTGAGTTGCATGAAGTGAACATGGTGGTGGCCAGACGGCAAAACGGGGAATCATGGGGGGGGGGGGAGAAAGTATGGTGAATTGACAATGTAAAAAACTGGAATATAAATCATGTTTGTTTAATACCGAAAGAGCTTCTTTACAGAGATTGGAAGTTACAGTCAAGATAGGCAGTGACAAGCAGAGGGGGAGGAGGTCCTGACGTCGCGCCGGGGGACACATAATAGACCCTTTTCATAAATACGCCACCTGACGGTGGGCTTTTCGTCAGTTTCGATTTTGCAAAGAGTTCTGGGATAGAATTCGCCATGTTTAGGGCAAGAGGGCGTGACCATCCGTACGTGCGCCTGTGTAGTGTTTCCGTGCGTGGTGCCAGGCGGCTGCATCTCACCGTCTCCGAAATCTTCGCGGATGAATGCGCTCGTGCCTTGCTTTGCAAAGGTAGTGCAACTGACTTCGGCGTCGTAATGAGTGACCCGCTGACCGGGTGGACGAACGATTTGACGCGGCTGCCGCGCCTAAGCGGAAGCTAGCCCATCCAGCTCGGACTTCAGTAGCCGGTAACGAGGAATATTGCTCGTCAGAGCTAAAATCTGCTGACGGCAATCTACGTTCAAGTAACTGTAGCAGCATCGCCGATGAAGAACACAACGGTGGCCGGCCTGCGAAACGATGTGGACGCGTGAGACTGGAAGTCTCGAGCGGCCAGTGCCGAGTGCTTTCGCATGCTCTGTTCCATACAACAGGTGCAACGCTGTAGAGGCTAGCGAGACTTAGAAAAAATGCGTTTGCGCCAATAGTTCAATGATTTTACTGCCAGACTGGGATTTCGTCAGGTGCTGTTTTACATCACCTGACGTTTCGGTATTTTATTTGTAGCCAGTCGCGACGCCTCACGCGCAGGCTCGGCTCACACGAGCATTCACAACCGCGAAAACCGAAGAAAACAGACACGCGTATTTATACGTTTTGTTGACCAAACTTCTTGTGTAGCTTCAACAGCGGTGCGCTCGATGTGTGAAACTGAGTGTAGTCAGATCCGCCGAGGCACCACGACAACTTGGCTGCCAGCAGCGGCCTTCTGTTTGGCAAAGTGCACTGTACTTGCTACGGTAACTTGGCGTCATTGCCGCCCTCGCTACCATGTCCTGACTCCACCGGCTAAATCAACAGACTGGGAGTTTCATTCCGCACGCATCGTGGTCCCTGAACCGCACTGCCAGCAACGTACTTCCCAATTTTCTGCAAAGCTGGCGATGTCGTAATTCCGCGTCGCCAGCGTCGACTTCGGAGGCCACTGCAACGCGCTTACGATGGTCGATACCGCGTCATCCATCGCGAAGACAAGCATTACACATACAAATCCACAGCATGCCTACACGGCCTAGCGCTTCCGCGACCACACATGCGGTGTGCGCTGATAGGCAACACGAGAGTTTGTTTACATCGGTTTGTCGCACATACTTTTCCGTTCTCGTCGCGGGCCTCGCTGGTGACACAACGGAACACAGCACCCTCCAACCATCTTTAGCAACACGTTTCCGGCAGAATCCACAACGCGCGGGCTGGCTGCCACGCTAGCGAAACGTCGCGCACCGGCAGTCGCAGTAGCCACCCGGCCACCCTAGTCGCAGACAGTGTCGTCTGCTGCGGCGCCCTGAACATGGAGGCTTGGAGTAGATTTGCATAAAGGGCGCTTGGGGCGCCCTTTTACGAAAAGGGTCTATAGTGCCCCACAGGCCGCATGTGGCTCGCAGGCCACAGGTCGACGACCCCTGCTATAGAGGATAAGTAACACAAGTTTTCCTGTAATTAATACCTTTCTAATAACTATTTCAGAATAGCTTTTCTTTTAATTTCTAGACAGCAGTCATCAGAAATATCTTACTTCTTGGGCAAACAAAATGAGCACAAATGTCTACTCATTATTGCTCAGATGGTCACAATCACTACAACCTGCCTATGGTTATCTAATAAAGAGCCATTAAACTATCCAGTGACACCAGTCAGATATCTTAATTTAGCTTGTTAAGTAACCACTCAACAGAACAGTCTCACATTGAGGCCCTCTATTTAAGCATCCAAGTCTGGCAGGAATTTCAGGTCATACCAAATAACGACTGGTGCTACAAGAAGCACTGTCAGTCACAATGAGAACAGTTATATTTAGTATGCACACAGAGGTTATTCTGAACCTTAAAAAACAGTGTGTAGCATGATGTTAATCTTTTCCGGCATGCATCCAATACATCATGAACATGTCTAAATGACTATAGTAGGAGGGTGTGTTCAGGTAAGCACATCTGTGCATGTCCGCAAACCCCCTTTAACTTTGCTGAAAAAAATATATATTTTACTGTCCGAGTCCCCACGGCCAGAAAACCAATCTTAGTTTTGCGAAAAACATTTTTGCCTTAGTAAAAAAAAAATCAGGAGTCACCTCTCAGCAGAACCAATCTTTGCAAACTGCACGAAAATGGGATTTTGACAAGATCCAACAAAAGAACTATTGTAGCTGTGAGTCAAAATTTTTCTCGGCATATCATTAGTAACGTGCGTTTACAAAATGTTATTTTGCAGTTTTGTTGCCCATACTTAATGAAAAAAAAAATCGCAAATACGGCACATTGCCCAATGCTCCAATTTCAGTTTTTTTTCTTTTTCGCTAAGCATCTATAGACATTTGACTTTAATCAACCCAGGGAACAAGCTGGCTTCAGGAAAGGATACCCTACCATGGATCATTGGCATGTGCTCAAGTCATTGAGAAATCTGCTGATTAAAACAAATAGATTTATATAGAAGTACTTGTTGCTGGGCTAGTTGGTTCATCATAATGAGGGAAACTTTCAGACGCCTAAAACACTCAACAGAAGAAACACGCTTCGACATATGCGGATTGTTCGGTGGGCGTGGTGTATGAAATCCCCCTTAGTTGTGGCCTGGTTTACATCGGCCAAACTGGTCGGTGTTTGAACGTCAGGGTTAGGGAACATGAACTGTCACTTCGAAATAATTCGGCAGCACATTTTGCCTGCGCACTGCCATTCCTGTTCTTGTGAGGCAAGGTTTTCAAGCGTTTTTGTTCTTGCCAAAAGCCCAGATGCTCTGGCCCGGGAAATTATGGAAGCGTTTTGGATTAAGAAAAAAGGCGACTTGTGTATAAGTGACACATCAGTGGTTTTGCGCATGTCTGAGTTTCAGTTTTGCTCTTCGTTGCTTGAATAGATATGCCTTTTCAGTGACCTCGTGTTTTTGATGTGTGTGACTAGGTGACGCAGTGCGGTTCGCGCATGTGTGGTGCGGCATATATATTTCCTGCGTTTCTCCTGCGAATAAATCAGTTGCGAGTGACGCTCTTTCCCTCTGCTTCGTGCTTCTTGCGGTGTTTTAGGCGTCTGAAAGTTTCCCTCATTAAGATTTATATAGCTTTAACAGGTTACGAGAAGGCATTCGACTCAGTAGAAAGCCCAGCAGTTTCAGAGGCACCATGTTGTCAAGGAGCACTTGAAACATCCGTGAACACCTTAGCCAACATCTACCAAGATTCCACAGCTGCCTTGCTTCTCCACAAGAAGAGCAGTAGAACCGAGGCAGTGAAAGGGGTCAGACAAAAAGATATGATCTCTCCAATGATGTCCACTGCATGCTTAGAACAAGTGGTTAAACAACTATATCGGGACAAAGTAGGAGTAAAGATCAATGGAGAATATCTCGGCAATTTATACGCTGCAGATGACTTTGCTTTTTTCAGCAATGATGGCGACGAATCGCAAAAATGATTTAAGACTAACTGAAAAAATGTTAAAGCAGGGATGAAGACAAATACAAGTATGCAGAAGACAAAGATAACGTTAGGCAGCCCTGCTGAAGAACAAGAGTTTGCAATTGGCAAACCAACCCTAGAATCTCTACAAGAGTAAGTATAACTAGGTCAATTACTAACAGGGGAACCATCTCATGCGAACAAATTTCACCCAAGAAAAAAGATAGGCTGGAGCGCATACAACAGACTTTCCATATCATGACAGGCAACTTGCCATTGTCCTTAAGGTGGAAAGTGTGTGATCATTGCATCCTGCCAGTACTAACATGTGGGGCTGAAACTTGAAGGATAACAAAAACTCGAGAAGGAGTCAAGAACCACACAGTGTGCGATAGAGTGGAGAATTATAGGTGTAACATTACGAGACATGAAGACAGTAGGGTGGATCAGAGAACAAATAAGGGCAGCTGATATCCTAGACAACATCAAAAGAAAAAATGGGCCTGAGCAGGACACATAATGCGAACAAATAACTGAAGGGAAGTTGGAGTGATGGAATGGATGCCAGCAGTAAGAAGTGCAGATAAGGTCGGCAGAGCATTACATGGGGTGATGAACTTGGGAAATTTGCAGGCATAAAATGGAATCAGCTTGCGCAGGACAGGGCAAACAGGAGATCAGTGATATGGGCCTGTGTCCTGCAGTAGGCATAAATATGGGCTGACGACAACAATATTTGAATTTGGTGCAAGGTGGCTTTCAACAATGGAAGCTTTGAAGCTGCCCGATGACTTGGTCAAACAAGAGTTTTTAAAATCTATTAGAAGTTCTAAGCCTTGCAGTAAAAGGATGTCTGTCACACTTTTTTATAAGAAAACTGAGACTTAGTACCCGAGTGCCACAAGGCACGATACGGGAAATAAATGTCAGGTGGTGGAATCATCTAAACTGAACCCTCTTTCTTATTTTGGCATAGTGAAACTGCTTGTTCCTTCATTCTAATTTTTGTTGAAAAATGAAGTCACTTTCAATAACTCTAAGCCACATTGCTGTGCAAGAAAGGATGCTTTCATACGTCTGAAAAGGAGTACATTAAGCACACCTAGTACGTAGCTGACACCTTATTGATCATTATAACAGCTATAAGTTTTTTTCGTATTCATGCTAGGGTGCTGAAATTAGGAATATTTTCTAATAAGAAGATAAGCAATTCGAGAAATTTTTATCAAAATCAGTGAAGCAGTTCAAAAGTTCACTATTTAGCCCCAAATGCCCCTTTAAAGGTTCCACCAATGAAGTATGAAACAAGAATGCAACCATGAAAAATATCATATCCCATGTTTGCATAGCCACCGTGAATTCATCTTGTATGCAAGAATGGCAGAATAGAGAAGTCCACACTTTTGCTGAAAGGTGCTATTTAAAAATAATAATAATGATAAAAGTGAACAGATTCGGTAGAAACAAAGCAGCTGAACTGAATATGGCTGGTGTGAGCACACTGTGATCTGGATGTTCAGCCATACAAAGTAAGGAAGCAACATCAGCATCCAGTCAAGCCATCGGGTGAAATGACTGCAATGTACACATTTTCAGCTACCAGGAACTGATGTCATGTAAGAGTGGCCATCTTACTGTACCTATTTCATCAGCACCTTGAGTGAAACAGCCAGAAATACACTTTGGCACATTATAATGATCTTTCACTCATTGCTGCCCACCAAAATGGGCACTAGCGTGCTTCCTAATCACTCTATGGTGCCGAATCATTAGTACATGAAAGAAAAGCACCTTTCAGGCTACTGTACCGAGAGCAACTTACCTCGAAAGAGCAACTGACCATAACAAAAAAGGTGCTATTACAGTGAACTATCATGCGCTACACTCGAATAACTTGTGTTTAGAGTGTCAATGTCCAAGGGGAATAAAAATGCACCTCTAGCTAGTTAAACAAGGTTAAATAAAAGACATTTATGCTTGCATATCACAGGCAACAAAACAACAGTATATGCCCACACTGGCATTTCATTCCCATAATGTTTTGTGTGTTCAGCAAGTCCTCAGCGATTTTTTTACCCAATTCTAACATTAAATGACATCAAATTGGCTTTTAGAAAAAAAGTTAAAACTTGTATACAGCTACCCTGAAATGATAATTTAACATTTACTTAGCCCTTGTAAGTTACAATGTCTCAGCATTTATTAGACAACCACTGGTAGCAAAAATAGGTGAAGAATATCTCATAGTGAAATTAATGATATACAGCCATTTGTGGGCAGTCCTTGCAAGAATTCCTGGTTAATACTTCTGCTTTTTCCCCAAGTGTTTCTATTCAGTGTGACTGAACCTGCCATGCAAGTTTTTCAAAGATCAGTGGTGTATGGCCCTCATGGAATGGCTATTGAAAAATTTATTACCCATGCATTACGTGGACATAGTGACTGCCTATGTGACAGCTGTACTATAGATTGTTTGTGTATTTTATTAATCGACCTATGCTTACTAGAACTCAAGCTTTCTAACAAATTCACATATCTACTTAAACAAGCTGACTTACGTGGCTGACGGCCCCGATAGACCTGCCTAGATCGGCTTGCTGGCTGAGGTCCTTCATAACTAGGCCAGTCCAAGCAGCTGCAACCAGTCAAACCAAGATGTCACAAACCAGAACCACCACGCTTCATGCGAAAATTTATTGCATAACTGGAGCTGTGCTTATCCAACATAAATTTGAACTCGGTAACAAAGAACGAAGGAAAAGAGGCACAGTACAGCCCTTCGTTCTGTGCCCCATCGCTCTGTTTCACACTGTTCAAAATTTTGCTGACATCACTTGATTTACTAATCATCCCAATGAACCACACCGGATCCGCTTATCTTTTGCCACCAATAGATTTAGGCTTTATTTCCTCTTTTTTAGAAATTATGAAAAAACGTTAAAAGAATGCCTCCACCATCCACAGGTATAGCAGGCTCAAGCCAATTTAAGTATAAATAAGGAGGTGATTTGAAAAAAGGTTTACATTTTAGACAGTGAAATCTCGCACACTAGTAAAAAAAAAAAAAACTGAATGATCCAAGGGTAAGAAATGGTGCTGAAGTAAGGTCAAGATGATTAACCCCAATGCTAATCATAATAGAATCTAATTCAACTTGTGTTACTGATGTACACGGGAATACTACATGAGAACATGAACTTGCTAAGGGAGTACTGGAAGGCTATATGGCTATTCTAAAGCTCCAAACAGCCAATCACCCAAAATTAAGATAGACACAATGGACTAATCTACAACGTTTCATGTCTGCTCTTATTTTTTGTTAATCCCGTACTTTTTATGTGTAAGAATGGTAAGTATTGGATTAACTGACACCCACAATCTCAGCAGCTAACTCCTGCACTGAGAAAGTAAACATATCTGATAAAAAGGAAAAGAAAGAAGAAAGAGAATAACAAAAAAATCAAGAAAAAATGCAATAACTGCCAGCAAACCATAACTGGCATTATCCATTAATCAGCATGGATATAAAAAGATTTGCTTTACAGCTGCTGGCCTGCAGCGGTCGGTGGTGTACATGGTTTTAAATTTCAGCATACACCTTGCTTTTCCAATACAATAAAATATTCTGCAGCAAGCTCAGCGCTTATTTGTTTACTTTCCTTGTCTCTCCAGTCATTTGCGAAGCTCCAAATTCTGAAACCTTCCTTTCGAAGCTCCAAATTCAGAAACCTTCCTTAGTAAGGAAGCCGCAATAATGGTAAGGCTGCTTTATGTCAATTTCTAAACCTTCCTTATAAGGCACCCTTAATGGAGGCTTCCTCGGTCTTCCCTTACGGTAAAGCAACTCTTTCCTGTTCCAGCTTTCTTTCCTGTTTCTTGTTTTTTACTGAGCAAGGAATACTGGACAATGCCTTTCACGACTCCTTTCACTGAATAGACACATTTAAGCAATGCTCACCCATGTAATGCTTCTTTGCACACTTTACACTGGCCGACTGGCAGGTGAGAACAAAAAAGCAGCTGCTAGATTCAACTGATGGTAGTGCCATACACACAAGCTTCAAACTACGAACTTTAATGCTGATGGTTCGTAATGCCTACAGCAACAATTGAGAAGATCCAGGAAACAAAGCACAAATGTCACCACTACCCTGCTAATAATAATAATTGTTGGGCTTTAACGTCCCAAAACCATTATATGATTGAGAGACGCCGTAGTGGAGGGCTCCGGAGATTTCGACCACCTGGGGTTCTATAACGTGCACCTAAATCTAAGTAAGCAGGATTCAAGCATTTTCGCCTCCACTGAAAATACCTTGCTACAGAAGCTCCATGACAGAAATCTAACACAAATACAACTTCAGCTGAGAACAAAAAGGTGAAACAGTGCAGAAGGCTGACATCCTTTGATGGTTGCCATGTTATACTCCCAGGGTTTCCTTACGTGTGTTGATGTTGAAAGTAAATCACAAAAAAAGAGCAAATGCATTCACATATGAGCTATTTTAGGTGAAATATAATTGATGAACTTTATTTTGCTGAATAAAGAGGGTAGCACCAGCTTATGATGAATGACCTCAAACTCAGACATGAGCCACCTGTTCCTTGCCTAATGGAAGTCTTCCTTTCATGAGGGCAAGTGAAGGGAGCTTTCAGGATACACCTGTTTCCTTAATACAATTTTTGCTGTAAGAAAGCATCAATCGCTGCTCTCAAAAAAGTTAAGAAGTGATCCAAGGAAAGGAAGGTTTTGGAATTCGGCCTTAACCCTTTCAGATTCCACCTAATGAAGAACTGTCCTCAAATATGTCAAATTGGCATTATTTCAAGGCACACAATATTATATTTTAACAAAAATAATGTCATAATACATTGATTTATATGTCTTATGGGAAACGTGCAGCACCTACAGGGGGCGCAGCAGTGCACTGCACCTATGCGCCGCCAGCGGCGACTTGCGGCCACTTTGGTGTCAACTGGCATGCTACGAGTGGTCGTCTCTCCGTCAGCTACGCCCGCGTTGTATGCAAGTGCGTGAAGGAGACAGGTTTGATAAAACAGGGTAGGCTTCCAGAAAGTTAACAGTGCATGATTCTTTTGGAGCCCCAAACGAAGAGAAAGGACATAAATTTACGGAATCAATTATGTTTTCGATGTGACGTAGCACAGACGCGTGACAGAGTGTTTTGAAAAGGCGATTCGCGCGGCCGGCCGGTGTACATCTCGAAGCACAGACCGTCACCATCGTTGTTTGTAAACTATATTTCTTGCCATTTTTCCTGCTTATTGTTGAGTAAACGACGGCATTTGTGTCTGACATGTGTTAGACAACCCCTTGCAATGCGCACAGGAAATACGTACGGTCGCCAAACTACACGTGATCCATTTAGTAATGCGTGGCATTTGCGCGAAGTTTTCTGTGAAGTAGTTCAGCTCCGTTTGTAGGCGTTTCTCGGACTGCATGAGTTCTTGAGTAAATTTGTCACGTGCCAGCTTTGCACGCGATATCTCAGCTGTCACGTAGAGCAACAGAACGGCGTGGCTGGGCTTCGCTGGCTCGCACAGTGCTGATGATGGCTATGGCAGTACATGGGGGATAAATTCTGAAATTCTCGCGGTCTGCGACGCATTTCGCCTAGCATGCGGGACTTCTTCCTTAATGTTACTGTTTACAAACTGCGATACGGCGGAAAAACGGCAGAGGCGTGCGAGGGAGAATTGCTGGATCTGTCGATTGCTTTCCGCCAACGAATTGTGGACTGCAGACTGGAGATCACATTTCCGACTGCCCCTCGGTTCCTTCAGCACGTTAAAAATATCATTTGACTTGCGTGGAGAGTAAATTCACAGCGAACTAGCTACAGCATGTACTTAATAAACGTGCCCGCGGCCTCACTTGCTTTACGAGGCTAATCCAGTGTTCCCGCCGGTTTCTGAAGCACAGTCATGGCGGAAAACCGAAGAACTGTTCCAGGTGCGTAGTTCTCATAGTTATCGGTACAGTTTACGACACAGCAATTCATACGCCACATGGCGAAGCACCGCTAACAACCTGACACGGCTGCGCTCATGGGTCGGCTGCTGCACGGATCACGCCAGTTCCATTCGTTCACTCCCGCACCACGGTGCCACCGGCTCAGTGCACGTTCCCCATACTAGTAAGTATTCCTAATTAAATTGTAATTAAATATCTATTTATCCTCAGGTCATTCATGCTGTGTTTTTACATAAATAGATTCAAATCTCAGGCTAAAAATACCGCACAAATTTGTTTTTGGTTATGTCCTTTCTGAGCAAAGAAAAATTATACTTTTGTTGTGGCTCGTACATAAATAGATTCAAATCTCAGGCTAAAAATACCGCACAAATTTGTTTTTGGTTATGTCCTTTCTGAGCAAAGAAAAATTATACTTCTGTTGTGGCTCGCGGGAGGCAGCATGTCGAACATGGCAGTACCTTTAGGAAAGTGACTATATTCAACAGTATACAGAAAAATGAAGTTAAATGAAGACATATTTATTATGCAGGTGGTTCAATTCATCAAAAGGTCAATGTATCTTGTGCTTTTTTAGCCACAAGTCAACACAACTAGCAAGAAAATTTCGGTGTACACAATTGTGAGCAAAGCCCCTCAAAGGGTTAAGATGACTTCTGAAGAACCATTTGACATGGTTTTATATATTTTTAGTAAGCATATATTTGAATTCTTGAATTCCTGCGCTATAACATGTACCATTTTATTTTTCTAACTTTAGGAGCACCCACAGTGTATGCTATGTACCTCTGTCTGTGTGTTTCTTGGTGCTGCGCCCGAAAGTTCAATCATAAAACAACTTGCCCAAACCAAAGTTCTGCATGTACTATCTTTTCATAGCCTTTTCTGATATAATAATAACATAAATACAATGCAAGTTTATTACTCGGTAATGGCAACTTAGGAAATCACCTCACACTGCATTCGAAACTGCAAAGAAAAGAAGGAGTAACAAACAGAAAAAAAGGATGGCAGGTATGAAGTAGTCTGATAGTCCAATTCAATGCCACAACACAACCCTGCTTGACCTTACCAATGCAAACAGAGCCACCCAGTACACATGTTGCCTGATCCCTTGACCGAGTAAATATCCATTGTTTGACCCAGTATACTATTTAATGCTTTAGCCTAGTTTGGAGACTAAACTGCAAGAAGCATGCAGGCACATGTCACTAGCAGATCAGAGATCACATTATGTTACTATGTTCTAATAAATTAATAGTCACAGCTGTAGCAAGCATTTTGTTCCTGTGAAGCCCATATCCCCTTTTCATAAGCCATAATAAAAATACAGTATTTATTAGTTGTGCAATTTCCTCCCAGTATTTCCAAGGCTCCGTATCCTGAGGCTTAAGAAAAATCCCTACAAATCTCTGATCCAGCTATAAAGGTTCCTGCGCTCATTACTGTATGAAAGACGCATATTATCCACGAGTTTTACGTCCCAAAACCATTGTTGAAAATGGAAGATGAAGACGGTCTCAGAACCGCGCGCCAACGATCATCATTACATGTAGGGTGGCATTAAAGGTGGAAGAAGAAGGCAGGCATGCCGTCGGTCTCTGTCTTTTACATTTGGTGCCGAAACCCGGGAACGAACCAGGGACCTTTATCGCAATCGAGTGAGTGTGAAACCCGGGACTACGAACCTGGCTGGAACTAAGACGGAGACGACGAGTAATGGAGTGATGGGACAGCGTTCGTCGCCTGGAGGTTTGCGAGGCGGGAGCCCATAACATTTACTTCGGCTCTGGTCTGAATTCGAAGTTTCACGAAAAAACAAACAGGCTAAGACTGTTAAAGAGGACACGTGGAAATCGCCATTAGCCATACGTATGATGATCTCGGCTGTCAGGACTACAAGCCTAAAGGATAAAGTGCATCTTCGTGATGTGCAATCGAAGACACACAGCCATGAGGCTCAAGGGCTAAAGTACGCCAGAACAGCAAGAAAGTATCGGAGAGCTTGGAAAGAGAGACTCATGCTGTCGAAAGGAAAGAAATTCAGGAGAAGAAGGAAACGAGTGCGGTATACTCATGTGAGAGCCAAAGGAGTCCTGAAATCAAAGAAAGTAAGAGCACATAAAGTCCTCACAAAACGCCACTTCATACCAAGAACGCACGAGGCACCACATAACTTAACCACATGCAAGCAGCGATTTCATGCCGGAAGAGCGACTCTGACTGGAAATCGCTTCAAGCAGTTGAAACATCGATGGAAGAGAAAACGTACTCGCTATCCGGATACCTCTGAAGACTGCACGACCACGGACTCAACTAGGACTACTACGAACTGGGTTTGATTGACTACACCGAACTAAAGGATCGTCAAAGTGCGTGCGAGACTAATCTGTGAACGCTAAGTGGTGGTTAGTGCCGAGACTGAGCGCATCACGAATCAGCCTATCTGTAGCCAGCGAACGAAAAGATAGCGCAAAGTGTTACAAGTCACGTGAATTTGAACTACCGCCCAGCCAGTGCAGTGGCTCGGCAGTGTTTTGTTGTAATCTGTTATCCTTTTTTTCGCGTCTGTGCCATCCTTCCACTTCTTTGTCGCGGGTGGGAGGATGTTGAAAATGGAAGATGAAGACGGTCTCGGAACCGCGCGCCAACGATCATCATTACATGTAGGGTGGCATTAAAGGTGGAAGAAGAAGGCAGGCATGCCGTCGGTCTCTGTCTTTTACAACCATGACATAATCATAAGGGAAAAAAAAGTGACATACAGTTCAATAAAGTTCAAAGTACAGTGTGGAAAAGCAAGGTTCAAATACACACACACACAAAGGTTAAAAATCTGACATTTTTGAAGGATGAATAAGGAAAGAATAAGTATGCATTTATAAGCTTAATTTCATTTGGACTTCCACTACAACAAATTCATTACTATTATTACTAGTTTCTTATTACAAGTGCAAGCGCTTAAATTGCAGCACAGAGCATGCAATACTGATATTTTTCCTGAAAACATGTATGCTTCTAAAATCCTCACAATACTTGTTTTATGCCAGAAAAATATTCGACTGCAGAGGAATTAACTGACATGACTGCAGAACTATTCTAAAATTCAAATCTTCTGTGACAAATTTCAGTGACTTATGTAGGGAACCAACTGGGCCCTAGTGATCTTGAACGTGATGTTCTGATCAGCAATAACGTCTACTCTGAATTAATGGGCATACAGACAGAACTGCATCCTTCCATTACCAGAGCAGTATCAAGATTTAGTAATAACAATTTCTGTACGAAAATACCATAATTAATATTAAACTTTTGAAAGTTACACTTATGACATCTCAAAGCCCTAATATGCCTTAATGTTTATCTTTAGTGTTCCCTTTTATCAAATGGCCAGAGATGCTTTCAATTAAACACTCAAGTTTCATTCTTACATACCTGCCAACCAGAGAGGAATCCAGTGAGTGTGGACGTCGTACTCGAGCACGGACCTACGCAGTAGTGTCATCAGCTCAGTCAATGATCAGTTGACGAATCCAACACAAACATTGTTTGAAACAAAAACAATGCTAAAGAAATTTTGGCCGGAACCAAACCAAAATCAGCATTAATAGAGAGTGTCAACACAAACCAACCTCGTTCCAGTCTCACACATTGTGCAAACCAGTAATGCTATAGCAGCCTCAGTACTACGCGTAGTATGCCTTACAATATTTCGTGCCTTATCAATTTGATAGACAGCAACATATGTTGGGCAATAATCTCCTCAGAAGGGTCATTAATTTTTATTTTACTTATCTAAACTGCAAGTCATGCGGCCATAACTTCTGCATGCCGAGTACACAGTTGGGTATAAACGAACTTACGCAGGTATTAAATATTTTAAAGCTATGCTCATCAAGAGTGGAATTCACCAGGAATGCATTAATGAACTAGGCTTGTCCAAAGTGCTTAGGAGGTTAAAGCCTAGAAGCTATGCGTGCCTCATGAGAAAAAAAAAAACACTAACTGTCCTACATTCTCTAAATAAATTAATGCTTTGAAAATTTACTATGCTATGATAAATTACCCATCATAGTGGAAAAAAAACTTGGGTTATTCTTACCACTATGCCTTGGCTTCTTCTCCCTGAATTCTTTTTTATTAAATATAATAACAAGTATAATAGTAGAAATTACCAACATTATGATGATGTCAATGTGAAAAGTGTTTATGTCACACATGCTTGCCATACATTGCACATGAAAAAGCCTAGCAGAATGCACAGGAAACAAAACAATGCTGCTGCTGTTCCCAATACCAACAAAGGTGTCACTATATCAGGCTCCAGGCTTTGCTATAAAGGCCAGTTCAAACACCTTTAGCACTCGGAATATGATTACTGGTGCTAATTGCAAGGGAGTGAATTCTTCTATTGTTAACACTATGACACTTCTGCTTCGTACTGCTGAACTAATCCACTGAACAGAAAACACACCCGAGTGGCTTGCAGGATAATGGCTTGGCGACACCCATGCTGACTAAGCAGTGCATAAGCTTAACTCCAGAAGGATTACTTGTTAAGGCATGAACTGTGGATTATTTTGGGAAAGTACACATTTTTAAGTTGTATAAATAATGAACACACAGTTTCCCTCGGTTCGAACACATGCGGATGCATTCATATGGCAAGCATTGTGAACGATGCAGTTGCACACACAGGCTGAGTACATAACTGAATCGAACATATTATTGTTCTTTCATAGTTTTTAAACACCTAGTGCACATCATGGCATTTTTGTTCTGATGCATGCATTAATTGTAAATGTTAGTTCTGTTTGCACAAATAAACATTGTGGAAAGAGGAAAGGAACAAAAATGAATGGAAACAAAATCATGAAGCCTAGAAAGAAAAATAAGGCACATACAATCTTCACTGAACACAACGAGGGGCAATTAGAACTCTTTCTTACATCTTACAAAGCACTGCAGTGCGTAATCTTCCTTCCTTTTACAACTGAACTTTTTCTATGCGGTTGCTCAGTTTTGTGAACGTCAGTAAACTTTCCTTTCTATACCTTTTTTTCACCTGTATTAAAGGGACACTAAAGGGCAAAACGATTTTTCACGCATTAAGTGCAATTTCATAATCCCGAAAACGCCACTCTTACCGCGACACGACGCTTGGTAAGCAAGAAAACACGCGAAAAGAAAATGCGGGTGGAGACGCCACCTTGAGATTCCCGCACCAAACACTGTGACGTCATAGATTTTGAAGGCGTCTACCGAGTCCTACGTAGCTTCTAATCGATAAAAATGAGGTGCATTGTCATCTGTGGGTGCCATAGACCTAGCATACGAAGTTTCAGAAAATTTCATCGAGCCAATGTCGCGAAAATACGAAAAATACATTTGGAATTTCTGACGTCATGCACGCAGATATTGGCGCCAAATTTAAAAATAAAACGTCAACCTTGATTTTCTCCGCTAATAATGAACTTATGATAGTGAAACATAGGGCATTAGAGTTCTCAGAGTGCAGTTTGTCAATCTAAACCAAGTCATTGTTTCGCTTTAGTGTCCCTTTAAACTACCCTCCACTAGCTTGGGACACAACATCATGTGAGAACATCAGGAGAATGCCCACTTCGTATAATTTCTAATATGCATTATCTTCCACCCTCTTCTGACCAGTTCAAGAAATTCAGTACTATTACTCTTAAATCCTGCTACAATTATAGGCTTCCACACACTCAGCATACCTAAAACTGTTTCAATGTTTAATGAAATTTGTACATATGTGCCATGTCAGGGCGTGCTGACCCTTGTCAAGCCACATTAGTGTGGATTTTTTTATGCGTGCCTGACATGAAGATATTGATGTCAAATAAAGATGTTGAATTCATCTTGTTGATGTACAACAGAACCTGGCAGAGGCATCTCGCCAAGATGATTTTTCACCTAAAACAAATCGCTATGAACTGTTTACGTACTTGCAGACAGTAGTTATTTTCCTTTGCTTATTCACTACATTCATTTGAAAGAGCAGAACCACATGAAACAGTCATTAGTTCTGACTCAGTATAGTGTGAAAGGGTAAAATATACTGGCTAACAACAAGCAGCATTTTTTAAATATTTCTACGTGCAAAGGATGAACTGGAGTCTATTTTCATTAGAAAGAGCTCATCTGCACGGGTGCACTACTTATGCCAGTAAATGTGACGGTAAATGTTCATATTGAAGATGTGCAATTCTCGCAGCAATTTATACCACGAGTAACATGCCTGTTGCTTCTGTGAAGTGATAATACCTATGATATGCTCAGTAGCAAATGTTGCAGTGGCAATATTGGAGTGTGGATGCTACAGTTTGCTGAGTGGTGGCACATGGAGTATGTGCAGTGTTTCTTTGTAGGAGAGCCTTGCTCAGAATTTTTAGGTTGACAATGGAGAATAGCATGAAAGACAGCACAGTACTTTAGATGCATATGTCAAAAGTAAAAATTTCACATAGTTGCTGACATATAATGCACTATAATAAATGAGGTATACTTACAATTTTCTCAGATGATACCTGCTGAAATAAATAAAGCAAAGGTACTGTTAGTAAGTCTGATAAAACAAAGGTACAGCAAACAGACCTACTGTTCGTAGGCATGTTTGCAAGCACGTGCCTAGGCATATGTCCAAGAAAACCAAAAAATCACATCTTCAAAATGCTGTTCAAGAAAATACCACTCAAAGCACAGAAGCAGGCAAAACAATCCATTCAGGATTGTTTACTACAGATTTTCATATAGTGAAAAGCAATCTCCATGACATTATATATGCAGAAAACCTTGATACAACGAAAATCTCGATATAACAAAAATATAAGACATAACTTTCCTTCCATGTACAGAAACTATGTCAGAGACTATAATTTTCATAAAGGACCAACAACAAAGTTTAAACATAACAAAGTAAAGTGCTGAAATGGCCAACTTAATTATATCGAGGTCTAACTATGCTTAACAAATGCATACCGCAAGCTCTCTGGCATGCACATGCATTGTTTTGCCAGAAATGTTTTACTTCACTAAGCACTGCTGACTAAATGTTCTGGAATTGCCAATGCTGTGTGTTTCATGCATGAATGTTTTACTTAACCTGAACCAAGCGTTCTTAAAAAGTGGTGCATTGCAAATTAATTTGACAAACTACACATTGTTTAGTCACCCTGAGTAACCTCAGAATATTTTTGTTGAGTACTTAGCCAGCTAATTAACACCCATTACGTGAATTTTCAGGTATTCACTTCAGTGCATATGCTGTACAGTAGAGCCCTATCGTTAAGTTTTTGAGGAAATTATGGAAAAATATATGAAAAAAAACAAAACATCTATTCACAACTATTTTACACAGGGAAATTTTTCAGCACGCATACCTAAGAAAAAAAAAGGTGACAGATGAGGGCCGATGCTATAACAGACATATGGTTCATTGTTAAGATGGCAGGAATATAAGTATGTGGCAAAGGTGATAGGCAGATGCTGTGCAGGCTTTAGCTCCCTTTAGGAAGCCCAGTACAGCCACAAATAGGTTCCTTATTCAGCAGTTTGCACATAGCTAAGTGCCATGCCAGTAAGACAAGACAGGTAATATTGCTGCCTTTTGTAAGGGTGGTGCCTTAAAACAGGCGCTGTGACCGTTTTCAGTGGCAACATGTAGCAGTCAATGTAAGCACCGTCACAGTTTTTGGACATCACAGCCAGGAAGGGAAACTTAAAAAAATGTAAAGCCAATACACATGACCCTATAGGAATTAAATGGCACAAGTATTCCAAAGCCTTAATTGCTCGAAAAAAGTATCAAACAGGAATGTATCAACAAGATTTTACTCTATTTAGAAAAGCTATAGATTGTGTTCATTAATAGACAATGAGGTTTCAATGATGTTATCTTTTACATAGTAATTACTTCCAACTACGTACTATGTACATAGTAATTATTTCCAACAACGTACTATCCACTGCATATAAATAATTAAAAACTCCTAAAAAAAGCATAACCATCACAATGTGCACGATTATTCGACTGACTGTTTGAGTGTACATCGTTCCAGTTGAGTGTACATTGTTCCAGAAGTGAATTATGGAACAGAGAATACTTTTTGACTATTAAATTTGATTTTCAAATATTTGCGCCACACCTCAAAAGTCACGACAAAACCCAGGACAAATTATGGGACACAAACTATCAAATATGGAACTATGTGTTATGTAATATGTACCCTAACAATGCTGATGTAGCTAGAAATTGTAGAACAATTCATCAATTTAAATATTTCATACTGAACATGCTTCCTTTTTCTGGTCCAGATGTGTTCAAATGTTAACTGTTAATTCGATGACAATAATGATGTTTCGGTTGATGCATTAGTAATGTACTGTTTAAATATCTTGCAATGTGTTCAATAATTGACTGTGTGCACTTAGGACATGTCTCTTCAACTAGTTAAAACTTGTGAATTCCATTACCTCAGCTGCTTTGGCAGGTAATGGCCTAGTCAGGAGGTTTATGAGCTTCTTTTGCCTTGAAGTGCCCCAAAACCACTTCGAGTTCAAAAACGAGAGAGCTGTTTCTTTCTCGCCTTCACTACCCTTCCTACATGTGCTATCACCTCCTCGCCACTTTCGTCTTCATAAAACATGTGGACAATGTCATCACTAAGTGCTGAGCTCATCAGGATTTCGCAATTTTTGGCGACTCACTGTTATCTCCACTTGCGCAGTCATAAACACACAAAACGAAGTGAAATCAGTTGATCGTACAAGATAGTCATGCAAGACAAAGCAGAACAGGCATGCAACTGCACGGCAAAGCAGGGTAGGAGAAAATTCACAACTGATATCTCTCATATATGGACCAGTGGAGAGCTTATTTCCTCATGACGTCACGTGGACAGACTGCTGCCGTCCCAAACTGAACTGAAAAGACGGGAAATGCTGGGAGAGAATAACGTGCTCGTTCTCTATATTTTCAGAGGTTATTTAGGGGCCCTTTATTGTCATGCCCGAATGAAACAACATCAACATAATAACTATATGTGACTACGCCTTGTGTGCAGACCACATTTGCAAAAATAGACAGTGTTTGTCTAAATTTCTATAACATTAATTTTATAGAAATTAGAAGCTTAACTGGTCAACTTTCACTACTGCTTAAACCATAACGTACCGAAGGAATTGACAAATGCAGCTAAATTGCAGCAATAACCTCTAACAGTATTCTATCAGAAACTGGAGTAACACGCATTTGTACTAGGATTGAATGCACCTAAAGTCAACATTTGGGGCAGTGAGCAACCCAGCAGCAACATACCTGTTCAAGAGGGCGTGGCTGCTCAGGAGATGCTTGAAAGAAGCCAGGAAAAACAGCAAAGTGGTTGCTCTGAGGCAGAGGATGGGTGAGGCTAAAGTGGCGCTCCATGAAGGCCAGCATCTTCTCCGAGGGCTGATCAATGGCTAGCTGACTTGCCACTATTTGCTCCGTCTGGAGGACCACGCTGGTGTCAAAGCCTGTCTGACGAAACTTGGACACTTACCTGGGCCATTCTATCAAAGAGGCGCCTTCCGTAGCCTTTGCGCTGCCTACTCTGGTGCACGTAGAAGTCCAAGAGGCAAAGCGGCCGCACCTGACAAAGTCGGCCGTGCCCATCTCGTAGAAACAGCTGCTTGAAGCCCACCTTCAGCAGGCCCAGCACGGTGCCACTGAAATTCGTAAGGATTGCACGCAATCACATACTCGAGCAAGGCGACTGGTTCAACATGCTTTGCCAACAGTGTGACAGGGAAACTAACGATTGGAAACAAGGCACTTCACAGATAGACGCAGTGCAGTTAATATAAACGTAGAGTAAACATCCCAATGTCTTACCCCCGAGCGCTTGGCTCGACGAGAAGGTAGACGCGGTGGCCCGAGTTTTGCAATCGGTCGCTTGTGGTCACCGGCGCTGGCAGGCCCTGCGCCTACGGCCATGCCCGTCCAGGCGTCACAGGGCAAGCAACACTAGGCACGGGCCACTCACCGCGCAGGATGCTTCTCCCAAAGCATCGATGACGAGACCCAGGCGCTCCTGCACTCTGGCGAGGAGAGGTAGAGCGTTACTGCAGGCCACCCGCCCACTATGTTGTAATGTGCTCGCTGTCACAACCTGCGCGCCTATCTCCGCGGCGTGCGGAGGTGTCACGCAGCGGCACTGAATAGCAGCCGTTTTCCTTTATTTATTTAGTTAACGTCGCACACCGCTCATGTTGACAATCATGTTATCGGAAACGTCAGTTCAAGCTGAGCTAAGGGCTCACTACCACTGTCAGTAATTCTTATAATGCAACTGAATAATGACGGTCGAACGTAGTTACAAAGCATTTAATCGGCCGCATAGCTACACGAGTATTGTATTAAAGAAATTATGCCAACTTACCTCGAAGACGAGCGAACACATCCATGTTGCTCATCATAGGGCAGATCCCGTAACGGTCCTACTTTAGACGCATCCCTTACTTTTAGGTCATTCTCGATAACGTTAAACTCGTATTCTAAAAAATCTACGCTAAAAGGAAATTCCATGCCGGTATAAACGGCAAGAGCCTGACATAGGAAACGGTAAGGGAGCGCAAAGCCATGCAGGTGTACGATGAGCCTCACGGAAGCGACGATTGCTGTATGCTACTGAGTTTTGGTTTATTTTGGCTTTTGTTGGCCATGTAGAGGAGACTCTAAACGGCTTGACACTGGACTAAAGTTTGTTTCCCACGGTATCTTTGCCCGTTGCTACGAACGCTCTCGTTGCCATGGTTACTGTGGGGGGAGGAAAAATTTTCGTCCTGCCTTGAGAGGTTTCCTTTTGTGTTGAGGAAATTTCTGCAGCCCGTAATGAAGACACAGTGTTCCACTTAGGAGTTCGTTCGCCCCAAGCCCGCTCGAAGTAGAGTGTACCCGATCCATTTGACCAGTGGGACAAACTTTAGGACAAATCACTGATCTAGTGGAACTCAGTGGGAGAAAGTGCTTTTACCGTGCACAAACACATAAAAAATCGCACCGTGTTAGCTGACCTTGCTTGTGAAAATAAGAAGACCCGTGCCAGAATGCCAGATGAACCTTGCCTGGTGTAGCTGACGCGCAATAAATCTTGCACGGTGAAATAAATCGTGTGTTCCGCAATCTGCAAAGCTGCTTTCAACGAAGCTTCTGGTCTCAGAACAAGTGGTTTGATTTCGACAATTTTATTCGACACATGTAAATATGTGAAACCCTGGGTTTGACAGAATCGCGTATGATCGGGAGGAGGCTATGCAGAAAAGGAAGAAAGCGCGGACCATAATAATAATAATAATTTAAAACAAACAAGACGTTTCTGATCAAGGCAAGGCTCCCGTGCGGGAGCCGAAACGTCTTGTTTGTTTTTAAAGTTTTTTTTACCGTAGTCGGCGTCTTTTTTCCTTACCTACAATCAACGTTCCTACAATGTAAATATTGTGGCGAGCGGGATGCTGTCAGCCATTCTGTGAAAACGGCAGCCTAAAAATATTGTAAAATACGCGCTCCTATCTTTTCTTGGCGCCATCATGGCCAGCACCACAGCACACGGGCATAAATAAAACCTCCAATCCATTTTGTGGGCACAACTAAAAAGATGAATGAAGAAAGCTATGCATGCTGGAACAACAAGCGTTACACTTTTCGCTTAAGTCCTGTTCAAGATGGCTACGTGTGATGCGTATTTTGTCGGCTGCTTTTTTTCAGATGCTAAAATGACAGTACAGGCTGCGAAGTATTTAGGATATCCCCGACTGATTTTTTATAAAAATAAAGTGCTACGGTGCTTAACAATAACACAATGATTTGGTATCACTGCCTGACCTATTTTACGACCACAAGCAATAACAAGCAGCACGACAACAACAAACAGTGACCAGCGTTAGCGGAGTTATTTGTGTCAATTTTAAATCACTGCCATATTTAAGAACAATATTACTTAAATTAAATTACGACTTGAAAGGTAAATCCTGTGGCTCTTGTTTTTCTTTTATTCTCTTACGCGTGGCTGACTTTCTCCGTGCACATTTTCCGTCATAAACGAAACCGTTGAAAGGTTCGTGCTATGAGGGGCTATATTTTGCGCCGCTTATTCTTGAAGCCCTTGCGATTAACCAAGCATACCTCGTTTTTCATTTAGACTGATCTACTCGGCCCTGGCAGTTGGACTGGACCGTGAGGAGCGGTCAGCTTTGAAGTGCGCACAAGCTGTCACCCGTGGTCAAGCATGCCGCAGGGATCCAGAAAGGTGCCTTTCAGCGCCAAGCAGAAAAAGATTCAGCTGCAGCAGAAGCGGGAACGCAAGCACCTGGGTAATGCAAGCCGTGCGAATCGTATGCACGTAGAATTTCGCTGATCGCCTACGCTATCTATTTCAGCGCACGAGGGTGGCGGAGCCCCTAGGTCGCAGCCTGCAGCACAAGTAGCTCCGGCTCAAGAAGAAAAACGTTCCTTGGGTGACGTGATACGCATCAACGCCGAAGGAGATGCCGGGCAGCGATCCAGCCGGTATGTGCACACTTTTTGTCTCCTATTCCCAGATTTCACGCTGTAGTTTTAAAAGGATCCCTTCGTAAGAGGGGGGGGGGGGGGGAGGGCTCATAGGGCGATGACCTTTCTCTCTCTCTCTCACTCTGTATATATACATATAAAATTCTGGGTGAAAATCAGTTTTGTCACAACTCTCGCAGGCCACATACTTAATTAAGTTGTTTTTGTACGGTCACAGTATAGTGAAGCCAACTGTCACCAGAATTGAACAAATGCTTATGTATGTTACGCAAATCAATATATCATTCAATTTGTATTTCGGGTATTTTCTCAATGTGTCGACCCAATCAAGCACTGAAAAATGGGCATTCAGGAAATAATTTGTGAAAAATAACTTGGGATCAGTGGCGTATACGCAGGGGGTGGCAGATCGTGCATGTGCCCCTCCCCCCGAATTTTTTTCTGCCGTGGGTGCATAGCACAAACTGACACTCGATAAGATCTGCCTGCCGGGCCCCCACTTCAGATAAAGTACCCCCCCCCCCCCCTCCCAAACAAATCTCTGCCTACCACCCTGTAAAGGGATGAAGGTATGCTATCTCAAAGCAATTAAGTCTAGCTGCAACGCAGAACATTAGTTCACTCACTGCACTGAGAACCTCAGGCATGACAATGCTATATTTTATTTTCACAGCTACTTGCCAAAAGAAGTAGCCAAACACATGCATCTTTGGCATTGCCACATACTCGTGCTGCACAATTTAACTAATGAAAATTTCGTTAACCTTAAAGGGATGGTCTCCCAAACTTTGATGCTATAAAAAGCCTGTTTTCGGCTTCCTGTATGCAAGGGCATTCAGCACGAAGAGTTGGGCACACCAAACATTTAGACTGTTTTAATTCACTTCCATAGGGCGCCGAAATGCTCATTCTCGCGATCAAGACCCATCGCTAGCACGAAAGATACCAACGTCACTGTGTAGTAAGCGTAACAAAAGTTTTAGGGATGTCAGACCACATTAGAGTGACGTGCAATAAGTGGTGACCCACAGCTCCGCTGCATCAGGCAAGCCGAGAGAACATCTGCTGCTAAATGCACTCATTTTTTCTTAGCGTGTTGCCGAAGTAGCCGGTTCGCAGTTGCCAAAGTTGCTCGCATCTTGAAAAGAACTTCGAATCATCAAGCGATGATGCGGAGGCGACAATTAAAGAAGTTTAGTTTGTTCGCACACTTTTTTGCTTTAGCATAGCAGGTTACCGTGGGCCGTAAACGTGAGAGGCTGGATAGGTGGAGCCACCTGGTGGTGCTAATATGAACCAGGCAAACACAGAATTGCTGTTGCAGAACCCTAATGTATTCCAATTCTCTGCTGGTGTAAATTCTCGGCAGTGGCGTAGCTCCGAATGTGTTGCCTTTTAAAACATTTTTTTGCCATGGTCACTCCAATTGCTTGTTCTCGGTAAAGAGTTTATTTCTCCTCCTCCTCCATGGTCACTCAGCGAAAACTAAGAACCGCGCCTAGAATTGTGGTTGCATGAAGCATCACAAGATGTCGATACCTTCGCCTGGCAAACTGGTACTCCAGAAACATGTCTGGGTATACAGGAATACTGTACACGCTAATGTGCTATATTAGAGAATTTGACGAGTGTTGAAGGCTTCCGGACGGTTGCTCGTGTGTGTGAAAACAGACGATGGAGCACTTCATGTGTGACATCCTTGTGGGCCCATGTGTGCAAGCTTCCTACACAGTGGTGTCATTGTCCCAGCTCAGCGCCTGGAAACCAAAAACCAACAGTCTCTCACATGAATAAGGCAATATCAAATTATTTAGCGAGAATACATGATTCTTGGAGCATGTATCATGCTTCCTGGAGCAAGAAGAAATGTTTTCAACAGAGAACATGCAAGCCTCAAATTTGATAGCACCACCCCTTTTAAGAGCCAAAGGTGAACCTTCACTGATTCATGAGCAGGTAGCTTCACGCACAGGTGCCTCGTGCAACAGTGTGTTGTGCCAAGAAGCTTAGCCGAACACGGTGGTGATCCACGATGTGCAGTGTCCTGGGGAATTGCATTCAGCAGTACGATGACTCCTGTTTCTTTTTTTCTTTTTTTTTTTTTCGTTGACGCCCCATCAGCCAAATAACTGTGATTAAATTAATATTTTAAAAAATTGGAGAGCTATAATTCCTCTAAACCAGCCAAAGCTCTGGTTTAGTGTCAGTCACCACAACAGCAACTTTGTTCATGGCCATCATATTTGTGGCATCATAAGCACTGTTCATGCCTGAAATGTTGTGTGGAGTCCATAACTTTAGCTATTATTATTCTAGTGCTTGAAAACTTTGAATGAATAATGGAAGGGTTAACCTGGATGACATCTTTAGCCTGCTTCTCTGCACTGGAGAAAGAAGTGAGGAGGAGGCGGGAGCAGGCTATAAGGTAGGGAAATGAAGGTGGCATAGGGAACATGGTGACAGTGGCTATTCCACGGTTTCTTGTTCTTGTCTGAAATGCACATACTATGTGCATCGCAGCATGTCCGCCTCGGTGGTGAGGGTTTCAGGCCACTAGACAACAGCCAGAATATAGGCACCCGTGAACAAAAAATTTGCTTTGCTATAACTGATATTGAATTTGATACACCTTCAATTTCATTGTAACAGTAGAATACTCCATTGAATGTAAGCGTGAGATCCCAATGTTTGTAGTACTTACATAGTTATAACCAAGAATTTATTATCTCCGTGTTTGTTGTATCAATGTTCAGCTTCATCAGTAGCAGCACCTGACTTGCATTTTCTTTTCCAGGGTATTTCGTTACTGCCTGCAGTTTCGTAGAGAGACTCCGCAGGAACTTGAAAAACGCAAGAGAAGAGCACGGGAGCCATACACTCCTCTGGATGAGGTAAAAGCAGGTTATGCAGATGCCATCTGTCCTGACTATTGCTCATTCAGTATTAATTTTATAAGCATTTTATTAAGCTATTTGCATTTTAATGCTGTATTCTTTCTGGATTCCTTGTATAGTACTATTTACCAACTTCTCTACTGTGGCCCAGGTATCTGCATAAATATTGAATAATATGAATTTTCAGCCACACAAGATTACACATATGGGGTACTCTTGTGACATCATAATACTGCATGCAAACTGTGTTTGTTCAGGCTTATTTTTAAATTGGGCACAGTATCATGAAACTAAAAACGTTATGAGTAGACTCTCAGTAAACGGAACTCTCTTAAACGAAATTGCTGCTTAAATGGAACAACTACCTCTAATATGATTGGTTTAGTACTTGTATTCTGCACCCCTGTTCATCTCTCAGCAGACGAAACTCCTGTTAAATGGAACATATTTTTCCTGGTTACTTCAGGTTTCCGTTTAACGAGAGTCCTACTTACAAACATGTCATCTGCAGTATTTAAAGATGGGCCAACGTTATAAGCAGATGTGATGTTTTCATAGTCTATTTTTGGAGAATGCATAAACATTGCGTTGTTGACCTTTAAAAAAGCCTTTTGGTCACATTGTTTGTTTGTTGTTCCCATCTGTTTTTTGTTTTTGTTTCACATCTCTCATGTGCTAGTGGGATATCTCTTCCACTTTCAAATTTAGTAATTGAAAGCCTAGTGTTTTTACTTTATATCTGTGACTTGTGTTTAAGCTTTTTTTTTTTCTTAAAAACACGCAATTCAATGAAAGCCAACTAGCCCCAGCTTAGTACCCTTACTGCTCTCTTTATATAATAGAATCAAGCCTCTGTTTCCTGGCGCAGCCACCCATAGGTCTAACCATTAGGCCATGTTTGCACACATTAACAGCACCAGTCTCAGTAATAAATGTGTTCTCCCTGCTGAGAGGAAATATATTGTTGATATTCTATTGCCTCTGCCATTGCCAAACCCCACATAGCAAAGGGGTGTCCAGGAATTCAGTGGTTGTAAATGGGAACATTACCTTGCTTTACTGGTCTGTAGTGGAGACAGCATTTGTTTTAGAAGACAGCATTTTTTGTGCACGTTCTGTGTCATTTTTGCAAATACTTCATTGATGTATACTTGAACAAGCAACAACTACAATAATGAAGGTTTCATGGTATTGAAAGTACCTGCGTAGTTCATTGGTGTGATTTGCAATCTCTTACCAAAATTTGAGGTTCTACTAGAACTGAATCATGTGCAACATCATGCTGATTACATCATATGAACACCTTTGTTTTTTCTTCGGGCTCGCTGCAGTCTTGCAAATTAATTTTCTGCACAGCTTTGTATACACCTACTACTTGGTAAATTGGTGTTTATCAGAAAGACTACTGACTTGGAACTCGGTAGATGTCAGCTCTAGGTTTATTGAATAATATTTTATGAAAGTCAAACCTTACAGCTGGAATTCCAAAATTTTTTCAGCCTAGCACAGGCGATTTTGATGCTGTGTACTGGTTCGTTTGCTGGGCATCTTGGTGCATAGTGTCAGGGGGGAAAAACGTGACCCCCCAGTGAATAGGCATACACGGGACACATACTGGTATCCCTGTCATTTGTGCTTGCAGTTTTTTCCCTTCTGGAATCATCATACCTAATGTATACCATTCTAAGAGTCGAAAGGCAAAACTATTTGTTAATCACTAACAACATTCAAAATGCATGAGAAAATTGAGTATCAATTAAAGGTAAACCTTTGTTGCTATATAAGGCTAAAATTTTCTGGATCTAGTTGAACGTCTCCTAATACAGCAACACTGGCCGTCAGCGTACAACTTGCATCTATTAATACCGTGATGCAGTACCACTTCTAAAGGTATTGCTGTAGCATTGTATCATTGTAACTGTTTTCGTCAGTGCTGTGGGGGGAACAGTTTCTCTTAGCAAGGATTCAGATTGTGGCCATTCACTGTGCCAACATCTTGCCTTCAGTATATTAACCTAGCTTCTGCTTGTTCCTTAGTGTATATTGTTGAGGCAGTGCTATCACAACCTAAAACAGTAATGGTTGTGTCCTTACAAATATACGCAGCAAAACAAAAAAGAACAAACAGATCTCAAATGCAGTAATTCAGCCCTTCTGGGCAAGGGGTCTTCCAGAACTCATCTAGCAGCAGGTGTGGAAAACTACACCAGGGTGTTGTTAATCATAGTTAACTAGGTATCTTCTTTGGTGCAGAGTTTGTGATGGCACTCCTAGTGTAATAAAGCTTCTTAAACAATATCTTTACTACTGGTGTTTTCTCTGGTATTCATCAAGAAGTCACATTTTCGTAATCCTAATGTGTGTGTGCGTGTGCGCGCGTGTGTGTGTTGTCTTAGCAGCTGTGCTAATATATGCTAATATCTTTAATTGTGTGTTTGTGTGTAGTCAGCTTTGGAAGTGAGCCCAGAGCAGTTCTTCCTACCTGGTTCTGCATTGGACATGCCTAAGAGACCACCATGGAATCGATCTATGAGTAAAGAAGCCTTAGAGGCCAGAGAGGCCCAGTATTTTCGAGTGAGTATAATGATTTTTTTTCTTACGGATTGTTTCACAGGACAAGGGTCTGAAATTAAAAAATTTTGTGTGTTCCTTCTGTTCATATTTTATGCAGGAGTACTTGGACAAAATTGAGAACTCATTTGCTGATAAAGAACTGAGTTATTTTGAACTCAACTTGGAGACATGGCGCCAGCTTTGGCGAGTCCTGGAGATGTCCGAAATTGTGCTTCTAGTTGCTGATATTCGACACCCTGTAAGGATGCTCCTAATTTTATTCTTTTACTCATGTGTGCCTCTTTTACACGATTGTCTGTTCCTTGAGCTCAATTCATCTTATAATATTCGCAATGACAATGCTGTCACACTGTGTAATCCAGCATTATCGAGGACGTTATAGGTCAAGGTGGGGCATTTTGTTATGTTAGTTTGCTGCTTAATTTTCATTGACTAGCTGTAAAATTGGACATTGCAAAAATGCTTGCAATTAAGAAGACAACACCTGTTAGGGCCACTGCTGTGAATTCTGTTTCTAGTCTGCATGAATGATTGATATCTACGACTCATCTTGCAAGCGAGAGTTAAAAGACTCATGAAAGAAATTTTTTCTGCAATTTTTATGATACAAACATTTTACTTGTTTTACCTGCTTACATTTGATATATCATTGATGGTAACTGAGATATCTTTTGCAATATTAGTGTTTCTACTCGCCTTTCTTCTAGTGTAATTGAAGGCTGAGACACTTTTGAGCATATTAAGGAAACCTTCATCATCATCAGCAGCAGCAGCACCCTGACTACGCCCCCTGCAGGGCAAAGGCCTCTCCCGTGTTCCGCTTATCAACCCGGTCCTGTGCTCTTGAAATCCAGTCAGTTACCCTCAATGACCAGCGGTTATCCCGCCTATGCGCTACGTGCCCGGCCCATGTCCATTCCTTCGTCTTGATTTCAACTATGATAGCCTTAATCCCCGTTTGTTCCCGGACCCACTCTGCTCTCTTTGTGCTAAGGAAACCTTATTGATCTGTAAATGAGGCTTCTGTGAACACGTGATCTGAATGAGAGAAGGTCTCTTGGAGGGTGTGACTAGACTATGGTGTAATTTGTAATAATAGAAGAATTAATCACGGCAATAGATTCATGAGATCAATGTAGCTTTTGGAGCACGAAATGATGAGGATACAGAGAAGCATAGGACACACAGGTGCAGTCTTGCTACAATATTTATTTTGTGACTGAATCTCGGTAACGCTACATTACTGAGATTCACATGTCAAACCTGTCCAATCGTGAGGTATATATGATTACTCAGAAAGGTGTTTCAGAGTCCCTTTAATTGTAATAAAAGTAACTGAAATCAGACTTGAATTATTTGTGTGAATGCAAGAACTGTACTTTGTGCTGGATACAATGCTAAGCTTTTGTGAAAAATTAAAACCTTTGCTGAGGCACCTCATTTTGCTGCTTGCAGGTGGTGCACTTCCCACCAGCCCTCTACATCCACGTAACTCAAGAACTTGGAAAACGACTTGTGCTGATTCTTAACAAAGTGGATCTGGTACCAGATGCCCTTACGGCTGCCTGGATAAAATTTTTTCATGAGCGTTACCCAGGCTTAGTGGTGCTGCCTTTTGCATCTTATGCAGGCATGACAGCAAAGGGGAAGCGAGGTCAGTTCCTATTGTGCACTTCTGCATTGTATAGATTAGTGGTTTCAACATGCACATTTATAAAAATAAGTATATGGTGATAAAGCATCATGATGACACCAGTATGTCAGTTCTGGTAATAATATCCTTGTACATTTCGCAGGAAAGCGCCAAGGCAGACTACGCATGGCCTCTGAAGCCTGTCGAGGGCTTCTTGATGCTTGCAAAGACATGGTTGGAGATCAAGGTATGTGAGTGTTCCAGGTTTTCATGATAGCTTTGAAGGACCATGATGAGGTTTGAATAATCACAGCTTGAGAAAAAAAATTTATCTAAAGCACTATTTGTTTAATTATTGCATACGGAACCTAGCAAACCGTGTTCCTGCGTCTCTGTGTGGGTCTTCACATTTAGATTAGTTCATATCTCAAACCATTCAAAAATCGAGCAATTATCGTTGTTTACATGGCAGTTTTCTGCTTCTTAAAAAAGAAGAAGACAAAACAGTAAGTGTAAACATGAGCACAGTGGCCATTACAAGATTTAAATGGTCTAATGCAGGGGTTCTCAATGCTGTGTTTATTGTAATTAAGCAATGACATATAGAAATATTTAGCAGATTAAAAATGTCATAACTGCAGCATTTATTAGTACGACACATGTAAGAAATGAACCACGACACATATGAAAGGACAGATAGGTGCTAATCTGTTTAGCACCTCTACTGCGCCTTATCTGTCTCTTCATGTGTGTCGGGCAGGGGTGTAGTCAGAAATTTTTTTCGGGTGGGAGGGGGGGGGGGGGGGTTAGCCATACTTTATGTATGTTTCGTGCCTGCATTTGTATGTGTGCTTGTATATATGCACAAGCAAAATTGAAAAATTTCGGGGGGGGGGGGGGGATTTGAACCCCCCCAACCTCCCCTTGGCTATGCCACTGGTGTCAGGGTTCATTTTTTACATGTGTTGCACAAATACATGCTGCATTTACGAAACACCTACTCGCCCAAACAGCAACCCTTCTTAAGGGAAGATGCGATTCGGAAAAAAAAGTTTCGTTAATCTGGAGCCTAAGGCAGTGAAATTTTTTCTGTATATATAGGATTTCATGCTGATTTCAAATATGTAATTAGTTTTATAGTAAGTCGTACAGTTTTCGTTTTGTGCCACGACAATGTGTAAAATATAGTTCTTTTTGTAGACACTTCTTTTGCCAGTAAATGTTTATGGTTCTGAAGCCATTATTGGCTCATATTGCTCCACATTATCTGTAGAATGCAAACAACCATCAAGAAAGTGCGTATAAGGCATTTTAATGAACAAGAAAAATTGTAATGTGAGAAGTCTTACAATGCTCAGACCATACTAATTTGCTTATTTTAGGTTCGTAATAATTATATTAGGTGATATCAAGTTTTAAAGTAAATACTTGCACTCTGCACATGTTAAGAAATATGTGGACAAAATTTTATCCCGATCTGGCTATTAGAAGTACCAAAAACATGATGTAAAAACTCCTGAAATTGCCCAGAATTGTATCTTGAGAAAAACACATTTTAAAGGTATAAGTGAAAGCTCATCTATGCGGGAAAGATTTGTCATTTAAGATGATTTATTCCATCATGGGAGCTTGGCAATCATGGTTATTTTGAGCATGTGACTTCAGTGAACCCCTCATGCGAAATGCAATGGCAAACAGCCTGGTGACAATTTCCAGGGGACTCTAGACAATCAGCACTTCTTAGATTTTTAGTTACCACCTTGTGCTCTTTAAAAGCGATTTTCACCTACTTCGAGTTTAATTACAATCTTCAGCTTTTTTGTCGTGAAAGTAGAGAAGCTAAACTTGTCAAAGCAAATAAAAACGAAAAATATGTAATTTTAAAAAAAACTTGCGTTTTTCGACTCGCATCTCCCCTTAAAATGTCAACTCGATTCCTCTTGTTTCATCTTATCTGAAATCGCCCAGCAGTCTTCAGAAAAGTGTTTAGAAACTTAGGAGATTAAGTGAAGTTAACAAGATCATTGATTGTAATGTTGTGACCTGGCCAAGTGAGATGTTTCATTTCCTGTGTACTCCTTTTGCAGTGGACTTGACCTCCTGGAAGAACAAGATAGAGGAAGAACTTGCTGAGGAGGCAGCAGATGATGATGATGAAGAAGAGCATGATGCACTAGCTTCAGCCCCCCACAGAACTCGTAGCTCCTGACACCAGCTTTTATGAAGAGGAGAGATTTAAAGGGGGACGCCTCACACTCGGCTTTGTTGGTCAGTCTTCATTGTGCTGCAGTCTCTGATATGTGTACCTTTGATTCCTTTTACTTGCATTGTCCCTTGTATCCTTGAAATGACTGTTAGCATAAGGTTGCTATTTTCACAATCTGCTTGGTATGCATGCTGTAAATCGTGTACTATATTACTAGGCTTGTGCGAATAGTGAATTTCAGGTTCGAAGCGAATTCGAAGCGAATAGTGATTTTGGTCGAATAATTTCGAATCGAATTCGAATAGTATATATAGCATATTATAAAGAAAAATGGGCATATTTGTCATGACCTAGCTAACCTGCACAATATTTTTTTTAAAATTGCTGCAAGGGCTGTGCAAATGCCATTTTTTTGCTTCAAAGGAAGTGGAAACGACTTTGAATAGTAGCAGGATTTGACTTTCGGTAGAATGCAAGTGATAACCTGTAACATATGTAACGTTTTAAAATTTGCTATACTTGGAGTATATAAGCCGGTATAGCAGGGGTCTCAAACACGCGGCCCGCGGGCCGCATGCGGCCCGCGAGGCTCTCGGTTGCGGCCCGCGGCCCTCACATGACTGTCTTCGCCCCACATTTTTTTTTATTTACTGATCAAGTATGTTCGTGAGCCACAGACATAACTGGTCTAAGGCATTGTGTCCGTGAGGCATCCCATGTCTTCACCTTGTTTTGAAACACAACCGTGAAACAAAACTTATATTTCACAATCGGCGTCCAGATTTGAGTAATTTTGGATATCGGCATCTACATGTTGTTGGAATCCTGGCACCAAATCTCCTTTAGAAATGACCTGAATATGAGATATGGGAAAGTTTTCTTTCAAATGGCAGCGTTTGCAGGCAAATTGTACAAATCCCCCCCCCCCCCCCTCGCTTTTACATGCTGCATTGTCCCGGCCCTTGCAGGACTAAATTGCGTGACTGCGGCCCGCTTGCTGAGGTGAGTTTGAGACCCCTGCGGTATAGCAAGCTTTTCAACCTAAAAAAATGAATCGATGTGAGGGTAATATCTTCATTTAAGCATGAAGTAGGGCTTCGCGGCAGTGCGGATTTTCCTTGGATACGTGTTTTCACGGCTTAGCACCACTTCACCGCAGTGAAACCACCTCTACAGAGGGTTATATGCGGACTAGTATGCACCTGGTTAAGTGCTTTCACGGCTTCGCACCTCTCCACTACAGTGAAACAACCTTTACAGGAGGGTTACATGCGGACCTGGATAGATGCTTTCACGGCTTAGCATCCCTTCATTGCAGTGAAACCACCTTTACAGGGGGTAAATTCGGACTAATATGCATTTATTCGTTCGTTTCGAATAATTCGAAATTTTCAATAATTTAAATTCGAATCGAAGCGAATTCGAATACTGCAATATTCGTTCGACTATTCGAAGCATTCGAATATTCGCACAAGCCTATATATTACCAATAGGGGATATCTAATGCTCTGTGCTCCCGCAACACTGGGTACATCCACCATTTTATGTTGGGCACAGTCATGGAATTGTCTGCTAGCGCCATCATAAGGAGAGACTGGGGAGGGGCTGAGCAGCTGTTGTTGCTGAAACTTTCGGGCCTAGAAAAAGCGGTGGTTTCTGTCGACATTCATCAGCAAATGGTCAGCCTAACATGCTGAGCTGCCACAAATCGATGAGAACATGATATTACAATATAGCGTGCTCAAAACTCACCTCGACAACAGCTGCAAAAGGTGCACCGCTTTGCAATGCAAGTTTTACACTGAATGTTGTTCTGTAGTGACGTGTGCATCTAATCTGAGGTAGGCGTTCGAACTTTTTTTTGCTGAGGAGATGTGACTGTTGAAACTTTTAAAATAAGCATTCACTCCATTGCATGTCCATTTTATTTACCTTTGCGATTTATAAACAAGCGTCATATGAGCAAAGCATGGACATGTGAGCAGTGTGCTGCAAAACAGACAAAAAACTGATCGCAAGTTTCAGCTGTATGCAACGAGAGAACTAGTGGTCTATAATGCGTTGTGGACATAACCTATCACGCGGATATTCAGTGAACCTCATTCTTATGTTCCTGAAAAAAAAAAGACAGGGAAAAGACGTACTATTCAGGAAACCGTGCAGTGTAAATTCACTAAAAAATTGCGCACTTTTGCTTGATAACAATGTCGTGAACGTTGGCACTGGGAAAATCATACGAAATGGTAACGATAAATAAGGTTCTACTGTAGTATTGTCACTATTACTGGAAACATTTCTGTCGCAAGTACAATTTCTTTTGACTCGCTTTATAATTGATAAGTACTACAAACAAATGCAAAGACTAAGCGGTCCAATTGTGTATATGTGACGGCTTGCCGTTTTTTTCTGACCAGATTCTGCTGTGACACGCCTTTTTTCAAAGTTCGTCACGCGAGCTTTCGGCCTGATGTAACGCAGCTGACAAATTTCTTGTGCGCCCGGTGCACTCAGTTTTGGTATCACCTAGATCGGGGCCTTGAGTTTTGACAGTAATTATCTCAAATTATGTACGTTCTTTGCAATTTAAAAAAAAAATGGGCGTGCCATAAGTTGTCACATCCTACAACTACAACTCTTCCATTTAAACAATGGCCCTCAACTTAATATTAAAAAGTTAATTAACGAGTTTTGTTAATTGCTCATTTGAATAACTATAGGTGCAGCAAAGTTTTACCACCTCGGAATAGAGTTCGTTTGCGAAGGTAGCTGTCATCATTTTTATTAAAAAATCTGTACTGTCTTAAAAAAAACTACTGGTATGGTTGCGTACAATTCCTTTTTTTTTTTTTTTTTATCGTATTACTGTTAGCAAGTTCAGCTTTTCTAGAAAATAGGAAGCTCCACATGCTTGACAGTAGTGGTAGCTGTTGTGTCGTGTGCTTAAGTTCAGTCATTGGAGTAGCATTATCGAGCCTCTTAACCTCTGTGACTGATCTCTCTGTGGGGTTTTACTTCTTCACAGGGCAACCCAATGTGGGAAAGTCATCCCTGCTGAATGCCCTGGTTGGACGCAAAGTTGTGAGCGTTTCGCGCACTCCTGGACACACTAAGCACTTCCAAACCATTTTTCTGACAGACAATGTACGACTGTGTGACTGTCCAGGTTTAGTGTTCCCAAGTCTGCAACCCAAGGCACTGCAGGTTAGCTCTAATTTCTTCATGATGAATTGAGTTTTTTTGCCACAGCAACCTTGCAGGATATAATGCGCCCAACACGCTGGTGCTCTAAAGTTAGTAGTAAGATAGAATTAAAACAACATCACTGTGTATATCGCATGTGTAAACGTGTAAAAAAATAACTTCAATTATAATTTCCATAATATTGCAGTACCCTTAAAAATTTAACTTCATCATGTGGTGCTATGGGTTCATCACAATATAGAAGGAATGAGTGCAGTGGAATTCTGTGTTTGTGAAAGGCTTTGAAGTGTATAACATGGCACAAGTCTTCAAGGCAAATTGATAATATTGCCACAGAGCTGGCATATTGGCAGCGGCTACTTGTTAGGAAATTCTCATGGGTTATTTTTGTGTGCCTTTTCTTAAACAACAGAGAATAACTTGATAAAATTTCTCTCTGTAGTGACAGCTGTGTGATTAATTTAAAACAGGTTTGATTAAGTACAGGTTATTTTTATTTTACTGGTCTCACAGCTTTTGCCAGTGGTGTTCTATTGCCTCTTTTAGGGCATTTTTGTAGTCCTGCCAGGCCAAAAGACTAGAATATTGCAAGTTCTCTGTATCTGCATCCAGAGAGTCCAGCTTGTCATTTCCAGCTATTCCTGTATGACTGGGACCAAGCAGGAGACATTTTCTTTCTGCTCTGATGTAGTATTCATGGCTTCAAGCACTGGCCTAAAGAAGTATTGCAGTAAATGCACCATTTGGGAGCAGCTTCTCATTTGTGGAAAGTGAGTGCAGAAGTTGTAGAAGTAAGTTTTGTGTTGACTTGACTTACATAGGTCACAACATGAAACAAATTTTAATAATAAAATATCTTTTAAAATATTTGAATGGTGTGCAAATACTCAAAATTTCAAATATGAATCTAATAGTCTATGCTACTAGGTTTCAGAATTTGCTTTTCAAAGTATTTGAATATTGTTTTTTTAATAACAAATTTCAAATATGAATCTAATAATCTGTACTGCTAGGTTTCAGAATTCACTTTTCAAAGTATTTGAATATTTGTTTCTTTTGAATAACAACAGTTATAGTAGTCCCGGATGAGACAGATTGATCGATGCGAGGGCAGTTCCCAGTTGTTGCACACGGACAGCAATTCCTTTACATATGAACAGGGCATATAACTTCAGCTCACTGTTTTCCTGTCAGTGAGTAAGAATGACTGCTTTCATATGGGTTGCCTACTATATACATATTTGTTCCAATTTATTATTTGACCAGTCGCACTGTATTTACATTCCGCAATGCAGTCCTTTAGCGAACACGGCACTTTGCGTGCATCTAGTAACATGTTTTGTAATGTCACTGCTATATTTCCCCGTGTAATTCAAATGAATTGTTTATTATTTACAATCTCACTTATTCGGATGCCTAATTCTGACCAGTACTAAGCAATTATGCATACACATGTCCAGAGTATAACTAGAGTTCTTCAATTCTTTTATGGTGCCTAAACTTCGCCATCATGCTTCCCAAAGCTGCCGCCATGCGGCACCACTGTGCCAAAGAGGGCATCATTCACTTGCTGAAACGCTTGCACGGTGCGGCTCGAGCTGATGGTTGTGGTGCTTTCTGTGCATCTGCTGCATTATTTTTTGAGAAATCTGAAGTGGTGGTATGGGACGATGATGCCGTACACGTTTTGCATGCCAGCTGGTGGTTCCGTTTACAAGAGAATAACCATTTGGTTTACTGATTAGCTAGGAGCACCTCGAGAAATGAAAGTGGACCCCACCGCTGCTAAACAGTGACGACCCGGGTCCAATTTTGAGTTGGTGTGCACACATATGTGCACGAAACACATTGATGCCTCGGACCTCGTCGTTGCCTGCAATTTCAATTTCGCTTATTCCAGTTTCGGCTCCGCCAGCGCCGCGTTTTGGGGTCAGCAGCCGAGCACCGTGGGCACCACGTGGCGACAGACCGCTTGCTCAGATAATTGCCTGAACACAATGTAGTTCCAACTATGCATGTTCGAAAACTGCACAGACATCTTAATCCTATGGTAATAGGCTGCAACGGAGACATTTAGTTATGCATATTGTCTCCCATTTATTCCACCTAAATCTCATTCAGAAGTAGCATCACTTCGGCGAAAAATTTATAGCTCACGAAGCACCGCAATTTTTTCTTGGTCATTTGGTGAAGTCATTCTACAGAAGAAACCTTTGCAGTAATGATTTAATGATCTCCTGTTGAAATACTTCTCACATTTTAACAGAAAATTGAACAGCTGTGCTGGGTGTACAATCTGGTGCTCTGCCAAATCAATAATTCGCAATTTCTTACTGGTAAATGTGGGTGCAACAGCCCGGATGTTTGCCTTTTTTTATAAGTGGCACCACTAGAGCATTGTTGCGAGTGTGCAACATTTAATTTTAGGCAAATATTAAAAAGTGCAACCTATTGAAGCGTTGAGACTAACGATGCTCACCAGGGTACAGCGGCTGCATTTCGCTCGGGGCAAAAAAAAAATTTAAAAAAGACCGTGTACCTACACTTGGTTAAAGGCCTTAGATAATCAAAAATGAATCTGGAGTCTCCCACTCTACCGTGCCTCATAATCATATGATGATTATGGTGCTTCAAACCCAGAATGTTTGTGTCTTTTAGGCTGAAATCACAGCGAGCTGCATGTTTTGAAAGTCTACTCTTTTGAGTGGCTACTCTTTTCGCCCTGGTACTCATTTTGAGACTTACGATGCACTCAGGCACTCATTTACACATATCATTTGTTAAAAGTAGCTACATGAAACTAAAGTGACCCTCATGAAACTAAGTGACCATGCACAAGCTGTGCCTCTAGCAGGGACCGCTGGCTTCATATGAAGCTGAGGCGCACTCTGGTATGACCAAAATTTTTTCTGATATCAAACAGGCTCTGTGCATACCTCATATTGGATATTGCTTCAGAAATCTGAAAAAAATTTGATATTTTACTCACTGTTCAAATCCTCCTTACCTTTTTCTTTCTTGTCAAATTTATAGTACTTGATAAGGTTAGAAAATTTCACCGTTTGCATGCCCTTAAAAATTTGTGGAGTAGTGTTATACGGGCCAGCATTTTTGACCGAGGCCCGCATTAATAAACCCAGACCCAGCTCAGGCCCTCAAAGCTAAGCCCAGGCTTGGGTATATGTGGACGAGGCCTGGTCTGGGCTCTCGGAAGAAAATGCACATTTAGGAACTCCAGGGGGGACAAAATTAATCCAGTCCACTCTACAATGTGCCTCTTAATCATACCATTGGTTTCGCACATAATACAAGGAAATGTAAATGAAATGTTGCTTATTATGTGCATGAAATCATTAAAATGAAAGTGTTGTGGCAATGAACCCTTTGCAGTCCGAAACTTTTTCCCCACTTTGTGGCTGTTCCGGTCCGAAACTATTTTGCCAGTTTCTGGTGCCACAAAGGAAAAAAAACTGTGCAAGAAATACTCGCAGGATATTTATTTTTTTCTCTTGAATTCTGCAGGCAGCTTCTTTACCAATATTTGAGCTTTGGTGATACCGCTCGAAGCATTCTCCTGGGTGCAGGCTAGGGTTGTTACTGCAGGTTTTGCAGAAAAACAGTTTCTCTCCTGCCTTCTTTTGCTTGCCTATCACTACAAACGGCATGGTCCTTGCTGCGTTGGCCTGGGAGCTTGTAGATGAACTGGCTCCTTCCATCTAGCCTTTACTCGCATTCCTTCCGTGCAGACAGGCCCCGCTTTCTGGCTTGAGCCGTGACGTCACCCACCAGCTGTTGGATGGGGTTGCAGCTATACGGCTGAAAATAATCCATCTCACAATTGTGATTGGAAGCACTTACTTGTGATCCTGGGTTCATGACAGTGAAGAGAAAACTAGTGAAATCAGGCACATATCCGCGTGCACCTTCCAGTCCGTGCACCTTCCAGTCCGCAACGGTGGTGTGTCTCCACCGCCGTTGTCGTCTTTGTCACTCATTTCTGTCAAATCACTGTCATCACTATCTGATGGAGGCACGTAATTCTCTTCCTCATTAAAGTCATCATCGCTTTCGCAAAATGCACCACCGTAAAATACACGCAGTGAAGAAACGGCTATACTTCTTTGCGAACGGCGCGCAAGTGAGAACGCTCTGGGCTCCAGAAGCCTTTCTGAACATTGTGCGGGCACCCTAGTGTAAAAAGAAGTAAACATCAACAAACAAAGCTCATATATCCCTCAAGAGATGGCGCATCATGTAAACATAGAATGTGCATGAATCGCAGTGAGAAAAACCGAGAAATTTAAACCCCCGACACCCTTGTCGTGCGGGGTCCCGACAGCAGACTGCTACGGCCATGTTGCTTTGTCGGGCCCTGCTCGACAACGGGCCGCAAAGGGTTAAACGTCGCAAAAATGTTTTTTGCAAATCAAGTGCACAATTAACATGCAAAAGTGGATATAGCAAACCTAGGGCATTCGCTTTATTGCTGTTGTCTACATTTCATGTTAGAAACATTAATGATTGTAGAAATTTTTAAAAGAGGCTCTTAATTGATAATATGTTGCAGTGAGATAAAGAAAAGCTACAGTTTATATATGGTAAACTGCAAGCAAGTCTATTTTAAAGTAAATCATTCATATTCTTACTTCGTCCAAAACATTGTCACAAGTGTACAATATAAATTATGTAATCATGTTTTCATACACCATACTTCAGCCTGTCTCATGTGAATGGTTCCTCCCTTTCTTTGATATAAAAATTAGGTAAGACGCAGTGACATGAAAATACTGCACGCGAAAACGATGCGATAGGCATGGGACCATGCAAAGGCCAGCAAAAGGCAAAAATTTACGTATTTTGCACGAAATAGGAGGTTGTCTAGGCTTTTCGGCTTCAAGCAGGTCCTTCTTTCTTGGAGTACATATCCAGCTGCACTAAAATTGAATTTGCTACAGGCACTCTTGGATGGGACACAAATTTTTTTTTTTTTTGCATGAAATTTTGAAAGCCCACTGTATTTCCTACGCTGGGCTGGGCCATTGTTGTGGCCCAAGCTATACAGGTGGCCTGGAAAAAAAAAATGTGTTCTTTGTGATTCCTGCTTTGCCAGAATTAGTTTAAATAATGCAGTTGTATCATCCTTGAAACCAAACCATTTGCCTCATTGATCATTGCTATATTTATTTATTTATTTATTTATTTATTTATTTATTTATTTATTTATTCATTTATATAGGTGCAGTATATAGGTGCAGCCGCTTGCTAATTCAGATTCACGGGACCAGAAGAAATGTCTGAATTAACCGAATGCCGAGTTATCGAACGTATCAAGAAAACAACAAACAAGTGTCTATTACATCAATGCATTTTCATTTTCTTGACGAATACGTAAATTTAGTACTTATTTTGCCTAACAGCAGTGTAAAAGCCACAATTTTCGTGATTTGCAACTTCATTCACATGTCACCGCGGCTCAAGACCCCCTGTGTCTTAAGCTGAAATGTGCTCTGAACTCATCTCTTATTACGTATTTCCACCGCCAACACCACCACCGTGTATGTGACGATAATTTTTTCACCATAAAAATGGCCAGCAACTGATCGTTGCATGTGGACCGTGGCTGAAGCTCTTCATCTTCTAAAGCTTCCACATGTTTGAGTTTTGTGATGTAGTGCACGCATTGCCTGAAGTCAAAACTAAGCTGCTGAGTGCCACGTCCTCTGTGAATGAAGCCATGGTCACTAAAGACACAATCATAATGTCCACACATTTCTGAAAATACATGCGCGACGTACGTCCAGATTCGAAACAAGACTGCTGAGCACCGCATTTGCTGCTGAATAAACCTGCCTTGCTAATGCACAGTCATAGATGGCAACTACGCAGTTCTGAAGCCACGCGACGAAAACGAAACTACTGCTTGTCGCAGCTTTGACCCCGGTCACTATCGACAGGATCATAGATAGAGCCGACACAGTTTGCATGTGCCAAGTAAATGAAACAAGTTTTCTGCAGCCGCTGAAGCCTTGATTGCCAACACTGCGATGGTGATGAGATTGTGCATGGCGGCCACGCCTTTCTGAAGGTCCATGACAGTTTTGGTTGTTCGCGAATGCCGTTTTTGCTTCTTATATATATATATATATATGTGTGTGTGTGTACACACACACACAGTAAGATTCACGAGCGTACAGCATATGAAAAAATAAATCTACACCCCTTATGTTAGTGCTATAATAGTATAATAGTATCGAGAGCAGTGCTAGTGCAATTGCAATAGTGGAAATGGGGAAATGGTTTGAAGAGTGGATTTTTGCACAGTTTACTTTTCATTACGCTACAAAAATGCTGATTTTTGTGAAAAATAAAAAGTTGTAACTTCATCTGTTTTCTGGCGTCGTCAAAGTCGTCTGGTGGGTGCGGCCAGGGCCTTCCACAAGATGCTTCAAACGGCCAGGCCTAGGCTATTAAATCAACCCAAGCCCATGCAGTGCTCTGTTACAGTTAGGCCCAGGGAGCATCCGCAATACTCTATGCGTCTCATGGCTGATACGAAAAAATGAAAAGGGTCACCAGGAGTGCTGCTCCACATGGTCTTTCGAGGATTTTCTGCTTCACACTTTGTACCAAGTGTAGACCTGCTCTTGCACTTTGAGTAATCCAGCCTAAATTCCTTGCAATGGTAGCTGGACCCTAAGGAACTACTATGCATAAAGTGGTAGTTCAGGATTTGATTTGCTGTGCGCATCGTTTTTGTGTTCATACTACTGTTCAGATGCTGAGCATCCTGTGTTCATATGTAAGATGACTGACACTTGTCAATGTTATCTAATACAGGTGCTCACTGGCTGCTTCCCAATAGCTCAGCTGAGAGAGCCTTACTCAGCCATTCAATACCTAGCAGAACGATTGGACTTGCCAGGTATTCTGAAGCTGCCACCACTTGACGGTGCTGGCGACACTCAAAAGCCTTGGTCAGCTTTTGATCTTTGTGAAGGTGAGTCTCAATTTCTCTACACTTTCACTTCTTTCTAAGGTGGAAAGCAGCTGGTAAGCTCAATACTGCATATTGATGCTGCGCCCTCTATACGAATAATTTATGTACTGATTTGGCCTGCGACTACTGGCTGTTGTATAGTAGTTGAATCCACTTACTGCAGTACTTCTGTGAACAGACTATTGGACGTAACATTGAAAAACCGTGACACCTCCAACTAGAGTTTTACAGTGTACATAAATCAAGAAACAGATTAGAACATAGTTTGCATCCTTCAAGAATGTAATTGATTACAGTTGCAAATTACTGCCCCAACAAAGTAACTGAGGAATTGCTACAACATGATAGATTACTTCTAGATTACTTTATTCGCCACTTACTATGTTTACATTGTACATATACCAGGTGTCTCAAGAAATGTGCTCGAAAATTTTCAAAAATTAAGGAAATGCAGTGTTTGCCCACTGCTTTCATCATTGCCCTTTTTTTTTTGCGGGGGCAGGTATCTTAAAGAAGTACTGACACGATTTTGCAAAAGGGACATTTTTTGTTTGATTGGTACGCGGTGTCAACGCTCTCCAGACATCGGAGTCGGACAATACGTATAAAATATTTTGTTTTGATTTTAAAGTTTTCATCGATGAGCATCTGCAAGCTAGCCCCACTGCTACGGACATTATCCCGACGAGTCAACACAGTTCCCTCGAGTTTGTGAGCCCTGCTCCTGCATGGAGTCTAAATTGCAGAAATCACTGTCAGGGTCACTGGACGACAATTCACTCATTGTTCTTTACGTGCACCACAAGCAGATGACAGATTTTCCACTAGTATGTCGCGAGTTACTTTCTCCCCGTGATGTCACACTGCTATGGCACATCACTGTGAAGCTGCCTTCTCGATATCGAAACCGAAAGTGTTTTTTTAATGTAGTGGTAATAAAAATATATTTGATGCATTCCCAGGTGCCACAATACTCGTTTCAGGGTTCTCGACATGAGTATTTTTATTGCGATAGCAATTATGTGGACACTCTCGGCGGATTTTTGCCGTCGCCGTCATGTCCAGGATGTGTATATATATATATATACATAAAAAAAATCACAAAGAAAAATAAATCAGGAGAAAAAAATTCCGAAGCAGCCGACCGGGGATTCAAACCAGCGGCCCCTCGCTCCACAGCACGCCGCCTTAGACAACTATACCACGCACCATGCTTGCGCCGGCATATAAACGGGAAGCTATTTATATACACCATTTACTGCTGGCAGTACGCCGATCTTGGTGAGCTTGAGCGTGTTTTCTATCACGCAACGCTCCTACATTTTCTTTCAGTTTGAAAACTGCCTTTTAGACGTGCACGAAAAGGTGGCCCCTTTCTGTACCCACTCGCAATGTGGAAAAAAAACAAAAAAAAACGCCGGGAACACCTTGGGTCAGATGCCACCACATGGCAGGAAACGCAGAGGGGCCACTCCACGTGCCGCAGTTTAAAAGAAAAAGAAATACAGCGCGTTGCTCAAACACTATGACATAACAACTGTGACAGTTGTTAGTTCACACTTGTTCTGTGTATGCCTGCGCGTTCTTGTCGAGCGTCCGTCTTTATGTTTCAGCGGCGTGCTACAAGTATCGAGCTGCTTGTCGTTCTTCGTGTGACATTCCAATTTCTTGCTATCGCATTCATCGCTTCGCCCTTGCGGCGAAACTGTGACATTTTGTTTAGAGCAGCAACCCGAAAATTTTTAAAATTCGTGTCAGTACTCCTTTAAGATGACAACAGACATCAATTACAGTCTCAATTTTAAAAATTCAGATAATTATCTTTTAATTGGAGAATACGGGTGGTCAGGTCAAATGAGAGACTTGAAGTCCTTGCTGTTAAAAGCCAATTGCCATTATGAGATTTCTAAAAGGCGGCCACTGGTAGTTTTGCAGAGTGATAAAGTTATACTAAATTCAACAGCAAAACACAAACCATAGTATCGAAGATTGAAACTGCCATAGCCCATTAGACGTCCAAAATGACAACACTGTTTCCAGCAATGATTAAAGGGGCCCTGCAACACTTTTTGAGCATGCTCAGAAAACGCTGCCGATCGGTAGTCCAGGCTCTCGAGAACACGCGAGCCAAATATTATAGCGCAGCACGCGGCGTGCAATTCACAATAAATTCTCAAAGTCAGCCAGAAATTGCTTTCTCTTCTCTCGACAAATGACGTTGCGTACCCAAAAATCACTCGTCACCGACGAGAGATTTTTTTGTATCGGCCATTGGCTGATTTGAGCATGGCGCGCTCGGTAGTTACAGAGGCCGCCGCGGGAGGCCGCGACTTGTCCACGCGTGCGCGCGCGATCGCAATGAAAATTGGCGTAGTCGAACAAAAAAAGGAAGATAAAAAGCGCTCAAGATCACGAGGCGCGCGTGACGTATTTTCTTTCCCCGTGCCATGCCTCCCTGCTTAGCTTCCAGCGCTTTCGACGGGACGAGAGAAGAGAGAATGCAATTGCAGCGTGCGAGAAATCTTTGTAACTCCACTCGTACTGGACGGATTCCAAAAATTTTTGCGGCAATGAATTCGTGAGGCAATAAGCTCCTTTAGTAAATCCATTCCATGGCTACTTGGAAAAGTGTTGCAGGGCCCCTTTAAGAAAGGGAAATTGACAACCACCCATTTGTAGCACGAAGCCACACGGAAATCCAAATGGATTTCTCTGAAATAAAGCCTCTTAGTTGCAGAAAAATTTGTCCCGGTTCGGGGATGAAACCAGGGACCAACTTCTTTCCGGGGTGGTTGTTCTACCAATTGAGCCAACCAGGAAACTAGCAATTCACAGTGCTAGGGCGAATTCATCGACAACTCGAAGCACATTTCCACATATTGCAAATCAGTTTTGCGGAATCCCGCAAGGTGGCGGAAAGGTTAAGAAAGGGAAATTGACAACCACCTGCTTGTAGCACAAGTCACACAGAAATTCATATGGATTTTTCAGAAACAGAGCCTCTATGTTTCTGAAAAATTCGTCCTGGTCCGGGGACTAAGAGGTTTTATTTCTGAGAAATCCATGTGGACTTCACAAATTTTGGCCCATTGTACAATTTGACAAATGCTACAGCATGTTTTCCAAAAAAGTTTCCATAAAGAGTTCTGCATCGTTTGGTAGACTGAATGGTGCCACATTACAAAAAATAAAATGTTTTCAGAAATATAATTGTGATAATACTTGTGTTACCTACCATATACCAGAAGGTTTGAGCAACGTTTTTCAGTATAATTCTTAAAACAGGCAAAATCAGCTACAGCACATTCACCGAAATGTGACTGCAGTATTAAAAACAATTATTTGTTTGTCAGCTTCTGCTGTTACAAGTGTGCTGCTGCTTTTTCTATGCTGTTTCTAATATTAAATCATTGTCTGTAACAAAATGCATAAGCATGCCACTCAAGGTATTTGCTCAGGGCAGAGTTTTTAAAACATGTATGTTAACAGGCTCTCTCTCAACTCCATGTGTGCAGTACTTTAATGAATTTTAATGTTCATGGACTGGCTGGTTTTTGGATATAGCTCAGAATTGGAGGACTTTTACGCTTTCAAACTATGCAGTTGAAGTTTTCAAGCATTTCATTGATGAGGCAGTCATTGCTAGGGTGACATGCACAAACATTCATGAAAGTGATGAGAGTAGCACCCGTGTGCAGCCCTCAAAAGTTACATTATCCCAAGAGGTTCTTTCTATGATTGAGTCCCTTAGAGATTGCTATGCTAAAGCACCTACCGCTAAACCAGGTGCAAAATGTGGTTGTGCTGCAAATTGACACAAGTGTGGTGCCAAGGTGGCCAAGTTCGCTGTATTTTCCACTTCAAGAAAGTGGAAAATACAACATACTTTACTGTCTTATGGTGATAAATACTTTGTGCTGGCTTCTTTTTCCTGACTTTACCTGTACAACTTGGTTATAAGAATTATCAGCTGTAGTAATACAATTATTGCGGCATTTTGTTATTGTTGTAGGTGGATTCAACTCCACTGTTTACAATCTTAACTTTTTTGCTTAAGCCAGGCCTATTACATTTTTGTGGACACCTTTCCTTCCATAAGTATGCTTTTGTAAGGCATGAACCCGATTATTTTCGATAAAGGCAAAATTGCTTAAGGCCCGTGTACTTAGTTAGATTTAGGTGCACGCTAAAGAAACCCAAGTGGTTGAAATTTCCGGAGCCCGCCCACTACAATGTCTCTCATAATCATATCATGGTTTTGGGACGTTTAACCCCAGCCATTATATTAAGCTGGACACATCAATGTGGCAGAAATTTTAAGAGTGCCTCTAAATGGCTTGCATTTCACTGCAATAGGGTTGTCACCTTTTCCCGGGGATGTGGGGTGGGGGGTGTATATGCAGGCGATTGAATTTAGGTTGGAAAAAAAGAGAGAGAGATGCCATGTTAAGTCCTTAACATGCAGTGCCATTGACTGTAACATTGTTTTCCTAGAGAGACAGCAACATAATGTGTAAATATCTGTTTTGTTTAGATGAACTTACAAAGTCATCTTTAGCTAGAAGAGCAAAAATTTGTGCAGTATGGAAATTCTTAGTGCACAAGTACAGGAAAATTTCCTGCTCTTTCTACTAATTTTTCGCCCCTCCCCCCTCTCTGTGATATATATATCAAATGTTCAAGAGATGGCTTTAGCAAGTTTTATAGTCTTCTCAAGTAGCTTTGCATATGCAGAATCTTTCTTCTTTCTACCCCTTTTGCTTTCTTTTTGTACTTTCTTAGCATTCTTTCGTACGCCCAGAAACATTTCATAACTCTAGGCCTGCTGTTTCTAGAACTATCTCCTCTTGTTTAACCCTTTGAGACGCTATGTACACAATTGTGTACATGACTTGTTTTTGCTCCATGTATCAACTAGGGGCTAAGAGAGAGCGAGATACATTGAGCTTCGGATAGATTGAACCTCCTGCATAATAATTTATCTTCGTTTAACTTCATTTCGCAGTGTACTGTTGCGTTTGATCACATTGCTGAAGGCACTATCTCGTTCGACGAGTCATTCGATGAGCCGCACTCCTGCGAGCCATGTTAAAAGTATACTTTTTCTTTGCTCTAAATGAACATAATGAAAAACGAATTTGTACTATATTTCTAGCCAGAGATATCATTCTGTTTATGCCAAAATAGAGCACGAATGACTTCAGGATAAACAGATATTTAATTACAACTTAATTAGAATAAGTTACTACAACACACATAAATGAACATATTATGACATTATTTTTGTTGCAATAGTATATTGAGTGCCTTGAAATAACGTATTGTTTTGACCCATTTACAGACAGTTCTTCATAGGTGGCGTCTGAAAGGGTTAAATAATGAAAATTATTTGTCACATGAAAGGATGGTTTGTTATAATGAGTAGTTCATCTATATATTATAGCCAACTTCTCCTAATTATTCATACTGTGACAGTTGTTCCCTACTGATAAGTGTCTTAAGCTCTCTGCTTGACCTTCATTGTTTACAGCCTGGGCTGTGGAAAGAGGTTATCTGACAGCAAAAGCAGGACGCCCTGATGCCTACCGCGCAGCTAACAGCCTTCTGCGCATGGCCCTCGATGGACGAACACTGTGCCTTGCGTTTCGGCCGCAAGGTTATTTGCAAAACAAAGGTACATTCTTTTTTTTAATAAAAAGACGTGGAACTTTCTTTTGTGCTACACACTGTGTGTGTGCATAAATGGCTCTCGTGGTGGAATATGGGGGGACTTATTTTAAAGGAGGAACATAACAGAGATGGTGGGAACAGTTAAAAAAGTGTAAAAAGTGGGAATGTACAAACCTCTGAAAACATTCAAATAACAAATTATATATTACCTTATATGATTCAGTCTTTCCGTGAAATAAACTGTCACTATTGGTAAATATGAAGATTTCTCGAATAGTTTGCAAATATTTAATGCTGTGGCACCACTTGCATGATCGATGCAAAATGCAAAGATATTCGTGTACTTGGGTTTCAGTGCATCTTAAGGGGAGAGTTGAAAAAAGTTGCGTTAATCTGTAGCCTAGGGCAATGAAATTTTCGCTGTATATATAGGCTTTTATGTTGATTTCAAATATGTAGTTAGTTTTATAGTTAGTTGTACAGTTTTCGTTTGGTGTTATGACAAAGTTGGTTTTGGACAAACTTTTTATGCCACTAAACTTTTATAGTTCTGAGCCATCAATGGCTCATATTGCTCCACATTAATTGTAGAATGCAAATAACTATCGAGAAAGTGCGTATAAAACATTTTGATGGTCAAGAAAAATTGTAATGTGAGAAGTCTTATAATTCCCAGCCCATACTACTTGCTTCATAATAATTATACAGGAGATATCAAGTTTCAAAGGAGATACTTGCACCCTTCACATGGTAAGCAATATTTGGGCAACATTTCATCCCGCTCGGGCTATCAGAGATACCAAAAACATGATGTCCAAACTGAAGAAGTTGCCCAATAATGGATCTTGAGAAAAATGCATTTTAAAGGTATAAGTGAAAGCTCATCTATGCGGAAAAGATGTGACAAAAATAAGCATGGTGTAGCATGGATATATGGCACAGGCAGGAGCGCCGGCGAAAGAAGAGAACGAGGACTGTTGTTGATGCTCGCGCTTGCTCCGCTTGACATCTGGTCGTTTTACCTCTGCCAGTTCTCTAATAAACGTGTCATGGGCTCACCGCTAAACGCATCCTATCAAGTGGTGGAGAGTGCTGGCATCCTATCAATGGCACCAATGCCCTCTGTAATCTAAACGCGAAGGCACACGAAGGCACATTAGAGTCAAAGATTCTCGCGCACAATCTCGGAGTCCGTGACAGGCTTCGCCGTGACGTGTTTCTGAAGGTTTACTCTGACCGTTTATTCTGACCGGGTTTCTGACGATTTGGCGGTGCGGCGTGCATGCCAGTGCTTGCGCTCTCGCGCTCGCACATGCTTGGCGCCTCATCCGTGACAGCGCGGACAGCACCTCTCCGTACCTAGGCGGTAGCGTTCGTTCGTATCAAACGTCGTGGGGTGAAAATCGGTTCGCAGCAACCGTACTGCATTACATTGCAGGCCATGGGCCTTGGCCGGGACCAATGAAAAATTCGTATCACCCCGAAATTTGTATGAGCAGTGTTCGTATCACCGGGGTTTCACTGTAATGAAGCACACCACGTCACTAAGGGAGTTAGGCTTTACTGTCTAAAATGTCGTTTTCACACACCAGTGAGTGCCAAGTATATGAACGAACTGCTTGTTTGCTCCTTATGCTTTATTATTGCAATAGCAATTATATGGACACTCTCGGAGAGTTTTTGCCGTCGCCATCATGTTCCGCCGAAAGTCCAAATTCATAAGACCGCCCCACTTATCGTATGTTCTACGCTGGAGTAAAAGTGTGCAAGCACTGGGGACAAATACTGCTGAAGCAGAGATGAAACGAGCTGGCCATCTCTGTTGCACGGTGGGCGCAAACGATATCACCTCGCGTGCGTGCCCTGCCATTGAATTCTCCTCGAGCCTTGAGGAAACTGGGCCCCGTCTGTCTTTCATTAGGAGCATGAAGGGATGTTAGGGCAGGGCAGGGGGGGGGGGGGGTATGTCATTTGAGCAGCAACTGCGAACTTTGATCAAAAGGGCACAGTTGCAAGCGCTGGCATGTGCACTATCTCTGCACACATCATTAAGCGGCTCGTACACCCTTCTACGTTACGTGCTGTGCTCTCACTCCTTCGCATTGAGACGACAGATTGCACAAAAACCACTTCCCTCCCTGGAGCAGTCGTGTTCCCTTGCACCAGCATTTCGTAGAGTTGCGACGCAAGATCAGATCCAAAAGAGTTAGCTGCTAGCCTTACTTTGTATAACATTACAATTTGTTGCTATTGCATTCATTGGTTCTCCCCTGCAGCGAAGCTGTTATTATTATTATTATTTTTTTTTTTTTTTATGAACTGTTTCCTTACCACACCAATAAGCATCGATCATTGGGGAATGACGTTTTTGAGGGCCTATTTTAAAAAACCGCCACATGCCTCGACTTGTAGCGCCATCTCACTTACTGTACACAAAGTAAGGTTTCCGTTTCTGCACGGTCCACATTTTCATCACGTGGAGGGGATTTTTAAAGAGCATGTGAGCTCAAAGGTTGAAGCACCCATCACACGATGAAGCACATGGTGACATACACACGAAGCACATAATGACGTACAAAGTCATCATAAAGTGGGCTCTGTCACAATACTGGCTTGAGAGCTTGTTTTTTTTTTTCTTTTTACATGGTAGACTCTTGGAAAACGTTGGTTTTTTCGGGGATGCTTAATTCATTATCGCATGAACCATGCACACATGCACACACAAACTGGTGCAGAGCTATCATGCCTTAACAGGTTTCGGTGCCTCTATGAATGCTTATGCTACACTTAACATGACAGATCAGTTCTGCATAAGCTTGCAAGGTGATGGAACATATGTGAAAGGGAAATTGTCATCAACCCAACTGTACTGCAAAGAAAACCCTTATGGGTTTCTCAGAAAGTTTTGTAGTTGAAAATTTTCATGCTGGACTGGGGATCAAAACCAGGACTAATGCTTTGCAGGGGCAGACCTTTCACCATCTGAGCTAACCAGGAAGCTAGTAGATAGCAGTGCAAGGGTGAATTTATTCAGAGGTCAAAATACAAGGATGCTGAACTGGTAATGCATGAGAACTGCCATTTAATATCAAGATATGAATCAAACTGCCTAGTTACAGAGGAAAATTTAGAAACAAGAAAAAATATGGCTACAGTTTACTTAATAGTTTGAGTTGCGTTAGGGCCCAACCCTTTGTGCTTTCTTTTCTTTTTCCATAAAGTGCATCAGGCAATCATTTCATGCGGTGCTTTGAAGGGGTTAACACCTCAAATGTGGATGCCTCAAATGCTGAGGTCAAACACCTATGTGGCACAGGTGGCACTATGCACACAGCAAGCTACACATGTCGTTCATTTTATTAAAAGGAATAAACTGTGGCTTACTCTGGTCTGGTTATTGGTACATTATGAAAGTAGCTTTGCGTCTGTTGAACGTCTGTTGAATAATTATCGTATATAGTGGAGAGGGCTACAATAAAGGATTGGCAGCCAAATAGCATGAGCATTTGTTATTTTTCTTGAAGCATGCTGGCTGAACATCATCAGATATTGTGCATGTTGTGTACCAAGTGTTTGAACGCACAGTGTCACGAACCGAATGCTTCCTTTTTTAAAAATCTGCCAGCCCTATGGTACGCATTGCTTTTGAGGGTCTATATTGAAAAGTAATACGTATTAATGTAATCGACTGAACGTGCCAAAATTTTTAGATACTGTCTTACTCAAAAAAAGCCGGCAGATCCCACGCACTGTGGGAATCGATGTAATGCGAAGCAGCCAGGAAGGAGAAAATCATGCTTTAGAAAATTTGCATGTCATGTTTTACATGTAAGGACCTGTCATTTATGTTCGTCATACAGTCACGTCGCGCAATACCAATTTTGGTGTATATCAAGCTAGCGAACTGGACGCAAGCGCACCATGAGCGTGGCTTGTAAATGGCGTTGTAGATGACATGCATGCCAAGATTTTCATGTTACCACCTGCCACTTATATTCGTTATACAGTCATGTCACTCAATACCAAAATTGCTGTATATCAAGCTAACGAAACGGCCGCGAGCACACCATGAGCGTGGAATGCAAGTCGTGTCGCTCATGACATGTCATGATTTCCATATTACCAATTGCCATTTATGTGCGTCATACAGTCACGTCACTCAATCCCAAATTTGGTGTATATCAAGCTAACGAAACGGCCGCGTAGCGCTCATGAGCTGCAATCCCAAATTTGGTGTATATCAAGCTAACGAAACGGCCGCGAGCGCGCCATGAGCGTGGCATGTAAATCATACTTTTCATGACAAGTTAGTCGTGATTTTCATGATATGACCAGCTATTTATGTTCGTCATACAGTCATGTTATGCCATACCAAATTTGGTATAAATCCCATTAACGATACGGCCAGGAGAGCACGAAGTCGTAGGAGGCTAGGCTAGGCTAGGCTAGGCTAGGCTAGGCTAGGCTAGGCAAGGCAAGGCTAGGCTAGGCTAGGCTAGGCTAGGCTAGGCTAGGCTAGGCTAGGCTAGGCAAGGCTAGGCTAGGCAAGGCAAGGCAAAGCTAGGCAGGCAGGCAGGCAGGCCAGGCGGGCCAGGCAGGCCAGGCAGGCCAGGCAGGCTCAAAGTCGCTGAAGTTCGCTAAGAAATGCTTCGCATTTAAAATATGATGCACGGTGTTATGTTAATTCTTGCTGTAACTTCAGGACAACTGATATTAAAGACAGAATCATTTATGTTATGCTATGCAGCACACGTTTTACATGTGGCAAGATATTTTCATGTCATAACTTGGTTATTGTTGCATATAATGCATTAAGTTAGCACAGCAAGGAAAAAAAAATTATGTTAAAAGACAGTGTTCGTGGATTCAACACTGATTATACAATTTAAAACAGTATTTTGGAGAGCAGCAAAATTATAGTTAGCCTGAGAATGTTTAAACCTGTGCTTTTAGAAAACAGCTAGAATATGTAGCACATTATCACCTTAGGTTTCGTTACTTGTGGAAAGAGAAAGCTCACCATATTTATAATATAAATAGTAAATGAAGCATAACATTCTTTGTGAAATGTGAGCAGTGCAAGCTGTGGCAGTGAAGTATATGTGTCCATGTGACTGCAGGCTCCGAAGTAGACAGTGCTCTGATGGCTCGACTTGCAAGAATTCGTGGGGAGCCCCCCAGCCAAAGGTGCTTCCTCTGAGAGTGAGCAAGAGGAGAGTGAAGACGACGATGAAGATAGTGAGGAAGAAGATGAAGAGGAGGACCACTTCCAAACCAACAAGTTTGCAGCCTTGGCTAATGATGTAGAGTAGGCGCTAGAACCCTTCAAATACAGGAATAAAAGTATTTTGGGAATTCACACAAATGCTTCTCAGGTCTATCGGGACAGATTTGTGCTGAAACTCGTCAACAGTTTGGTGAACTGCACAATGTGAGGTGATAAGATACATCAAGCAAGTAAGAACATTTGCACACGAAATGACTGCCCCTGCCACACTGGCAAGTTTGGCGTCATTTTGAGCGAGTGTACTTCGCCGCTAGTGTCATTCGCATGCTGTCACACGGGAGTGCTCAGTGACACTCACTGCAAAAGGCACTTGCCATGCATTCGCCAAACTCACTCCGAAGTGTGTAGCCTCGGCAGCATTGGCTCGAAAATCATGTCAAGAACTAGTCCTGTAATCCGGTGTTCTGTCATGCAGCAACACGGCATACTGATGGTCACTTGTATACCTGCTACTTTTCTCACAGCAGGTTAGCATCACACAAAGAATTTTAGAAAGCAACGATGAATTTGAGCCTTGGAATTACAAGCCTGCAACACTGATTTGCAATGCTTAAAAAGTATTCTGTATGAATCTGCACAGAAATAATTTTTGTTGAGCAACTCTGCTGATGACAAACTAAGCGTGGACCATATAATTAACATCTTGCTGCACTTATATAGTGTAAAGAAAATTATGTTTTTATTATCAAAATGCATTTACTATCACATTATAAACTAAGCATGTAGGCACATTGTCATAGGTGAGTGTACTATACCTCATACTAAGTGCACTAGCACAAAATTCAGAAGTGCGAGACTCACGCTGTGTGAAATACTGTACTGGGAAAAAAAAAATCAGGGGACCCTTAAGTTTGCCTCTAATAGTTGAACGCAATAGTGATATCCGCACGTACGCACACACACGCCTTCCCAATCGCTAGCCTGCCTTTGATTCCCGCTTCTCGGTGGAGACCTAAAGTGTGCCGCTAGGAAAGCCAAAGAACACCCTCCAGCTCCCATCTTTGATGCATCTACCTTGAATTTTCGCGCTCGGCCAAAGCTGCATTTTTGCTCCCAACCAAAGACGCCGCCGCCGCCAACACCACTGCCGATGCCACCGACACCGGATATTCTGCAAAACGAGCTCTTTCAATAAATCAATTAGCCAAAGCTTCAAACCTGGCAAGCTGGTGCTACTTACAACTAGCGCCAATCATGCAAGATGCTCCAGTTCCTTGCTTCACAGCGACAAATAATGCTCACATAGTGCATTTTTGTATTCGTGAACAATTTAGTTTTTTTCTAAATGTGTGCTTGCTATGTGCCAGCATCACATTGCCGAGGACGAGTAGATTCAGTAGACCGACCCAGAACTAGTGCTCATTGCTGCACTGTACATGTTTCCCAATAGCAAACTAAAAACATGCAATTCTCAAGACAGAAAAAGGTTTTCCCAAAACAGTTCAGATTTTGACCTTCACTTACACCAGCAAAGCAGCAACAAGGAAATAATTGTAGATTAATAGCGATCAAAGATCAAATAGCAGTGCAATACAGGTCCCACATGCAATTCCAAAATTTATCTTGCACAAGTGCCTAAATCAGCACTAGTGATTATACAGGCTACACAAGGCTCTTTTGTACATTGACAGGCTACACAAGGTTCTTTTGTACATTGTGCTTTCAGGCATATGACATGCAACTTTTTTTTTTCTCGAGCTCTCTAACACGCCACTTTCGCCTGGCTTCCAAGTGAGTCAAGTGCATCTTCAACAAGCTAGACTGTAAGCTGAACAAAACACGACCCTGTCGATCATACAAATTAGATTCCTATCCTACAACAATGTGCTGTTCGGAGATATTTATTTTCTGGTGGAGGTTTAATAAACCAGCACTGCAACAAGCCTTGAGCACTTGGCCAATATGCTAGTTGACATTAAGACGAAAAGTTACCTTCATGTATCTACCCTCATCTGTACTGCAGGCTTCCAGTGTGTTAATGTTACGAGTCATTTTTTTTTTCACCTTATCACTCGCTGAGAAGCCCTTACGGGAACACTAAAGGCAAATATCAAGCTAATGTGGACTGTTAATACACAAAGTCAATGCGTGTTAAAATGCCAATCCAGAAACCTTGCAGTGTTTTCGTGCCAAAACCACGATGTGATTAAATAGGCATGCTGTTGTGGAGGGCTCCGGAAATTTCAACCAGCTGGGGTTCTTTAATATGCTCTCAAATTTAAGCACACAAGCCTGTAGCATTTTTGCCTCCATTGAAAATGAGACCGCCACAGCCAGGATTGAACCCGCACCATTCAGGTCAGTAGCCAAGCAAAGCTGTGCTACTGCAGTGGCTTTTTGGTGCTGAGAAAATGCGTCATTTAAGGAAGAAATCATGTTTCAAAAGTGAACATCACCCCTACGCAATCCAAATTGCTTGCTACCGAGCAAGGAGCTGCAACAGTGCAGATGCCATTGCTGCCTCAACTGGTGGTATTTTTTCTCATGCAAGACACGTAAACACAGCCAGAAACCAAGCTCACAACATCACATGAACGTGGAATTTCTTATAGGCGAAAGCCTTAGATGCCTCGTCAAATTCAAAAAGCGACTGTCTGTGGCATCGCGTCAACACGAGAGATACAATAAATCAACATCATGTGATGACGTCATCATGATGTCACAGGTTGCCAAAATTTGACATGATGTCATCACTATGACGTCACCTCATGACATCGTCACTTGGTCAAAAGTGGGCTGATCCCGGAGGCACTGCAAAGCTATGCGAGGTGCAAAAAGCTTCCTATTTTTTTGATCCCAGAGGCTGTGCAAAACCACCTTCGAGTGCACAGCTTTCGGGGGAGCATCAATACAATCAACTGAGAAGAAAAAAGCTTCTGCCTTTGAGTCTTAGGCAAATGTATAAGGGACCGTGTGACTTTTCTGGCTTGCAGTTACGAGTTTTATGAGCAGGCAAAGCTAGCACAGCATGAAGCTACTGAAAGAATAATAATATGACGGGTTTTACGTCCCAAAACCACGATGCGATTACGAGAGACGCCGTAGTGGAGGGCTCCGGAAATTTCGACCATCTGGTGTTCTTTAACGTGCACGACCGCCGCAGCCGGGATTGAACCCGCGACCTTCGGGTCAGCAGCCGAGCACCTTAACCACTGTTACACCGAGGTGGACACAAAAAGCTACTGAAAGAAGCACACAAGCAGTGTAGGGTTGGGCAAAAAACTGCCAGGCCTGCGCGGAACGCGCAGCACAGCCACAGCGAAAGCTGGGAGAGCGGTCTTTTTCGAGCCTTTTTTAAACGCTGTTGGGGCAACTACTACAAGCGCACTTGCATAGTACCCACTACGCCATAAATCATAATAATATTTGTGTAGTGGGGAAGCGTCTACTATGCCATTATTCGTCATTCTTCAGAAAAGCAACCACCCATGCCCTTGTCAAGGGTAATGTAGTAAAAAAGTATTTTTCCAACTGAATAGAAATGCAGAAGCAGAATGTTATTGTCTTACAACACACTTCAATATTATTTTGAGTGGTTATGTACTATAGCGACAGAACTACAACAAATCGCTTCAACTTGTGGCCCACATTTACTTTCTCAATTACTAAAGCGCCGTTGCACCATTGTCAAAATATTGTTTTCCCAAGTTTCTTGCCTTTGTAATGTCCTTTTAGCTTCTAAAGCGTTGTTACCCAACCAAATTTCTGCCACATACTTTAACATGAGCAGAACGCAAAGATTGCATACTTTCTTGTCAAGGATTGTGGTAAGCCATTCGTCATGATTTGGTAATGCCTGCTGCACATTTTAGCAATCTTCTTCTCATGATCAGGGCCTCCTGTGAGTTAATGGCCCAGTTAAACCCTCCCAGACATATTCTGAAGTCTGACTGCTGCTCCAGTTCCCCTCTTCCTCCTAGGCTATTAACAAAATGGAGCTTGACAGGCCACGCAATGCACAGGGCAGATAACCACTGGCCTGTCAGAGTTATAGCATTAGTGCCTAGAGATGGGAAGTGCAGTTGAGGATAAAGAATTAGGTAGTGCAATCAAATAAACTTTGCAGGCATAATATAGAATTACCTGGCACAATACAGGTAATTGAAGATCACTAGGAGATGCCTTCATCCTGTAGTGGACATGAAGAGGTCAATATGATGACTTGGTAGCTTGGCAAGAAGCAAACAAAGAACTATCTAATCAAGGTAACACTGCAGTGACATCAAAATGCCATTTATTCATACTCAAAACATTTGTGCCAAAAATTAGAAAGGTAGCAGTTGTCTTGAAGAGCAAAGTCTCCGCAGCAACAAACATTCACAATTGCCTCTCTGCAGAAAGAGTTAGTATGAAGTGGGTATTTAAAATACTTAAAGCAATCTTTGGCAGTCGATGTAGCATGGAACCATGGATAATTAAAGGCCACACACCACAACATGGCTGTGCACATTCCTTATACTCAATATTACTGCACTCTGAATAATTAGCCTGGTTCACCCAGTCAAAAACATCTAGTACGTATACCAAGGTTGTTATGGCCGGAAAGTGGAAAGTGTTTATCTTAGCAGTCAAACTGTCTCTTGCAATGTACAAACTGCAGAAAGGAGAAATGTAAGCAGATGATTTATAGGTAATGCCACAAAGCACTAAATTTACTTTCTTACCAGCCACTTTTCAAGGAACGTGCATGTAGGATTGTCACCAGAAAATTCAATGAATTGGCACACTGCAGCCACTACCAAACTGAAATGTACACATCTGCATACCAAAATGCTGTCATTTCATGTATAAACCCACAGACAACAATGAATTTTTTTTTTTCTGGTCTGTTCTGGTGTAATGTCAGCAAAAGAACGGCACCGTGAAGACACCAGTAGGCAATGTATCACAAACAGTGCATGCATTAGGCATGAGAAAGACACAGGCATAATATGAGAGTAGTTGCAGCAGACACTGCCTTAGCCAACATTTCGTAAAATGCCTGCCGTAAGAATTTTTTAAATGCACAAAGGTATCATCCACAAACTACAAAGAATTAGCGAAATGCAAGATTCATCTGTTAAAATTCAATACACATGGCAACATCATACAAAACCTCAAACCCGCACACAATATTGCCAACCATCCTGCTCTGACAACCTAAAGATCTAAAGGCAATCTTCAATGACAGCAGCTGAATTTTAATTTCTCAGTTGCTGAACCTCAACACAGGCATGTCAGTAAACTTAACGTCAAATGATAGCTTATTATGGCTGGAGAAAATTTGCTACAGCATATGCTACTAATTCACATGATTAAATTTACTGTATTACATATGTGGCAAACTTGCCTTGTGTATTATTGCATGCTGGCATTTCCTTGGCAGCTTCATGGATGTGCTAAGTGGGCACAAAGCAACCTTAGAAATCAGGTGACATGGAATGGAACGAAGTTGAACTTTTAGCATTAACTTCACAGCTTTGCTGACAAAACTGCCTCTAAATAAATATCCAGTACCATCAACGTGGGGAACAGACAGGACCAGAGCACAGGCATACATCGTACTCGTGCCTTTACACCACAACAGACACAAACCTGAGAGCTGACAGCACATGCTGTACAATTCTGCCAAACACTTTCTCACAGTTGAAGGGTTTTTCAGATCTATTGCGACATTATCAAAGAACCAGTTGCGTAAAAACCAACACCCACCAAGTTTTCCTCTTCTGCACAGAATCAAACATCTCACTTGAACACAGGAACTTTACTGTGCTAAGTTTTGGCAGCATTGGAACATTGCACATTATAATAGTAACATTGAGCTACTTATTAAAAAACAGACACGACCCCAGTTCAATCATATGGTCAGTTAAATCCGACTGACTATAAAATAAACTGGCTTTACAGGACAGGAAACATGCACAAAGACTTTGCAGCCAGTCACTTTCTCAAAAATCAACATTTGCACTGTAACACAATCGTATTACAAGCAACAATTTGCGACAGCCATTGATCACTGGAGTCCGACAGGGTCATAAACAACACTACGTGTGTAAACTTCTCTTGACTACAAAAATGTGTACAAAACTAAAACGGTGTAACACAAGAAATTTACTTCGAAAAAAAGCAAGCCACGGCTGCTAGTTTATTAAGATTCTTGAGTACAGCCAATGAGAAGACGCCCTGCAATCTGTAGGGCATAGTCAAGAAAAAAAAAACTGCGATAAAGTAAAAAAAACACCATCATCATTGCAGCAAGGTGGCTGCACAGATACTGCGACACACACTGCGAGATTCTCAACAGATCGAGAGGCCCCTGCTGTTAGTGAGTCAGCAGAGGCAACCCGCAAGTCAGGAAGGACGCGCAAACAGAAGCCGCACTGACTAGGGGGGCCCAAGCCTCAGAAGAGCAAGTCCGAACTGGTTGCGGACAAAGACCAGGCTGTGGCAGGGGCAGGCTCCTCAGGTTCTGGGGCTGCAGGGGTCTCAGGAGCAGGCAGGGGCCGACTCGGTCGGCATAGTCCCAACTGGAAGGCCTCACCACTACTCAATGCACTTGGCGTATAGCTTCCCAGGGAGCCTCCTGAAAGGACATGCATTGCCACTGAGTCACAAGCATTGATTTTCGCACTTCAATGCAATGGACAGATGTTCTACTCTGCAGCAGTAGAGAATACAGGTATAAACTGTTCATGAATGCATATAGCACCAAGTGTGACGTATGTTATTTCAACATTCTGCACATGGACCTTACAGGGTGAACAAAGTTCACGCTTTCTTTAAAACCCACACATTAACAATATTTTCTTGCATAGCCCTTTCAGCTCTGGATTTTTTATTTTAGTCTGAGAATTTTTTTCGTGCGTGTTTTCCAATAGGCAGGACCTCAGAAGACCACAAACAAAAAATTGAGTCAGTGGTACAAATATTTATGGATTAACAAGCACTGTCATATTAGGTCATCAGGGCTCACTGGTTGTGAAATGAGAAAATTGGCTTTATTCCTGCTACTCACTAGAGTACACAAAATCTGAAACAACATCTTATTTGGCAGTGTGATATTCAATGAAACAGCTTTGGTACTTCGTCCCGAAAGTGCCGCTTACCCACCTCGGCATCACCCATGATTTCGGTCAAGCTGCTTCTTTGTGGCTCCCAGCTCCGCAAAATATGCGACAATTTTGGTTTCGATCGCAATGGGAATCATTAAGAAATATTCCCCCCCCAAAATTTATCGTTTTTGTTTCGCTTCCGAGGTGCTAGGGAAAATGTGTGGTGGTGTCAATTGGCACCGCCAGGGCCGAAAGGGTTAGAAATGAGCAGCACAATCCAATTCCCTATTTCAGCGGAATACCTAGTACAGTTGCATGCCTCTGAATTTGAAGCATTTCAACTGAATATATAGTAATTCAGTTTGGTCCCATGAGTAGCTAATAACCACTTGCACCACACGCACGAATGTGTTAGGAACAAAATGTGCATGTCCTGTGAAAGGTGGTAGTCCCTTTCCGATCTTAATGCGCATGACATCAGTGTACTGAGGCAAAAGTGACTTAAAAAAGCATCCTGCATACAAAAGAACATGGCCAGAAAATTTTAGAACCGCCGTCTTTCATTATGTTCTTTTGCAGAGCGGTTAGGGTTGTTTTTCAAAGCTATGGCTGTGCCCGCAAAATCGAGAGGATTGCTAGAACTTCAGGAGTCTCCAAGGCAAATCAGGAAAGTTGGCAGGCATAAAATACCCTTAGCACAATCCAAAAGCCACTTCTGTGCGAGAATGTATGACGTTGCATATGCCATCACCACCCTTTTTGACCCAACAGGTAGCACTGTGAATTCTTGCCCTAAACTCAAGAGCGGGGCCAGGAAACAAGTCGATGACATCATATGGACGTTGTATTTTCCTTTTACTTGAAGTTGGAGCAAGTCTCGCAACTGAGCAGACCCAATCAAGCCCTACACTTTAACACTTTCGTGACCGCACTTATTCCCATCGTTAGTATGTTAATGATGACTTCAAGTTCAAATTTTGGCGCTCTCTGAGCGCTTCTGGAAAGCTAACGCCACTTAAAGGGTAAAAGAAGCAGCATTTTATCAGTTTCACTTTTCAGTTTCTTTTTTCCACTGCGGGGGGGGGGGGGGGTGTAATTTTTAAAGCTCCTTCACAGTTGGGGAGGTGGGCGCTCGTAGTTTCGATTGTGGCATCAACGTTGCTCACAGGTGCTCCACGGAAACGGCAAATTTTGACAGATTTCGAATCTCAGCATCAATCTCTGGGTGATGGTAGCAGCACAGACACGGAAGACGACTTCAATTCGTCAAACTTCAGTACAGACAGCGATAGTGCGTCAAACCACCCTGGAACATCGGCAGGTGTCCACCAGTAAGTTTCGCTCTCTCCCTGGGCCATCTTATCCCTGCCGCGTGTTGAGGTAAACGTATCTGGTGCGTAGTAAAGGTCACAGTTATTATCTGCCAGGTGTCAACTTTGTTCAGGCGGGAGCATTTGGCGTTAACTACAGAAAGAGCGGAGTTCTTTCCACGAAGACGGCACGGAGTGGACCTCGACCTAGCGCTCCAGAGTGCCGTGCGGAGGCTTCTTCGTGTTGTTTTTCACCACAGAAGTCGTCAAGACATGCAACCATACAAATAAGTATGCTAAGATGCATATTTTCAAAAAGCCAATACACAGTTAGCCAACCTTTGTTTCAACGTATTGAGAAACTGCTTCGCGTGGTGGCATGATAGGCACTAGTGCTTATATTTTTGTATGTATGTAAATAACTTTTCTATGTATGTAAATAACTTGCATTTACAGAGCTTATATTTGCAGTATTATATATAAGGGCTTGTGTTCAAAACATATTTCGATTTTTTTTTTTTAAGTTCACCCTGTGCAGAGTAGCATTGATGTTCCTAGAATTTTTTTTTCTTTTTGATGCATTTTTCTTTTCTTGATAATCTTTTATATAATAGTCGAAATAAATCTGTTGTTTCAAATTAATACTGATGGAAAGACCAATTCTTCTATCATTTGATACCCTAAACTTTAGCATCAATCAATTTCTGTGGCAGGAAAAAAATATTTCCTGGACTACCCAAAAACAACAGATTTTTCTGTGGTCACGAAAGTGTTAATGAAACCAGTGAAATGCAAGTGTGCAGGCAACAAAACTTCTACCACCCTTATCCCTCAGATTATTGTCAAGAGATAGCGTCCTAAACAAGGTGGCCATGATGCATTCCTGGCTCATGCTATCTCTGCAGTGATGTGATCAACCGAAGCCACTTCGGCGCAGCTTCTGGAGCAGCTAAAATCTCACTTTGGGGCAGCACAACCACCTTTGAAGCAGTTAAACAAGTGCACATTTTCTAATACAAATACTTGTCTAAGCTAGAGCAGTTGTACCACATGTTTAACAAAATCGACTTACACATCGATACAAGCATGCCGACTTAGAATACCCCAAAAGATGAAGGTAAGTTACTTCTCTCCATTTTATTGCGGACAGCCCCAAGTTTCTTTGGCACCGTGACCTCAGGCCATTCAACATTTTTTTGGAATCCACTTTATATCTGTAAATGAATGTAGCTTTCTCTGATCCTTTAGTAAGCTCAAGCCAGGCCCATAGCCAGGGATTTTTTTCGGCGAGGGGGGGGGGGGGGGCACTTTTTGAAGGCCTTGACAAACCCCTATTTTTATTATTCTCTGTAAAACACCCCCTCCATCCAAATTTCAGGGAAGGGGGGGCTAGCCCCCCCCCCCCCTTCCCCTTGGTTACGGGCCGGGCTGAAGCTGTATAAATTTTTCATGCTTTCTGTTTAATATCCAGAACTATTCTGATGACATTCGTGCTTTCAGAACAACCTTGCTGCGTGTGCCCATATGATAAATGCTTTGTTTAATAACTAAAACAGACTATGCAGTATTTCTAGCATTCTTTTTGTCTGTATATTATTCTGTTCATACCCGTCAGCTCAATTTTGGTAACCTCTGCATGTACATACACATATATTTTGTTTGTATCCTAACAGTAGCTGCTGTAGCAATAAATAAAATAAATAAAGTGCTGGCTGTCGTGCTTTATGGAGAGAATCGTTATGATTCCAGTTTGCGGGCAGCTAATAAAATAGAGGGCTCAATATTTGGAGCTTTGTGCCCAAATTCAATTTGTGCTCCATGAAATTTTCAACGGCAGGCTTTGTATTTAACTTCAACAAGCTCTAAAACACGAGCTGTTGATGCAGTTGAGAAATTGAAGAGATACCGGGATGCCGGGACACCATGCTTTCTCAAAAAAATACCAAAGTCCACTGCAGCACGTGTAACTCATCATAAATTCTGGTGATTCTACGGAATAAGTCTTAAAAATTAAGCTGCCTGCATGAAAATTTGTGGAAGTACTTTACAGCAACTGGTACAATTTTTTTTTAAAACTAACTATAGGGGAGACCCACGCCGTGGAGGGGCACTGCAGTGCCAGGGCGCTGCCCGTGAATGTGGGGAGAAAACTCGTTACTCGGCTGTTCACCCCTCCGCTGTCCCCTTTAACCTGCCTTGAAAACCCGTTGCTTTGCTTGCAGGCTACACGCGTTCTGCACGTGTTTTTGAGAGAGTCACGTCGCGCACGGTTGGGATGTACACGCTTCTGTCCACATTCAAGAAGATCGCTGCAATTGCTTTTTCGTAGCAGCAATTTGGCGAAAGATCAGAGTCTGCTCAGCCATGTAAGAGATGCGGAGCAAGTGACAGCAGAAGACGCCATCCTCGTCAGAGCGAAGTGCATTTCGCAAGTGAAGGATGACGCTGTTTACGACATGGAGTTCTGTACGTTCATAATTATATAGTACCTGTTTTATTTGGCTTGCTGTGTGTATTATGCACTCTTTATGTTTGTTACTGGATGCATGGGTAGGGCCACTCCTCGTGCTTTAGGTCAAGTGGCCCTGACGCTGCAACTGCTATTAGTTGGGATACCTTAATTTACTAGCAACCATTCTAGTTATCGTGCAGTATGCAACACTCCAAAAATAAATGCTCTATTTGGGGCTTCTTTCTGTCCTGCAACAAAAATTGATATTTATCTCGCATGTCTTTTCTTGCATTATCGCCGTTCTGCAAGCCAGTACTCCACGAACAGTGTGCGTACTATCAAAGTGACATAGCATTCTTAATAGGAACATGACGAGCACCCAGCTTTCAGAAAAACTTTTTTGTGCAATCTGCGGGGGAAGAGCCAATTGCTGTCAAGGCATTTTATTTTGGTCACTATCGAAAGTGCACCGTGTGGTGCGGGCTGTACCTGCACACACAGTAACAACTAGTTCACTGTATCAGCCAAAAAAAACCAATAGTAATGCATTTTTTTTTTTTTGTAGCTGTCGTGGCCGCGCCCTCTCAAGCGGGAGCTTCGCATCTCCAGCAGCAAACGCAGTTGCATCGCTGGTGTAATTGGCGCACTGCTGTAATCCATGCCTGCCGTCTGCTTTTTTCGTACTATTTGTTTGGGAATCGGTAGAATTTCACTGGTGGATCAGAATTGTGGCGGTTTGGGCGTGTTGGTATGACATGATTATAAATTTTAAGCGCACAAACATAGTGTCTGTGTGTCATGTGTGTTACTTGGTCCTCGTCTGTTTGTGCACTTAGAATTTATTATTTTTCACTGGTGGAGTCGACCACTTCGTGTTTGCATGGCCATTGTGACAGTTGACGACGCAGCAGTAATTCCCTCCTCTTTGTCGGGGTGACATCGCGAAACGAGGGGTGTTTCACGTGCAGTGCGCGCTTCGCAAATGTGCGGGAACCAAAAGCTACGGTTGTCGCTACAGGCTACGGTTGTACGCTTTTTCCGGCAGGGGAATGGCAAGCGCTGGCATCGGCGGGCAAACTTGAGCGGGTCTCCCCTATAAAGAAATTGTCTATTCAACCACATACACGTACTGTTCACTGTAATTCATGGAATCAATCAAATAGATAGGTCTCTAGCTTGGTCCACAACAGTTAGCAACAGTAAGGAGCTATTTCACTGAACTTAATGATGTGATCTCACAGTATGGTCTAGTAGTAGTAGTAGAAAACGTCACGCAGTAGGGGCCAGGGTGAATTGGTTGGCAGGGTTTCACCTAGCAACAAATTCAACCACACAGCACTCGCCAGTATGCCAATGACCACATTAAATTACAGGGGTAATTAGACAGTTTGCAAGCCCATTCAGTCTTCTTTTTCTCTGAAAGACTGCAAGGATGAAGTCTTGACGCACACTCGTCGCCATTTAAGACATTTTTGCAAAAGTGTAGCAGGAGCTAACCTGCTACATTTTTGCAAAAACGTAGCAGGTTTAACCTCTTGGCACAGTTTGGCATAATTAGCGCAGCTATCATCACTGTAATTGGTGCTCACAGTAACCAAATGCATAATAAGAGATTGTTTGCGATCACTCAGAAAAAATCATAGCTGGGATAAGCGTTAGTGCACCGCCCAGGCGTTGCTCTGAGAATCAGATAGAAATGCAAATTTAACATTTCAATAAATCTAATAATCCACAGCAATTACTTTTTTTTATATATGAGCAGGTGAGTGCTACTGAAAAAATTTTACTGAGGAGGTGCTGCATCCAGTGATGTGATTGGTCGAAGAAGTTTTGGCGCAGCTTCTGGAGCAGGTAAAAACCAGTTTTGGAGCACCAAATGAGCCTTTTGGAGCATGTTACCAAGCCCATAATTCCTAACGCAAATATTTATTTATCTAACATGGAGAAGTTGTACCAAGTTTAATGAAATCTATATACGGACACATGAATGCATGTTTATTTATAAAATTCCAGAAGATAAATTAACTGGCTGTTTGTTTTTCTTGTTTCTTGTGTGCCAAACCCTCCCATTTTCTAGTCCCGCGACTATCTGTCACCTCACGTTTCCCGGCCACACAGTTCATATTTGAAATTATACGAGGGTTTCTCCGATGCTTCAGTTACTGTTGAAAGCGCACGCTGCGTAAATACTATTCCACGCAATTCATTTTACTATCGAAAAGAAAATGTATCCTGATGAACTCGTACTTTCATTCCAGCCAAGGCCTACGTTATATGGCAAAGTAAGTAAGTGCTGTCGTGCAGCGTTGAGTAGAAACATTGAGCTGCTGTTTTGTGGGCAGTTCACAAAATACGGGGTTTATAATCTGTTGGTCTCTTGTGCATGAAATATTCGCTGTATTTAAAGTAATTTGTGGTGATGGAAAGCTTCGCAGTCCATTCGACAAGTTCTTTAACCTGAACTTCTGCCGCAATCGAGAAGTAGGACCGAGACAACAGAATACACACGCTACGAACCTGCATCTTTTCAGCAAAATTTTACAGGCCTCTTCCGCGGTTCAAGTTCTCGATAAATCCTGACCGCAGCATCGTATTTAAGAAATTGCTAGTTAGAACTAGTTAAAGCTAGTTAGAACAAATAGTGCTAGCAATCATTATGAAAGAAAAAAACACGTAGCGATATGTTCAAGACAGTACAGGTACTGCTCACTGTTGTAAATGTCATGTATTACTTTCTCTAACTTTACAACAGTAACAAACTGTATTTACTTGATTTATTATGGTGCCACAGAAGTTGGTTAGCAATATTTGACAGGAGTGTCATGTAATAGACAGGAGTGTCATGTAAGCGGCAATGTAATAGACAATGCTCAGAAGTTGCCTAAGGGGACGTCAAATATAGAAAGCATAGAAAAAGCATATCAATACACTGCATTCTGGTCAGCTGTTGCTGTCTTGGCTGACACTAGGGGCAACTGCTCGAGTGGATGCCTAGAATTTTTATTTTAGGTAAGACGATCACATCCTATAGTTACTATAAGGGACTCCTAGAGAGAAGGTATCCAAATCTGAATAAGAAATAGTACTGTTATTTACATTTAAGTATGTATCAACCAGAACAACCAAGCAGTCTTTCACAAATCAAAATTAACTTCAACTACCAGGGGCTAAAGCAAGCACGAATCCTCAAGTATACATGGGTTTTCGCACCATACACTTAGGCCTGTATTCAGAAACCAACCTCAACTTAGCACTATAAGGCACCATTTCATAAGGATAAGAAATGTAGAAGAACGAGGAAATGTCAGTGTTCTAAAAACTGGCCTTCTTTGGTATCAAGGCAGCCTTATGGTAGGGGGGCCTTGTCATAAGGGATGAGCATGGAAGAAGGCTATGAACTCTCACTGGCCTTATTAGTTTATTAGCAAGGAAGAATAATTGTCTGCTCTTCAATACAATAAAATAAAAGCAGAAATGCAGGCCAGAACCCAAATTGCGGAAAAGCTGCTCATTTTTGTTTCCACGCAATTCGTCTGGCCACACTGTGTACGCCTTTTCTCTAAGGCTTTACCATTGTTATAGCAACTAGCAACTCATGGAGATGCACTACAAAAATAGCATGTGGAGAGAGATGCGCTGGTTCATGAAGTGGCAGTTTCTACAGGAACAATAGCACCGATAGAACAGCATTTTTTTTTTTTTGTACGTGTGTGCTCTATATTTACGCTTTGTTGCTGACCACGTAAGAATTTGCTTACATTATAGTTGGTTAGTCTTTGGCTCTGGCAGCAGAAAGGAAAAAAGTTAATTTTACTGAAGAAGAGAGATCTGCTCATCGACCTGGTCATGAAGCAAAATAAGAGGAGAGATGTGTTGTCGCTGACAGACAAGAGGAAGTGCAAGCAGGTTGAAGAAATGGTGGCACGGGAAAACCACGATCGTCGAGGCCCGCTTCCAGTGTCAGCAAGGAGAGACGCTGAAGAGCTGCTTGCAGTCATTGAACTGTTCCATAGGATTTTCATGGTTAATTGAACATATGGGCAGCGTTTATTACACATATGGATATGCATCACAAACATCAGGTCCCCTTTAAAATGCGATAAAATAGACCAGCTTTGAGAACCTGCTTGTGTGGTCAGCCATTTTGCACTGCATAAGTGGCCCCTTAAAGTACCTGCCCGGCTACCTTAAAGGCCCCAAACCACCTCTGATATTTTTTTAAACATTTCAAGTAAACACGTGCATCGTGTTCAGAATGCCGTCACGATCAACGATGCCACACGTGGCCGCACTACAAGCCACGGGCGCGCCACAATATATCAAGAAATAATCCCTTCTCCACTCCAGGCCTTTCCAGCTTCCCCGGTGATGTGTACGACGTCAACATGTTGCATATGTTGAGGCTGTGATTGGTCTAACAAGAACCTATGACTTCCGGTTAGTCTGCAAGCCCGCGCTCAAGCCGAGGTGCTCCGGCACTGTGTGTCACCGTACAGGTCCATCATGTTGGCAATCCTTTCGTAGGAGCACAGGCCGGTACGAAAACAACAGCGGTTAACCGAGAAGCATCGAGTTGACGGAGTCCCGGCAACAAGAAGTGGATGCCGTTTCAAAGAGCGTATCAGCGATGACGTACGTCACGTGAAATTTAGAAAGGCACTCGGCTAGGAGGGAAAGTGGCTTTCGGAGAGGAGAACAGCCAACGAATGGAGGGTAGCGAAAGAAGAGTGAAACGAGCGATCACTGCATTTCGATTATCAAACGCAAGTAACTCCGCTATTACGGCACCATTTCGAAGAATTCTCACTGCTACGTGTTCGTTGGAGACTCGTACACAACTGCCACCCCACAACCAAATTTCCACCTCTGGGTGGTTTATACGCACGTTACACGGGCGTTTGGATGGCCTTCCAACAGATACCGATAGTCTATTGACTCAACGGTCAAGCATGAGCTGTTACACGGGACATTTCAAAGTTCATCGAGTCAATAGAGCACCCCACAACTCTATTGAAACTTCGATGGCCACTGAGTGATGGAAGCGGAAAGAGCGTGAACGTGCCCTCTAGTCCACAGTGTGTTCGTACTCCCGATTAGAAAACATAAATTTAACCAGTATGCTTTAAAAGCAGTATATTTGAGTATTATTAATTATTTATTGGAGTACTTTTTCCACTTGAAACGTACGAACTGCAGATACTCTTGACAACAGCGACGTGCATGCTGTCTTGCCTTGTTTTGCTCACCACAGTTTCATTGCTCAAGAACTTAAAAACAAAATATGTATTCGTAACTACATATAAACAATTTATTAAAATGTTTAAACAAAAACAAGAGACATATTTGTGCTTCTAAGGGGATTTATATTATTTAAACTTCAGTGACGAATGCGAAAATAGAGATCTGTAGTGCCCCACAGTTTTTTGCAAGAAACTCCTGAACCACTCAACGGCCACTCAAAACTGCCATGTAGCAGCACGACAACTCTATCGAGTCGATAGACTTGTGGCGTTTCGACAGCCATCGACACGATGGACTTCCAAAAGTGCCCGTGTGACACAGGTATAGGGGGGCCCTTTAAGGGGAGATGCTACTCGAAAAACATTTTTTCTTATTTCTTGACATAGATCTTTGAAATTTTAGGCGTAGGTAGAGCTTGGGATGCCGATTTCAAAACTGTAATTGTTTTTCCGATAGCTACAGTAGTTCCAGAGTTACTAAAACTTTGATAACAAAATATAGGGTTTTTTTAGCACACTTTTGAGCTTACTAAAAATTTTCACACAGAATCTCAATATGGCTCATTTTGCTGCACATGAGCAGTACAATACAGAAAAGTACCTCAAATGAGTGCTTAACTTGGTACCTTTTATTAAAGAAATCAAAGGGCACCAAATGTATATTTCAGATCTCCCCCATCAGCTTATCAAGCTATGGAACAAAAATCTGTGATGAATATTGCAACTTCATATAGATATCTGTATTCTAGAGTGGCTGACGAAGCTCTGTGCAAAATTTCGTTAAGATAGGACTATTTTAAGTGCATGAAAGTTTTTGCACAACACATGAGAATTGCCTCAAAATGGAAATTGAGAAAAATGCATTTGAAAGTTATAAATGAAAGGTCATCTTTGTGGCAAAGATACGCTTTTTAGAATGATTTCTTCCATCATGTGAGCTTGGGAATCATGGTTATTTTGAGCGTGTGGCTTTGGTGAACTCCTCATGCGAAATGCAATAGGGGTGTGTTCAGATAAGAACGTCTGTGCATGTCCGCCGACCCCCTTTAATTTCGCCAAAAAAAAATATATTTTGTTTCCCGAGTCCCCAGGACCACAAAACCACTTTTGGTTTCGCGAGAAAAAATTTCACCTTCTTTAAAAAAATTCACAAGTCTCCACTGAGCCGCCACCGCCTCTTTTGAATTTCGCGAAAATGGGATTTCGATGAGACGCTACAAAAACACTATTGTAGCTGTAGATCCGAAAAATTTTCTCCACATACTACGGATAGTTTGTGTTGAGAAAAAATTATTACTTTGCAGTTTCAATGTTGCTCTGTTAAGAAAAAAAATCGCGAAATCGACACAAAGCTCAATAATGCTCACATTTAAGATTTTTTTTCCTCCGCAAGTATAAGCGCCAGACTTCACAAAGTTTTTAAAAACATTGCCATATGTTTGTTGAACAAGTGTGCTGAACAAAATACCTGAGAGTGGCTTCAAACGTTAACCAGAAATGTTCAACTGAGGACATGTCTCTCCAAATGAAATATTTTGAAGATCATTAAAAAAAAAACACCATCTTCGATTTTCTTTAAACTCTCCAGAATTAAAGTAAAGCACTTGTTCTAACTTAATCTGTAAAAACATGTTGCATTATTTTTGTGAGGTGGGAACTACGAAGCACGAAAAGTGGCCAAATTGACGTATAGTGAGTAACCACAACATTAAGCGAGCATGGAGCAATAGTTGCCATTATCGTTATTTTTAGGTCCTGAATGTCATCTGCTGTGCTCGAGGGACAACAGGTTTGACTGACAAAACCAAAGAGTTGCCTTAAAGTGCAAATTTGTTCATTTGCGTGCGTGCACGCGTCGCAGTTTTGGTCCTGGCGTAAGGACTAACCACAAAATTTCTGGAAACGTAAAGTCGAGCTCTCGGAAGGAAGTGTTTATTTACCCCTATTGTATACACAGGGAGTCATAGTCACAAGTCACAGTCAGACAAGTTAGACAGTCACAAACGTCACTGAAGCACTTGTGCGTATCTTGCTCCTGGTGAAGCAACCTTGTGCACACAACCCATTTCAGCCTCAAGGAGGAGAACTTCGTGAGCTCGATCCCTGTGTCAGGGTGAGCCGCTGTAGACGAAATGTTTCCCGAATGGACCTGGTCATCAGCCGTTTTGAAACGTACTCTTTTTGTCCTTTAGAACTAATTGCAATGAAATCTTTCTTGTTTGGGCTTTGTTGGGTGGAGTTGAGCTCATCGTCAGTATAGTATTTCATTGCTGCCTGTATGTTTTCTGGCTTCAGCTTCAATCTGGTGTAGAGGTTCGGATTTGACCACACCCGGGTGTCTGTGTTTTCTGGATTTCCGAATGAGGTGCCGAGTTGCTGATGGAATCATTTCTTGAATCTCTTGATGAGAAAGTTTTACAGGGAGCAGTGTCAGGAGGCGGCAGCGTTCATAGTATGATTCGCAGGTATCGAATGTGTGCTTTAGGTTGCGCAGCCACTCGCGACACGTGTTGCAAGTTTCCGCTGAAGGACCAGGTTCCTCTGTAGTGCTGTACGCTACCGTAAGGACAGCAGAAATTGTCCTGGAGATAGCGCCCTCGATCTCCGCTTTCTTACGCTTGGCGTAACAGACTCGGCATTGTGCTTTCACTTTCGCCGGAATTTTCAGGGTTGTCACGTCGGTTGTCTTAACGAGTACGTTTAGCTCTTCGACAGCAATTTGTTCGGGAACAAAATTTGCGTCAGATTGAGATGCATATAGAGACTCTACGGCGATCTGTTTCAAGCGATTGAAACAGCTCTGGCACAAAATGTCGGTTTCTCTGATGGATGAGGCTTTTTCTGGCATGCGCTTCCTTAGTAAGGCGACATTCAAATCTTTCACACATCGAAAGTTCCGCTTGTAGGCAATCTTCTTCGTATGCCTCTTTCGGTAGTCAGCGCAAAACGCTCGCTCTGAGCTCCACAACGTGGCCATCAATATCAGGGGAGTGTAATACGCGCATGCGCACTCACGTTCTTTCTTTCACCAGCAGAGGACTGCCAGGTTGTCGACGATGAAAGGAAGTGAAAGCCGACATTCGCTTATTACTTCGACCTTTCTTAAGCGAGTTGAGCTGTTTCTTGTTTATGTTCTTTTTTTTTTTTTTTTAGGGAGCGGGTGAGCGCAGTCGTGCTGCAGAAGCGCCGCTTGTGCCGATACGCACCGTCTGCGTTATCACATTACCGACGTGCCATGGGAAGCGATAAATATCCAGCGGTGGATCCTCTCCAGCCACCTCCTTTATGAGGCGTACGCAGGCTCACATGCGCCAAAAATTTGAAAGCGATTCCTGCGAAGAGTGCGACTCATTATCGCGGCATGCTCAGTGGCTCGGACCCGTGCAGAAGTTTTTGTGATTTGCGTAAAAAAATGTAGTAATAATTTCCTCTTCATAACCAACTGTTCCTGTTTTATTCCTGACAATCCGTCAATCCACAGAAGACATTAAGGACCTAAAAATAACAATAATGGCAACTATTGCTCCATGCTCGCTCAATGTTGTGGTTACTCACTATACGTCAATTTGGCCACTTTTCGTGCTTCGTAGTTCCGACCTCACAAAAATAATGCAACATGTTTTTACAGATTAAGTTAGAACACGTGCTTGGCTTTAATTGTGGAGAGTTTAAAGAAAATCGAAGATGGTGTTTTTTTTTTAATTGATCTTCAAAATATTGCATTTTGAGAGACATGTCCACAGTTGAACATTTCTGGTTAACGTTTGAAGCCACTCTCAGGTATTTCGTTCAGCACACTTGTTCACCAAACATATGGCAATGTTTTTAAAAACTTTGGGAAGTCTGGCGTTTATACTTGCGGAGGAAAAAAATTTTAAATGTGAGCATTATTGAGCTTTGTGTCGATTTCGCGATTTTTTTTCTTAACAGAACAACATCAAAACTGCAAAGCAATAATTTTTTCTCAACAAAAACTATCCGTAGTATGTGGAGAAAATTTTTCGGACCTACAGCTACAATAGTGTTTTTGTAGCGTCTCATCGAAATCCCATTTTCCCGAAATTCGAAAGAGGCGGTGACGGCTCAGTGGAGACTTGTGAATTTTTTTTAAAGAAGGTGAAATTTTTTCGCGCGAAACCAAAAGTGGTTTTGTGGTCCTGGGGACTCGGAAAACAAAATATATTTTTTTTTCAGCGAAATTAAAGGGGGTCGGCAAACATGCACCGACGTTCTTATCTGAACACACCCAATGGCAAGTAGCCATGTGACCATTTCCAGGGAACTCTAGACAATCACTTCTTTATAGTTTTTAATAGCCACCTTGTGCTCATTAAAAGCAATTTTAACCTACTTCAAGTTTAATTACAACCTTGTTTTCTTTTGTCAAGAAAGTAGAGAAACTAAGCTTGTGAAAGCAAGTAAAAACAAAAAAATATGTAATTTTAGAAAAAACTTGCGTTTTTCGAGTAGCATCTCCCCTTAAGAAACGCCCCCCTTTTCATGGTGTTAAGGTTAAGGAAAGGTGGGACCAGAGTGCGAGGTCTGTTAATGAAACCCATAAGGTGCCAAAAATGTAAGGAGGGAAGAAAATAAGTATAAGTTCGGTTTGTAAATAGGGGTCTTACAAGCCATTAATTATGAACACTGACGTAAAAAACAAAAAACAGTTGTGTTTTTGCAGCTGGAAAGTTTATGACTAAGTCGGTTATAATGTGTTAAGGGGGAGATGCTACTCAAAAAACGCCAGTTTTTTCCAAAATAACACAGTTTTGTTTTTACTTGCTTTCACAAGTTTAGTTTCTCTACATTCATAAGTCAAGGTTGTAATTAAACTCGAAGTAGGCTAAAATCGCTTTTAAAGAACACAAGTTGGCTATTAAAAACCAAAAAAGAGCTCATTGTCTAGAGTCCCGTAGATATTGTCACCTAACTGCTTGCCATTGCATTTTGCATGAGGAGTTCACCAAAGCCACATGCTCAAAATAACCATGAATTCCCAAGCTCTCATGATGGAAGAATCATTTTAAAAGGATTATCTTTGCCACATAGATGAGCTTGCATTTCTATGTTTAAAATGAGTTTTTCTCAAGATACAATTTGGGGCAACTTCCTGAATTAGGACATGTTTTTGGCACTTCTGATGGCCAGATCAGGATGAAATTTTTCCCACATATTCCTTAACATGTGAAGAATGCTTATCTCCTTTAAAACCTTATATGACTTATGTAATTATTATGAACTTAAAGTAAGCAATTAGTACGGGCCAGGCATTTTAAGACTTCTCACATTATAAGTTTTCTTGTTCATTAAAATGTCTTATACACACTTTCTTGTTAGTTATTTGCACTCTACAGTTAATGTGGAGCAATACGAGCCATTAATGGCTCATAACAATAAAAGTTTAGGGGCAGAAAAAGTTTGTCCAAAAAGAGCTATATTTTACACACTGTCGCTGTACAAAACCAAAACTATGCTACTTACTACAAAACTGATTACATATTTAAAATCAGCATAAAAACCTATGTAAACAGCAAAAATTTCATTGGCCTAGGCTACTGATTAAAGAAACTTTTTTTTTAGATGAGAAGCATCTTATGCTCGGGGCTATGTCCGTCCCCCGTCCCGCGTCCCGTGTCCCGCGTCCGGACCACCTTCATGAAGTAGGGAAGCACCCATTATGCGAACCAGAACACTGTAGTAATATGAAGGCCGTCAACCCTATCACAGTCATCAGAGTCATGGCCGAGAGCACAGAGAGGCTGCTTAGCAATGGCTAGGCAGGTGGTGTCTGCCGCCCAGGTTGACCCCATTCCTTAATACTGCTTGCATGTGTTTGGAGGGGGGCTTAGTCTGTCCCTCCTTCCCGCGTCCCACACCACCACAGTGCGTCCCCTCCCCCCTCTCTCTCTCCTACGCTCACCCCCTTTCTCTCCTCTAGGAATCCTCTACTCTACGGAGCGGCCCCCCACACCCCCCCACAGCGCATTTGCGTCCCCTTCCTCTACTCTAGGAATCATCTACTCTACGGAGCGGCGCCCACAGCGCATGCGCGTCCTCTCCCCCCTCTCTCCTCTAGGAATCCTCTACTCTACGGAGCGGCTCCTGCATCCCACAGCGCATGCGCGCCCTCTCCCCCCGATCTCTCCTCTCCTACGGTCCCCCCCCCGTCCTTTCCTCTAGGAATCCTCTACGGAGCGGCGCGCACGACAGGTGGTGTGACAGCTGCATACTCCGCTGGGGGCACCACGGTAGTTCCGCGGTATGAAAATGACGGAGCGCGCGCGCCTCATTCTCTCTCCTGTGCAACGCCGCAATGAGCGCCCGGACCACTGCCGTGAAATCAGAGCGGCGACGTTCCTCCCGCTCAAGTTAATTATCTCCCCACTGCTTCGCATGCACACATGGTTCCCTTTAGCGGGAGATGGGGAATTTTTAGTAGCATCTCCCCTTCATCTGGCAATGTTTATCTCATTATAATTACATGCCCAGTTTGACAATAAAAGACAGGAAAGCAGCCAACACTGTTCTTGCATCCTGTGCTCTTTCTGGTCTTGTACCTTTATACTGTAGATCTACCTATGAATCACTAACAAGTGTAACAAATATATATATATATATATATATATATAACGTATGAACAAGGCGATGGTAGTAGAAGCCGACGAAGAAGAAGCGCGCATGCATTAGAATAAATGGATGGCATCTGAACCACAACGTATCTCTGTTCTCTAATGTCACACAAGTCGACAGGATTGACCTCATCAACCTGCCATGGCTAGGCCAAAGCCTCCGCTCAACATACCGAAGTACAAGGGAACACCAGAAGACGTCCCCTTCGACAAGTGGCTACTCCTTTTTGACACGAAGGTGACCGAGGCATCATGGACACACCGCGATCGGGTCAGTCACTTCAGCGAATACATCCAAGGGGAAGCGTTCAAGTGGTACCTGACAGATTTTCGGCAACGACGAGACATGGCACGATATAAAGCGCAACATGCGAAATCGCTTTGCTACAACTGACGGAGATGCCTTTCGTCTCTTCATCCACTACCGGCTAAAAGGAGGGCAGACCATCAAGGATTACTACGATGAGAAAAAACGACTGGGCTCCTTGGCCGACCTTAAAGAGTGCCACATCATTTCTGGACTGACTGACGGTGTTCCTCCTGATGTGGAACTGGCGCTCGCCTGGACTGTCTTTCAACTCGTCATCAGAGTGGCTCGCCGCTGCCCAACGGGTCGAGACATCTTTAAGACGGGTGAGAGGAATTTCCGTTACTCGTACTCCTAGTACTACATCAAGAGCTCCACGTCTCTTCAGCAGACCGCAGCAGCCAACATTGACTTCTCGACCGCGTGTCCCACAAAATGAATGCAGATATTGCTCAGCTGCTGGTTTCCCACGACAGTTTCATTGGCACAACGAATGTCCGCGCCACGGCAACGTGTCCGCTATTGAGACTAGACCGGGAAACGAGGAGAGCGACCCAGAGTTTCATTAATACAGTTCGATGCTCTCATCAACGGAAGGCCAGTAACTGCAATTCTTGATACAGGAGCAACAATTATACTTGTATCAGTGAAGATGTGTACAAACAGCTCAAGCTTCAGTTGATGAGAGACTCCAGCATCATGGTGCAGCAAGTTACTTCAAGCATTCGAACTTTGGGTCGCGTAAACATTCAATTGCAAATTGGGAATGCCACAAAGAAAGTTTATGTACACGTTCTGCGAGGCATGAGAACACAATTAATTCTTGGCCTAGACAGCGCTTCGCACTTCAATCTTTCTGTAAATTTGGAGAGCCAGTCAGTAACACAAGGACGTCCTCATTAAGCAAGGTGCCCTCATTAAGCAAAGACGCCCTCATTAAGCAAGGTGTTGTGAGGCCTTCGCTGTCGCCCTATGTCGCACCGGTCATCTTAGCTGAAAAGAAAGGCGAAGGACGTACTCGACTATGTATTGACTATAGCAAGCTCAACGCCATAACGGTACACGACTATCAACCAATTCCACGTTTAGACGACATTCTGGACCACTGGGGAAAGGCAAACTTTTAGATGCGAAGCATCTTATGCTCGGGGCTATGTCCGTCCCTCCCGCGTCCGGCTACTTTCATCAAGTAGGGAAGCACCCATTATGCGAACCAGAACACTGTAGTAATATGAAGGCCGTCAACCACTACCACAGTCATCAGAGTCATTGCCGAGAGCACAGAGAGGCTGCTTAGCAATGGCTAGGCAGGTGGTGTCTGTCGCCCAGGTTGACCCCATTCCTTGATCTTGCTTGCATGTGTTTGGAGGGGGCTTAGTCACTCCCTCCTTCCCGCGTCCCACACCACCACAGCGCATGCGCGTCCCCTCCCCCCTCTCTCTCTCCTCTCCTACGCTCACCCCCTTTCTCTCCTCAAGGAATCCTCTACTCTACGGAGTGGCCCCCGCTTCCCACACCCCCCCACAGCGCTCCCCCTCTCCTACGGTCCCCCCCCCCCCCCCCCCGTCCTCTCCTCTAGGAATCCTCTACGGAGCGGCGCGCACGACAGGCAGTGCAACAGCTGCATACTCTGCTGGGGGGCGCCACGGTAGTTCCGCGGTATGAAAATGACGGAGCGTGCGCGCCTCATTCTCTCTCCTGTGCAGCGCCGCAATGAGCGCCCGGACCGCTGCCGTGAAACGAGAGCGGCGACGTTCCTCCCGCTCAAGCTAATTATCTCCCCGCTGCTTCGCATCCACACATGGTTCCCTTTAGTGGGAGATGGGGAATTTTTTTCACTACGCTAGATGTAACGTCGGGATACTGGCATGTCCGAATGCATCCCGACGACGTTCAAAAAACTGCGTTTGTCATGACTAATGGTCATTATGAGTGGTTGGTAATGCCGTTTGGGTTAAAGAACGCTCCGGCTACATTTGAAAGAGCCATGAAATCAATAATAGCCAAACATCAGCTCACTAATGTTAGCAATTACTTTGACGATGTGGTCGTATACTCAGAGACATTTTACGATCATATACGACACCTCGAGGCACTGTTGAAAGCTCTTAAAGATGAGAACGTAAAACTGAAATGGAAAAAGTGTCAATTTTGCAAGATCCAGCATTGAATACTTGGGCCACAAAATTTCACGAGGAATAGTGACACCTAAGCAAAGTAACGTGGCTGCAATACTCAAATTTCTGACACCTAAACGAGAGAAAGACCTCCAGCGTTTCCTGGGCACTCATTTATATATATATATATATATATATATATATATATATATATATATATATATATATATATATTTACACACACACACACACACAAAAGAACAAGACAATAATTCATGCCTTAAGGTTCCGTTCAACAGAATTATAATGCTTATGTAGAAATCTTATAAGCCAAATTTTTTTTTTTTGTGCAATAGCATGTACTTCGTTAGGTGTAAGCAGACTAGTACTTAACAAATTACAAACAATTCAGTACTTTTCATCAATTAGTTTTTAGTGATTTGTAATTACTTGGTAATGCTTGCTGCACCTTAAATATTTTTTCAGTGCTAAGCCTTTACATGAGCACACCTGCCATGTGGGGGATCAGTTCTATTTTGCGCAAATTAAAGCACTGGAATGCATATATACAGTCCAGTGCCACAAGATATGTCCTGAGACAGTACAACCAGCAATAAATAAATAAAAGAACTAAGGTGGGCTTTCAAAAGCGACGTTTGTGCCAGCAGAGACTTTTTTTAAGGTTCATTTCTTTCGAGGTTCAATTCCTTTAAATTTTATTCCTTTCCTAAATACCACATTGGAATTTCTTATGAGCCAAAGTCACGTGCCAAAAAAATTGCTGACTTGTCTTACTCTGCTCTATGCGCAATGCAATAACGTCCGTTGGTGCTGCAAGATTTATTCGAATGAACGAAGAGTCCAAGCAACTACAGAGCACCGCACTTCATAAAAGATGTAGGCACAAGAATCACGACTACGCGATTTTTGCGCTGTCCTACAAAACCACGTTGTGCCTGTACAATTCAACGCAGAAATTTGGGCTAGTTGGTGGTAGATGAACTTGTGCATCTCAACAAACTCAAAGGAACAAACGAAGAAGGAAGAGACATGCACAACTTCAGCTCTGTTAGAGAGGCATTCCAACTAGTCATCGTTCGAAGCACAAGCACTTTCTCTCTGCTAGTAAATACTAGGCACACTGGAAAAGAAGAGATTGTCATTTCCGACTCAAATATTTTTGACAGTGCTGATGTCAGAATATCTGACATGCGCTCAGACGTGCAGAAGTGCTTGACATCACAAAAATGAGCGAATGTACTTGGTTGGGGCATCTACACATTCTCATTGCATGAGATGGCAACGGCTGCTAGTGAAGCTTACAATTTTTCTTAGCTTGTAAGCGATTTCACCAATAACATGTCCAAAAGAAGTGGTTGAAATTGTAATCTCTTCTTTCTGCAATGCGTACAACTCTGCATGTAAGAATCAATTCTGTGAGGTGCTGACGTGAAATGTAGAAGTTTTTCTGAAGTGGTTAACAGCTGTTGACCTAGTTATACTACGAACCTCAGTGTGATGATCCAGTCAAGATCACAATGCAGGCAGGCTACCCACAGCAGTGCATCATTATGAACTACTTGACATGAATTAAACCATCCCCTGAAACCTTAAAATGCATAAATAATTTTGAGACACAACCTACTCCTCACAGAATTAAGCACGTGACAGTTGAAAATGTTCCGACAGACAACTCTATACAACATACCACAAAACATGGGCTGGTCTATCCCATGTGTTGAAGTCCATAGTATCATATCTAAAAACACAGCCAGGGGGTTGGAGTCGACTCCCTTTACGCATTAAGAAATTTTTAGTTTGTATGTATATATACAAACACAAAGAGGTGGTTCAGACCCCCTCAAAATAAAATCCTGGCTATTAAATGGGCTACCTCAGCACTCCATCAAATGCAGCCCATCGATGCTCAGACGTTGGATGCCAAATGTCCAGAGTCTTATCTTTGCTCATAATGATTGATCATGTTATTTATTTCGCAGACATTGTCTATAAGAAGTATATAATGTGCTGTCTGAATTAATGAACAATGCTTGCTCAAGTGTCACTAAATTTGCCTGTCTGGCTGCAGCATTAACAAGATAAGTGAAACAAAATGAAAGCAATGCATGAAGTACGGAGACCTCTCCTTATTTCTTGCATTGTTTTGATTTTGTTACATGACTTTACTTAGTGCACCATCTTTTTTTCTAAGTTATCGTTCTTCAACTGGTGCAGCGAGAATCTCATAAGTCTCCAATACTGCGATGACTGAGGAAATGAGCAAAAAGCAATGGCATCATTTGGAAATAAATCTCCCTCGCACAATTGCAATAAAGGAGTGTAAAAAAACATCCAAGCTGCCAGATTAAGTGGAAACTAAGACCACTTACCACAATTCCTGCCATTAACAGTGGGTGCATCCACATCGTGACCATTTCCTCGGGGGCTGTGGCATTCCTCAGCAGCATATTCAATAGTAACCAAGGCACTATCGTTGAACTGTATCTTCAGCTGCAATAGAGATTAAACGAAAACTTCACACAAATGTGGTATAACAATCGCACTGTACCACAGAGGCCACAAAACTAATTGTGAAGCTCCATTAGTACTTTTGAAAAATGTATTAAAATAGTAATGCCTAAGTATGTCCACAACGATTACATGTACACGTAGGGCAAGGGTCAATGGAAAGTAGTTTCAATGCTTGTGCCAGCTTCAGAGTTGCCACCATAGGCAACTCTGAAGTTGCCTATGGTGGGTTTTCCATGAGGGCGACGCGATAGCTCGATTTCTTGCTTATGCATGTCATTTTAGAATTGCCAGTGAAAGTTAATGCAATCCAGCCTGATGAAATAAAGCATTAAAAAACAGAGATTACTTTCATAGCAAATTGAAAATTTTATGTAGCTAACAATCATTCCAAATTAAACTTGCAAAGATATGCTCTAATTCAAACTGCAATATAGATGCTGATAACCACTGAAGATATATTTGCTAACCAGAAATGATGAGTCAATATTTGAAGGTATTAGTCCCCAACCAATCTGGAATATGGGTTGTCCTGACAGTATAAACCTGGGACATTAAAGAACAGTTTTTATGAAACTTTTAGGTTAACAGAAACGCATATATTGACCCACATTTTGGAGCGAACTACTATTGCCGTTTCCAATCTGCCAACAGGGCAATTTCCACTGGCACATGATTGGAAACGAAAATAAAATTGAACAGAAAATTGCAAAATACAAGTCTTGGTGAACTTATTGGTGCAGTCACTTTTACCCCTCAAGTGTTAAGCGAGAGCACTGAAGTCAATAGCATTTGTAGGTTCTCCTATATTTTTGCCACTGTGATATAAAAACCACCTGTGTTATATTGATATAAACTACAAAAAAAATAGTATGAAACAAATTTCATCAAAATCAAGCCAGTAGTTTACTGAACTAACTCGTGAGAATTTTGAAAAAGTGGGAAAACACTGTCCCACTGTCTCATGAAGGCACCATCACGCAACTGCATCAACGGGTATTTGAGATGAAAAAGCCCAAGCAAGTGGCACAAAGAATCACTTCTCAAGTTGTGCTAAGGAAAGTTGTGCGGACCTCATTTCAGCAGGAGAACACCACCTGCAGTTGCGCCTCTTGTAAGCCTTCATAGCACTGTGGTCTGTTCCTGTAAAGCTTACTTCACCGGCATGCACAAACCATTTTTTTTTTTTTGTCCATTTGGCTGTCCTTGCTTTTGCTGTCGAAATTGTAGAGTACAGCTGTTGTCCCTGAATATGTGCCTACTTTTCAAGAGGCATACGATACCAAGAAAAATATTTACACGCACAAATATCCGCAATTGCACAGACGGATGAGCGGGACAATTTCACAGGGGATTGTTCCGACGCATTTATCGGTCAAGTTATGGCCCAAACTTACAAAAGCGAGTCATGACTGGAAGCTAAAATCACCTCTCTGAAAAACCAGAAAAAGAGGAAATTATTCGGAATTTTGATTGGTAGGCTCTATCTATCTGAAAAAGAGGAAAATTCAGAAGCTATCATAAAAAAAATTTACCCAAATTCAACGCCATTATAACACTAAATCCACCCTTCGAAAGCGTGGTAAAAGAATTTTCTTCGAGATTACGAAGACTCAGGTAAGATATGAGTAACTTAGCGTTGCGCTAATTGCAACGGTTGATGTGGGAGAAAATGTTTTCTGCAGACAGAAAAGTGGGACGTATGTGTCCCAAAGTCGCACAAAGGGTTAAAGATAAACTGTAATGAGTTGGTTAGTTAAGCAGTTCAATGCTGTGAACCAGATTGGGAATTGTTAATAGGTTTTCATTTCTTCAAACAAGAACTAAACCAGACCAAAATTGAGTGTGTTGAAACCGAAATCTAATTGAACCCGCATTTTTAAATATATATTTTAACGCGATAGCGTTAAAGAGCTCGTTTCGCAGAAATTCCGGAGTTCGGCGTCGTTGGTTGTGAGCGAAAAATCATCATCTTGTCCATGATCGAAAAATCGAGAAAGATGCAAATAAAATAAATAATAAAAATTTCGCAGTCCAGAGTGAGGATCGAACCCGGGCCGTCTGCGTGGCAAGCAGGTGTTCTACCACACAGCCACGCCTCTGCTTGAAAATACACTGAAAATAACTTCGTCTGGTTGGAAATGCAGTGAAAATAACTTTCATGCTTCGCAAATGTGAGCGTCCTTTATATGGGCGTCGCAATATAACATGTAATATCCCAGGAATATTGCGTGGTACAAGCGTACATTGCCATCGGGCGTCAGAATATGTGAATATCATAACGATTTCCTAGTTTAAAGCCGGCCACCCATTACAAACGGCACACACCTTACTGCGCGTATTCCCTTAACACCACGTAGTGGGTGCATAGCAAGTATGCACTAAGTGGTTGAAGTAGGCACTCGGGACAGGATATTGCTATCGCGTTCAACTCTTAAAAGCGAAGATTAAGGGTCCCCCCAATTTTTTTTTTTCAGTACACCCTTCTGATATAAGATATATAAAATCATTACAGCCCCTCTTTATCAGTGATTGAAATGCAATCTACGTAGCTTTGCACTGGTATTATTAAGACCACATTGTGACCAACAATGTCACCTGTACTGCTTCAGGCTTTAGAGCAATATGCTCACCCATTTCACCTCAAAATTACATAAAGCAGTTATTTCTGATAAAATTTTAAATTTGCATACCTCCCAAATCGTCTCCGCCTATATTTTACCACGCAGCTTTCGACTTGCATTCGGATAATAAAGTAGCTTTTATTGTTTCAAGTGGATCTGAACTATGTGGATTGGTACCTAATGTATACTGGTAGCCTTTCTACTAAAGATTGTCTCACAAGAAGCTTGCAATGTTCCCGATACATAGCCAATATGACCCGATGAATATATGGGGGCTTCCCATCTCCTGCTCACAAGGGCACCACTGAATGCAAATGTTCTCAAGAAAAGGAAGCCCAGAAATTGACAAAGCTTCATAAAAGCTGATACAGCTTTTCCCAGAAAAAGAAAGCTGGTCCCTGCAAAAGAAAAGCACAGTATGTACTGCCACGCACAGCAGCCATGCTACACCCATACAACTTTTTTTTTATCAAGATGACATTTTAACTCACCCAGAACTCGTGTTCTCGAAACTAGCAGTTGAGTGCACATTAGTAGTTGAGTGCACATTTCAACAGTAAACAATTCAATGTTGTCAACATATTGCAATTACACAGCAAAGTGTATACTTAATGGCATGTGAAATTGTAGAATACAATGCTGTTTATGCTTTTTCAAATAAATTGTACTTAAAAAAAGTTACATTGCCCTCAATTAACTTAAATCGAGGTATACTAAGGCACAGACTGGTCAGCCAAATATTGCTAAAGCTTTTTTTCCCCCCAGATTTTTGACACCCACACATACTGCAAGTGTATGGTGAGCGAGTACTGATGAGGATAAAACTAGTTGAAAGAGTAACACCCCAACAGTGAGCAATGGGTGGGCTCCAAATTTGAATCCTGCATAGTTATTTAACATGCATTCAAAGCATAGTACATAAAAGTTTGTGCATTTTGTACCTGTACAGATGTTGCTGCCATGGCTAGAACTGTATCCACAACCTCATGCTCAGCAACACCAAAGCTACTGAGCCACCACGGCAGTAACCTACTGACAAGATTAACTTTTGACCATATGGCCTCAATATTATTGGGTGATTATTATTATAAGTTATCATTAGAGCTTAACTGAGAATACTGAGACAATGCAATGTTGATTGACCGCCAACTTACTGAGAGAATGCAATGTTGATTGACAGCCAACTTTTGAAGACCCATGGCATGGGTTTTCACACATACAAACAAGGGAACTGTAAACATTCAAAACACTGCCCCTTGTCCAATGCAAATGACTAGAGGCATACCATTGTCGGATAAAATGAAGCACGCAATGTGCTCTTTTTTAGCAACTTATCATATGCTCTTCAAAGAAAAAAAAAAGAAAAAAAAAGGCTGATCAAGAAAAAGAATACCACACAATTATTAAGCTTTATACTGTATGCTGTGTTGAGCACAGAATGTAGTATAATGCATAATTGTTAATAAAGCATGTACTGTGAATCAGGAACAGCTCAAATATGCCACTTTTTGCTGGCAGCAGTGGATGTTCTTTCTTTCACAAAATAAATGCTTCAAAGCCATGTGTTGAGATTCTGAATGGCCAAGCACACACTATTTGTGCTGCACCTCAAATGCTAAAGTGAATAAAGTTCATGTTGGTTTCCCATTATTATTGACAAGTACATCAGTCGCTTTTTTTTGCCACTACTCGCACAAGTGGGTAGGCACATGGACTGTCACCACACTTGCAAACGTCACTGAAGGATTTAAAGTTTCAGTCAACATAAGTTGACACGCATGAAAGCATTATTTACGTGACATGCATAAAAGTCCTATCAGACACAAGCAATAGTACAGATTGAGCAAAAGCTATTAAACTGTAATGAACAGATGGTATGTGCACAGCTCACAGATTTTAGGTAAACACTGCAAAAGTCAATGCAGGCTTGGTCAAGTAACCCATTCAGCAACTACTGCTTTGACAGCTGCATCATGAAATGAGCAACTGCTGCAACTATAGTCAGCAGCTGACTGAAAAGAAAACCACACAAACATACTTTAGGAATTCTCACTTAGTGCTGTGATGCTATGAAAGTAGCTTCAATGTCAGACATGATGGCCAAACATATTAACAACCAGAAAGCACATTATTAGACGAGTTCTATGGGGAGTTTCACAGCACACACAGGGCAATGAGCAGACACCATCTGATGTAACTAGACGTATCAATACACAGGTAGAGCCCCTGCGGCTACATCCCTACAAGTTAATGTGAACTTTCTGTAAACTTGCAGATGAACTAGGTCCTGTGCAAATGACAAGGGAACATGCTCATGAGTACTGGATTATGTCATATTATGTTGCTATATTGCATTACAAGTAGATTACTCTGTGCAAGAGTGAGAACACAGCTAAAAAGGAGACTGTGTGCAAACATAGGGAAACTTTGGTTAAAATATATAAAGTAAAATACAACTGAAATTGCTTATGCATATGTCGGGACTAACGTTAGGTATTCTGGGGGAAGTGTTTTGGAACCACATGAAGCAACTTTTTTCGATGTTAAAAGTCAAATGCTCGTCCATTTCGTTTTTCATACAGCCAATATACTATTAAAAATGGACAGCAGCTGTATTTAGAACATGGAGTATCTACTAAAATTGGTGCATCAACACTTGACAAAATAATGCATTTTACGATTGTGGCACTGAGTAAGCACGCGAGAGGTAACGTAATTTTATTAGAGCGCATGACATGAAGCTTCACCTGATTTCTTATGTGGTATACATCGGTACAACCATGCTAAGAATTTTGGCCATTTTCCATTTCATAGTGCTGAGCAGGTAAATTCCAAGCACGAATGAATTGAAAATGTCGAGAATGAAAACTCCGTGACCATTAAATAAACACGGGCGGTGCTTTGCACAGAGGCGACAACACACAAAAGCGGTCAGACGGCTCTTCGGTCTGACACCCGTGGTGCAAGCACCGCGCGAGTCGTGTACCAAGTAAAAAAATAATAAGGGCCGGGCCGTGGCCCGGAGGGGTCAGCGGCCTACCTTCTTGTTCCTGGTGGTGAGCAGGGCGCCGCCGCCGACCACGACGTTCTCTCCAACGAACACGATGCCCGACGGGAACGGAAGCGGCTCATCGGACGAGTCCAGCTCGTCAGAGTCCAGCGGACTGCCGCAGGGTGCCCGGGTCACGGCCACGTGCGGCTTTACGTCCTTGCCCCGGAAGTCAAACACCACACTGGTGGCCGCCGGTGAAGCCTGCCGAAGCTGCGGCCACAGGGGCGCAGTGTCTCGGCGTTCGGGACGAGCAACGGCGACAGGGGCAACTGGGGCTTTCAGCGGCGGCTCGTCTTCCTTCACCGGGGGGCGTCTCGTCCTGCTTCCGTAAAGGCTTGATGTTGGCTACGGGCCTGGCAGGCCGCGGTCTGGCCAGAGGCTGGTTATTCTCCTTGTCGGCACGCAGGGGGGCGCGAGCACGCAACACTGGTGGCCGCCGCCGCAGCGGCCGCCGGTTGTCAGCCGAGGCCTCAAAAATGCGTTTGCAAGTACGGACAATATCTGGCCGGGGCAACTCACTCGCTGTAGTCGAACTCCGCTCCACGATTACAACGTCCTCGTTGATGAGTGGATCCAACAGGGTTTCCATACTACGGGCCCGCTGAAACGCTGGCTTGGGTGCCGACGTAGGCCGGACGCTCGATTTCGGTTCCAACAGGTTTTCCACGCTGGCGTACGCTCGCAGCGGCTGCTGCAGGCCACTGGGCTCGCGTAAGCTTAAGCTGAGAAACTTGCATCGCAGCCTGTCGACGAAGCCTGGACCGTACTGCCACTCGTGGTCCTCCGAACTTTCCAGTTCGGCCTGGCCGCCTTTGTCTTCGCCCATGCTCGGGGGGCCACCTCCGCGGGGCGACTGCGGGCAAACCAGTCCGGCCGGAACGCGCGCCGCGTCGCCAAGGTGAACAGCCTTGTGTACGGTCCGGTCGCCACCAGAGCCGGCCGCCAGCGCCGCCCAGCTGGGGAATGCCTTGTGCATGGTGCGCTTCTTGCGGAGCAGCTCCCGCTTCCAGTCCGGCATGGCCGCTTCCTGGCGCCCGTACATTTCCGACTGCGCTTCCGTCCGGCCCCTTGCAAGGAGAAGCAGCGGGCCCCCCGCTCATGGCTTCCGCCCGGCGGGTTGCGAGCTCCCCTGTCCACGCGCCGAGAGTCCGCCGTCGCACGAGCAGGCACGAGCTTGTTGACTGTTGTCAGCCGGCCCCGAAAGAAAGCAGCTGAAGCCACCTGTCGGAATGAGTGCGCGACCGACCGCTGCTCGCGCGCGCTGCGTGGCGCTACGCGCTACTATCGCTACTACTACGCGTTCCGAGCGCTAAAGAGGCGAAAGCGACTGCTCTGCGCTGGCCGCATTATAAATTGCCGGCGGCGGTCTTCGGGTGTCCCGAAGCTGCTAACGGCAGTCGCGCCGTAAAACCGATATCTAGCGGAAGTGTGATTACCACGAAATGTTTGCACGGGGCCGCAAAGTGTAATATCCATTCACTGGCAGTGCGTGAAGTAAACATGTCGCAGTACAGGAAACTGGCGGGTTACGATGATTTGATCGCTAGCTCCTTCTTACAATGGTGTTTACCCTTTACGGGGTATTGGCCAAGAAGCCGGAAATTAAACGGAGGTTTAGAAAAACATGTTGCAGGAAGAACGTAGAAATTAAATAATAAGGAAATGGGCTAATTTTAGAGAGGCTCATGTTTTTGCGCTTGCCTGCGTTTTAAGAACAGCTAACAGGAAACTCTGTTCAAGAAGGACCAAAATGCACGCACTAAATGATTTTTGATATCGAAAAGCCCACAGGGAGCGGTACAATTTTGAATTTCTTAAGAATCTGCATATGCTATTTTTTTTCATATATTTAATTCATGTATCCAAATAGAGAAAGAAAACAAAGAAGTGCAGTTGTGCTTGAGCGCTAGGAGATCGAAAGTGTTTAATCAAGATAATAATAATAATAAAAGACTATTAGTTCTAATTCATTTCAAACGTTCTAGAATACATCTGTATTTCTAAAATAATATTTATATCTGCCCGATTCTTGGCCAATCCCCCCTTGAGTAGGTAAGTGCCAATAATGTTGGGGTTATCATCATCACATGAAAAAAAAAAAAAAGAATCTCATATGTAACAAAAAAAAAAAAAGGTCGCAGGACGACGATATAGTGACGGCCTTTCGTTTCATTCTCGTAATTGCAAAAGCGAACTATAAAGAAGTACCATCGGGACCACAAATTAGTTCGTTATATGCGATATTCGCTGTAACAGTAGAGGTAAAAATTGGCTCTAACAAATCGGCAGTCTGGCTCGCCAAATAATCCTAAATAAAGAACGCATAATTCTATGCTTGAAGTCATTTATAAACGAGGCAATCCTTACCTGTCGCCTTGTGACATTGCATACGGTCGTGCAATTAGTGAAATGCGATTTTTCTTCTTTTTTTGTATTTTTTTTTATTTTTATTTCTTTTTTTTTCCTTTTTTTTTTTCTTTTGCGCTGGATGACCGCAAGTTCCGCAACCTTTTCAAACGATTAAAAAAATGTGGTTGGGAATTCCCATTCGATATTCATTTTTGCTTTTTTTATCACCTTTCGAGTCTTGAGCCCCGCGCCATTCAAATATTTCTCCATTAGCTGCAGCCGACATAGCGGCGGCTCTCACGCTTTCTGTTTAGTTATAAAATGAATAAATGTCACCGAAATTAAGCGTGATTAAGCGAGTGTGTTAATATCGCTGTGGTAAAAAAGAGAGGGAGAGGCCCTTTACGTGAGCTTGGTTTGTAATATTGTAGCTTCTTTTACCTAAGATTTTATTCACGCGTGGTGTAATTTTCAGTATTTCTGCGATAGTCATCGCGTTCCAAGTGGCTCTACAGACCAAGCTTGTGCGTAGGGAAATAAATTTAGTCTATTGTATGTCGAGTTGCGTACTTTTATATTACTCGGTAACGATAACTGCATACGGGTAACTGTTCTTTGGTAAATGATTTCGTGTAACCAGTTACATTATTTCAGGTATAATTGTAACAGGCGATGTAGCTTTGGTATCCATCTGGAAAAAAAGAAAAAAAACAGCGCTAATTCAAACACGCACTAAGAAACATCACACGAGGACGGGCGCTGCTGTGATGTTTCTTAGTGGTGGTTGAATTAGCACTTTTTTTTTTTTTTCACATGGATCCGTACCAACGAACTCGCATCCATTCACTTCTAAATTAGCTTTGGTACCTGCGTAAGGGGAGACAGAAAAGTAAGGAAGATAGGAATGAGTGAGGGAGGGAAGCAGAAACACACGCACAAACACAGGAGTGTCACAAGCGTTCAACGAGGCAGGTCGCTCGCAGGAACTCCAACAGCGCCTTCGTCGCTTTCAGGCGTGAAGCTCGATCTCCCCGGCATTTCAAGATTGAGTTCTCAGAAAGAGGCTCGTCGTCGAGTCGCGCAAACACTGCTGCGAGGGACTGTCTCTGAGAGCTGTACTGAGGGCACTGACATAAAGTATGTGCAATGGTTTCATCAGTGCCGCAATGTTCACATGCAGCACTGTCTGCCCATCCGATGCGGCAAGCAAAGGCACAAACGACACCCCAAGCCACATGCGGCTTCCCCTTCCCCAGTGCAGGGTAGCCAACCAGATATTTGATTTCCGGTTAACCTCCCTGCCCATAGGCGTGCGCAGGGTTCCCCTTCAGGGGGGGGCAAGGGGGGGGCGAAGGTTCATCGCAGCGCCCCCCCCTCCCTATTAAGTCAATGTATGGGGCAGAATTTGCGCCCCCCCTCTCTTAAGTGACTAGGGGGGGCGGCCGCCCCCCTCTGCCCCCCCCTCGTGCGCACGCCTATGTCCCTGCCTTTCCGCATCCCATCTCTCTATCTCTCTTGGTACCTACCACGGTGCTCTGCCTATGGCTCTCGACCGTTTACCCGAAAGTCGATCGCGTGATCGAACCCCGGCCGCGGCGGCCGCATTTCGATGGAGGCGAAATGCTAGAAGCCCGTGTACCTATATTTAGGTGCACGTTAAAGAACACCAGATGGTCAAAATTTCCGGAGCACTCCACAACGGCGTCCCTCATAATCGTACCTTGGTTTTGGGACGTAAGGCCCCAATAATTATTATTATATGCAGCTTTGGTAGCATGCATTTGTCGAGAGCTACAATAGAACATCCGCGGTAGGGCCACGCAGCGCCCTCGCTGACGCGCATATTCAGACAAGCCATGGCACATAGTACTTGCAGCTTCATAACGTCCCACCCTATGTTGGCTGACGGTTTGAACCGGAAGGCCACTTCGTATGTCAGGGGGTGCTGCAGAAAACTACCCAAAGATGTTTTTTTTTTCTTCTTTTACTTTTTTCAGCGTTTCAGTTACCGGGAACAGGCGGAGATCCAGGTTTCCTTCGAGGGTGGGGTCTAGCTAATAGAACAGACTTTTGGGCTAGTTTGTTTGTTACGTTCAATAGCGCATCACCATTTCGGAGCTAGCTATAGTCTAGAGTCTAGCTCCGAGATGGTGATGCGCTATTGCTTGCTATCAATAATAATAATAATAATAATAATAATAATAATAATAATAATAATAATAATAATAATAATAATAATAATAATAATAATAATAATAATAATAATAATATCTTTCTTTCTTTCTTCCTTTATTATTATTATTATTATTATTATTATTATTATTATTATTATTGATTCACTTTAAATTATCATAAATGTAGTCATTTAATACCATAGACCAAGCGATGCCGTCGCAGTAATAATCTGGCTTCACTCGCGGCCCTATATAACAAATGGGGTGAGAGAATCTCGCTGTCGAAGGCACATGGCGATCTACATAAATATTTGTGAAAAGTGAATGTACAATTCTGCGCTAAACGTGAGGAATATTTTTGGTATATCACAGATCACCACCGCGTGCGCTATCACGTCGCACAGTCAGGCAGTTAAAAAAAAAAAATGCGGCCAAAGGTTCCTCCTCTCTGGCGCCTCCACCGCTTCCCGACACTTCACGAGGCGCAAGAGGTGTTTGATTGTCCCGTGACAGTTGCAGATGTCGCGCATGGGGCTGTCTGTCATTACAATGACGAAGACATGCGCAACGCTAAGCCACAAATGCGTCATTGTCTGTTCTGTTCAAGTGGTCCCTGCAGTTTTTCAGGCAGATGACGGGCTACACCCCCCCCCCCACACACACACGCGCACACATCTTATATATATATATATATATATATATATATATATATATATATATATATATATATATATATATATATATATATACACACACACTTCGATAAGGAAACCGCAGCGTAGGTCGATATTCCGTTCAGTCAGTCAGTCAGTCAGACGAACTTTATTGATGTCCTGGGGAGGAGCTCCTAGGAGCCCACTGAGGGCCTCGCCTGCGACGGAGGCGGGAGCCAGAGGCTTCCGACCGCTTCACAGGCCCCCTGGACGGCCCTGAGTTGGTCGACCAAGGCAGTGCTAGAGATACATTGGTAAAAGTCTGCCTCGGTGATGTGGTGTCGTCTTCTTTTGTTGCGTAAGTGGGGGGCACCGCCACATAAGGTGCTGAAATGTAGCCAATTGGCCGCAGTCAGGGCAGTTGGGGGGAAATGTCTGTATACGAGGCCACGTAGGCCGGTAATGGGAACGTCTCCGTTTGGGTTAGAGGTGCTTCTCGACAATATGTAATGCTTCTTGAAGGGATCGTTCGACGTGCCCGACAGATCCACCCCTAGCCCAGATGGTGATATCGTCGGCGTAGATAGCCGATCGGACCACGGAATTTCTCCCGAGAAAGGCTTGGCTACGGCAGGTACGTCGAATTGAATATACGAACAGCGCAACAAAGACTGAAGAAGGTAACAACACACAGCGCTGACTTTCAACAATGATTCAATAGCGGAGCGATGTACATATATATATGTACATCGTACAGATAAAGTTTGAAGTTTATTATAGCATCATGAAAATACAAGTGACATGGTTGAGTACAGGGCAGGCAAGCCGCGAGCAATCATCAAAGATCAAAGGGGAACACCGCGCCTCTCATATATACTTGCGGAAAAGCGGCCTGCATTTCTCAGCAAGCATCGCTGGTGGACCGCAGGTGTCCCTTGTGCGCACTCGTCCAAGACCTGCATATACTAATATGCTAACGGAGAGTAAAAGTTAACCGCTAAGTTCGAGGGCGCTGATTCGACTCCCGGCGCTGCCGACTGCCCTCCGATGGGGATGAAGCACAAAAATACCGGTTTACTTAGATTTAGGTGCACGTTAAAGAAATCCAGGTATACTGAACCTTCAAATACACAGCGTGCCTCGTAATCACATCGTAATTTTGGCCCGTAAAACCTCATAATTCAACTCAGTAAAAGCTATAAGGTATATTATGTATACTTATAAGCTCACTGTATTCCGCATAAAGCGTTTAAGGCGACTTTGTTGCGCACTGATTTTCAGTGTTTTAGCTTTGAAATTCAAACATGCACCTGTGCGAATTCCTACACAATAGCTTTTGTTTGCGTCATTGGACAGGTTTCACCCATGAACAGGGTACGTGTAAGCGATGGCAGAAATAAAGAAGTCTGCGACCAACAGGCTCAGACAGCGACATTACTGAAGTCAAGAGCCGGACCAGTGACGCGAATTTGTATTGTAGTTGAAAGACAGAAGAAGCATATTTTAATAACAAGAAAGTATAAGGACTCTTCGCGCTCCACAACTGCGTCGATTTCCAGTACTAACGAAGAACATAATGGTTTTATTGTTTGTTCTGCTCTATACACAGACGCTCAGAAGCAGGTGCGGGTTCGAATGTACACGCTAAAAGGCTCATGTATGCCCTTTGGTGGATTACACAGCGCTCTCGAAATAAACGAATAGATGCCTGAGAAAAAAAAAAGTTTTGCATAATGAAAGCCAACAAAATTGGGAGAATTATCAATTAACGGCGAGAACACTCAAGCGTGCATTTACACGCGCGCAATAGATTAGTACGACAAAAAAAAGGTTTAATTATCGCTCTCAATTCAACCACAAACGTGCTGTGTTTAATTACCTTGGTTTCAGGAAAGACATTTCTAGTAATAGTCAGAGCAGGTGCAATAGCCTACATCTCACATGAAATGCGGGAGTCTTTCAAACTATATTGGCTAAAGGATAGGAAAACATGCACAAAGCGTCTTAAACGTTCTTTTACGCCAGCCTACACTAAAAGAGAGGTATCCTGTTCAGAATTAACTGAAGCATGACCTAACCGTCATGAGTAACGAATGCGATATTAAAGTCATTCTTCCAAGAGTTTTCGAATGTGATCTTTTGAATATATTAAACTATTCACTGGTGAGTGGTTCCTCCATAAATACAGGGGCAAGGACAACGTAATACCGATTTCTTTAACGTCAAATATAGTGAAAGCTATAGAAAGGGACCTTCACCGTTCACCGTGGTATACAATCGTATTCATTAATACGAGGCAGTAGCTGGATTTCTGTGAAAATTGATCTAGATGTGCTTATTTAATGTGGCTCGGGTGTGCGAATATTGATTTTTCGAACCGAATTTAATACGAATCGAATGGCGATGACACCGACTGGAATACGAATACGACTCGAATAGTTTGAGAATAGTTTGAGAATAGTAATGCAACCACTCTCAATGTAGCCCTACAATTCTAGAAGACTTTATTTGAAACGAATATTCACATCTTTAAGAAAGAAACGTTACGAGTACTTTTAATCAGCAAAACATACCACAATTATAAAAACTGAGCTAAGCCCATACAAAGCAGCGACTAGAGCCTTCGAGGTATTTTGTAAATGTAGGTTGAAATACAGGAGAGACTACCGTATTCAAGGAGAAATTTTACCTATACCTTCTAAATAAAATTGAGACATGTAAAATTAAACAGTGTTGAACCGAGCACCACACATACAGCTAAATATGTCATGAAGCAGATAAACCACTTGTCGCAGTGCGTGCCTTCGCACCAAAAGCAGCTAGCCATCATTACTGAATACTGTACCTGCAAGAACAATTTGCACAGACACAACACTTGCCTCAGGTGTTATTCACGCACACGTGTGCAAAAATTACGCATGTGAAGTCGAGTGTAGCCGTAGTCCCTTTCTTCAGTTATCACAAGACAAAAACAGGAACTGACTGTTGCAATGCAATGCACAATGCTTAAAACAAGAAAAATGACCCCCCCCTCTGTTCCAACGTTTCGTTCCTTCGGGGTTTTCCCGTCGGTGCTCAATATTCGAAAATTATTCGAGAAATATTCGGTATTTCAAATATGCGTTATTCGATTCGAGTACCGATTCGAATAGAACATTATTCGATTCGTTATTCGAAATTTTCGAATATTCGCACACGCCTAAATGTGGCCCCTCCATGTCAACCTTCAATGCTGCATTCACACTGCACGGCTCAAGAACATGCGGCTTCAGTCGCCTTGGAGACCAGTGAGAGCGTTGACCATGCAATTTTATCGATCGGTTATTGAGCCCGGGAGCCCAGAATACATTGTGGCACAGGTAAATAAAGTTTTGAACATCTCAAAGAAAGAGGCAATTCTATAATTTAGCTGTTTTATCATGTGGTTTTCCTTCTTATACCTGCAGAAAAAAAAGAGGCATGCCTCAAGGATCGATACTTTCCCGAGTATTCTTAATGGGAGCACAATCCCAGTTCATTAATATGCTAGTGATTACGTTTACGCTTACGAAATTGCTTTTTCTTGCTATATGGACATCTACTGCCTCTACCAAATTTTGCACTCGTGTCTATGTGAGCTGGAATGCTGCTAGACAGCTTACGTTTAAACGTAAACGCTAATAAGTGTGCTATTCTTATTTTTCCAGCGTAGAACCGAATGCACTCATGCCGCATAATTAATAGCGGGAAGATATTCCGCAAATGCATATGGAATCACTAAAGTACCTTGGAGTTGAACGAAGTGCTCACCTGGCTCCTGCCCATTGAATATGCTGCTACAAAAAAAGAAGAAAAAAGTGAGAAAAACAAAAGAGAAATTCCGGCAGATCCCACGCACTGGGTGAATTGGCGGTATACGCGAAGAAGTCAGCGGGGATCTACATATGCTGCATTGTTTGGCTTTGAGACAAGCGTTACGAGGCGGATCGACGTTCTTGTGTAAACTGGGTAGTTGTGTGCGTGTCGCGGACTTACCAGGCACGTCACTACGCTGTGACGCATAAAGGGTTGTTGCTTTCGAACGTTAGTGCCGACGTAACGTTGGGCGTAACGTCACGTTCGAGAGCGACGCCCGTTACATTGAGAAAAGACGCACGCTATGGCGCGCTCGTACGTAGGTGCATTCAGGCGGGATCCAACAACGACTATTTTACAGAGGTGTTGGGGTGCCGCCATGCTGGGCTGTTAACCTTTGTGTTTTGCATCTTTGACAACTAAGCGAACAGTGTTACGGGGGGAAACGTACACATGAAAGCGGTTGAGTTGGTGCATACGATCTTTCATGGCCTTGTAAATTAACATCGCAATATACAAAAGCAAGAAAACAACGACTCAACAGCCCAAGATGGCGGCGCCCATATGTCTTAGGTAAAATAGTACATACGTAATATTTGTTGCATTGTTGTAAGCGCGGATAGGCAACACTGTACACGAGTGCAGCCAGGATTACACAATAGCCGACAGTTAAAGGTGTCCGGCAGCAGTTTTCCAAGTAATCATAAAATGACCTCACCATCGGAGTTTACTGCCTCGCGAATCGATAGCCGAAAAAAAAGATAATTGAATCCGTCAAGTACGAACGTAGTTGGCAGAGGTGTGTCGCACGCTTCGAGCGCTTTTTCTCTTCTTTAATCGCGACGAACGCGCTTGGGGGGTGATGACAAAAGGGCGAGAAGCTACGTCAGCGCGTGCGTCATGACCTTGAGTTAGTAGCAGGAGAATCATACTTCTACAGCTTTATACGTCTCAAAGGCATGCAAGCTATTTGTACTATAACATTCCGCACACTCTAGTCCCAAATCGATGACTCAAGGGGCTTTAAAGAACTGGAGCAAGAGATAACCGATCGGCCACGTCAAGCAGCTTTCACATAGCTGCACGCGCACTGCGCGACAGTAGAGTGCAGTCCTGTAGTTGACGTTGCAAGCGAGAAGCATGCCCAGCGTGTAGCAGATGGGAAAACCGGATTGGCACAACACCTACTGAAAGAACGTGATTGCCGCATATGCTTGCAACGCCACACGCCCGCAAAGACGTATAAACCACTAGCGCGCAGGTATGTACTCGTGCAAACGGTTCGCACCGAAGCTTCATTTTCTGAGAACGTGTTCGCGCCAGTAGGAACATAAATAACGAAGTCATGCCCTTAGGATGCGGTACTGTTGGATGTGGCACTGTTACCACCAACAGGGACGACATGGTGTATACCAACGGTACAGAAGAGTCGCCCAGCGCGTATTCGGTGAACGTGGGTGGTGTACACCCGCGTTCGCGACTCTTCGGCAAAGAGCACCGGAGGAAACTTATGGGAGAACCGACGCATGGCGGAGGCTGACAGCGTCCAGCGGGGCCTGTAGTTTTTTGCTGCAGACCTCAGGCGTCTGTTGACATCCGCTCTTTCAAGCCATCCGTCATAATAAAATGTGTGTGTGTGTGTGTGTGTGTGTGTGTGTGTGTGTGTGTGTGTGTGTGTGTGTGTGTGTGTGTGTGTGTGCGTGTGCGCGTGTGTGCGCGTGCGCGTGCGTGTGCGTGTGTGTGTGCGTGTTTATTTAAAATGCGTGGCTGTTGAATGCGGGAAAGTCCAAACATGACGGCGAGCCAGTGGCCTGGAGGATGAGGTAAGCGTTGATGAGGATGTTAGTCTGTCAGAGGTCGAAGTCCATTTCTTCACCAGGAGCAGGGTAGCCAGGCGCGTCAGTCTGGCTACCCTGCTCCTGGTGAATGTAGATGCTGCCTAGGAGGGTGCTCTTTAAAAGTAACGTAATTGTGTGTGTGTGTGTGTGATTACCGCATATGCGGCAATCACACACACACACACACACACACACACACACACACACACACACACACACACACACACACACACACACACACACACACACACAAAATTACAAAACACTTTCCCGCATTCAATAGCCACGCATTTTAAATAAACACACACACGCACGCGCACGCACACACACACACACACACACACACACACACACACACACACACACACACACACACACACACACACAAACACACACGCACATACAAACACACACACACACACACAACACACACACACACACACATATCTTCATCCCCGAAGGCGGTCTTTGTTTGACGTACTTGCTTTTTGCCTTTTGCTTCTGAATCAATCACGTTATTTATTAACTTTCTGCCTGGTCTGGCCTGGTACATTTAAAAAATTCTTATTCATTGATCGTTATGGGCAGTTCTCATTTCTGGTGCTTGCGCCTTCTTATGTAAACAAGTTATTTTACGTGCCACATTTGCTATATGATCCCTTTGAGGTAGTTGTATCCACAAATAAGTAAGTAAATACCTAAATAATTTCAATTAGATTAAAGAGTTAGACAATTGATTACTATTATATAATTCATTAAAAATAATGAATTGCAATAGATGTCCTTGGTATATGTGGCTGCCGCTAGCTGCTGTGTTGGCCCGCCTTCACGACAGACCCTTGTCAGAACAATCAGTGCTCGAATGCCGACACGGACTGTCTTCGCACCGAAAATCAATCAAGGCATTATTGAACTTATTGCGTGGCAGTGGCCGACTGAATAGGCTATAGTACTCCCGCTCTACACTTTTCTCTTGTTCATTTGCTTTTCTTTTTTTAGCACGTCTACTTTTCTATTCTCTTTCCTTTCCCCCTTCCTTTAGTGTAGGGTAGAAAACAGGATGCTACAAATCTGATTGACCTCCCTGCCTTTCTGTCATTTTATTCTCTCTCTCTGTCGCTGCTACAACATACATAGCTAAAATTTGTTTCGCATATTTAATACTTCATGTTTATTTATTTATTTATTTATTTATTTATTTATTTATTTATTTATTTATTTATTTATTTAATGCTTGGTGCATGAATGGTATACCATCTGAATGAGCGCTTCACCCGCGTTGCGTAGTCGGTAGAAACGCGCGTGTATCTATATTTAAGTGCACCTTGAAGAACATCAGGTGGTCGAAATTAATTCGGAGCCCTCAATACACGGCGTCCCTCATGATCCATAATGTGTGCAGGTCCTGGAAGGTGAACTAAAACACTAAATTTGAGTTTAATGCTCATCTAACCACCACAAGGCGTATTTAACATCTGCTGGAGGAAGACGCAACGACACCTTCGTCACATTTAAAAGCCTCGCGGAAGTGCCCCTCGAATTCGCGACGTCGGCAGACAACAAGAGTCAATGAATCTAGACCAGTCTATATATCTTTCTGGCGCAACACACCAACGCGCGATCAGTGTGCGACCGCTGTACGATCGAAACCGCCCTTTCAGATGTTCTCTCCCGCAGGGCCTATCTTAAAAAAAAAAAAAAAACAGCGCCTCGGACAGGAAAAGTGGCGCCACTGTTTGTCCGCCCGGTGAACGTGTAACTTATTCCGGCACGCTATACCTTGATGGCTGTGCTAACTGCGGAGTCTGTTCATGCAGCTCACATTTAACTGATAGGCCTCTCTCTCTCCGAGATCTCGCGCAACTGCTCCAAGTGCGTTTCAGTTTCCTTATACACGTGGTGCGTGTCGTTGAGCGCCGGTTCACTTTGGTATGTAGGTGCGTGTTATCCAGGGGTTTTATAAAGGGCCGCATTCGTGAACGACCACTTGCAGGTTCTTCAGCGCGTGCCGACTGGCTAAACTAAACCAGCGAGCGGAAGTGGCGGAACACACTATAAACGGTGTACAGTGATCGAGTGCAGTGATAAGAATGAGCAGCATCGTCGTGATCGACGCTTGACAAGATTCTCATTACAGAACTTCGAATATAGATTTAAGTTTTACCGCGAGGTAATAGTACTCGTTTCTGCAGAATGTAAAAAAAAAAAACAGTTTAGCAGGCGCCGTGTGCAGAGTAGAGGTTGCAGAGCTTTGTATGCTGCTTTTTCGAAAGATCTCCAGTTAGGATTAATTCAGCATTTCTTTTCTTAGCGACTTTTCCTTGCAATAAAGGGCCCTGTTGGACACGGTGTATTTCTGACATTTATTTATTTATTTATTTGTTTATTTATTTATTTATTTACAATACTGCTACTCCCCTTCGAGAGCTCTCATCACCCGAGACGCGAGTTCAACTTGGCCAACACATTCTGCGGCCTCCGTGCGCCTCGTCCTCATCAGCAGGAGGTTAATTGTGGACTTGATTCTCCACCGCAGCGGCCATATCTATCTTGAGGCGGAATCAAGAAATGCCCGCTTTCTCGTCATCAATGGCCATGCACGTGATAAAAGTTGAGTTGGTCGAAATCAAAAGCAAAAGGAAAAGAAAGATTAAGAAACGGAAAGAAATCAAAAGAAAGGGAAAAAAAGAAAAAACTGGCATTGCGTGTAACTATGCGTGCATTTAAGCTGTATCAGAAAGATAAAAGTAGCCTGGCAAAGTACGAAGTTGAGTTACAGTTGGCGCATTGCTGTAATGTTTGTTATTGGAAGCAAGAAGAAACGAAACGAAATGGGGGGCACTCTATTCGTTTCTTCTTCCCTTCAGGGTAAGTTAACCGCACATTTAACAGAAAGATTATAAATGATTTTCTTTACGAAGCACCATTTCAAATAGACTGTGTAGCAGAGGCTACCACGCGCAAAGATAACAGTAATATAGCAATTAGCAACTGTTTCTTTATATTTATACATGAACAAAATATGGGATGTAAGCCTACATTAGAGATGGCTATCCTATCAACATGCTAGTTTTATGTCCCGAAACCACCATATGATTGTGAAAGACGCCGTCGTGGAGGGCTCCGGAAATTTCGACCACCGGGGCTTCTTTCACGTGCACCTAAATCTAAAGATAACACTAAGTGTAACAGCTAAAATAGACAATAGGTAATGCAATACAGGTAACACATACGGATGTTTTTGTCGTAAGTGAGTATAACTGATATACTTTTTTTAAGACGTTGATATATTTTGTTTTTATTAATTGCTACCTTCATTACTCCGATGATCACCCTTCCACCGGACTAGGTTACGAGCGTCGCCGCGACAAACACGAAGAACACTCGTCATTTTCAACGTTCTGAGCCGCCTATCACTGACTCACCGGAAAGACCGTCCAAAACAGTGCGCGCAGCGCGTGTGTCAGTCTGTTTTATCGCTCGGGACGTATATACGGCCAGAGTTGAGCGTACGCCTGCCCTCACCGCATGCATACATTCCAATGCACTCTCAGCTCTATTGAATCGATGCAGTGTGCGTGTTGCTTTTCCACGGGTAAACGATTTGTCTGCACGCTTGATTTGAGCGTGCGGTTGGGAAATGAACTTTCGCGTGAAACAATCGGCGTCACGTACGCGCGGCGCGGTCGCAAGGACAGCGTGCGATTAGCACGCATACCGAAAGTGTGACGCTTCGCCGGAGAAGTCGATTCCCTTCTCTTGCATCAGCGCACGAGAAAAAAAGAAAAAAAAAAAAGAAAGGAGCAAAGAGAATAAAAGAAAAACAAGCAAAAAGGTACGCGCAGAAGTGTGTGTGCGTATGCATGTGTGAGTGCGTGTGTGTGTGTGAGCGAGAGAGAGACACGCTACGGTGCAGGCAGTCAAGTGACACATATTTTTCAAGTTAATTGTATGAAAAACTCTGAAAAGGTGTATAGATGCTAGGGTGCTCGGCTGCTGACCCGAAGGTCGCGGGTTCCTTGATTTCGGGGAGGGCATCCCATTGAAATGGTGATTTTTCGCTCTGTATGCAATGGCGAAAAAACATTTCGGGGGGGGGGGGCACGTGCCCGGTGTGCCACCCCCTGGCTACGCCACTGCCAGATGGTCAAAATTTCCGGAGCCCTCCACTACGGCGTCTCTCATAATCATATCGTGGTTTTGGGACGTAAAACCCCACATATTATTATTATTATTATTATTATTATTATTATTATTATTATTATTATTATTATTATTATTATCATTATTATGCTTTAATTTGGTACTGAAGCTTGACTTCAAATACTGCCCTGGCGCCACCGAAGTTATTACGACGTCATGACAAAAATCAAAATTGGCTGCTGACGTGTACAGACCATATATTACCATCGCTTGTAGGGGACAGCCACCTTTGGCCGGTGACTGCATGCGGGTCAGGTGGAGCGAGCTAATTACAACGACCACGGACCTGTCCTTATCGCAAGCTTTCCGCCACCGTTCGCTCCTGGCCATCTATTTCGTCAACACACGCACACAGTATACCCAACAGTTCCTACTCTGTCCGCCCCGACAGGCGACAACTGAAGTAAATATTATCTCTGCTTTCTCTAAATGCGGGTGTGAGCGTAAAGGCGGTAAAAGGGCCTGGTCCAAAACAACGAGACTAGCCGTATTACGTCGTTACTCATAAAGTGTATGCATGGAGCGCGCTGCGCGTGTTTGTCCCGGCTGCGCTCGCGCGGCAGCTGAATTGTGATCGCAATAATGGAACGAGGCATTATGGCATGGCGTCATGGCGCATACACCCAACCTGTGCACCAGAACTAAGACTGCCTTGTATAAACAGGGCCCTTCGCCGCTTACACATTTGCGTGCAAGATTTGTTTCCGACAGTTGTGACCAGTAATGACAAAGAAAGAAACCATGTTGATCTAAGAGTGAATTCAACCACTTTCATGCTCAGCTTATATATATTTACCTTGAAGGATGCTGAGTATATTCTTTAGGAACGATCACTTTGGCAACGACACTGTACAACGTTTGCCAGGACACCGCTAAAATATTTATATATTTTTAAATTGTTGTAATGCTCGCCGGCAATAATTACTTTCTGCATTATTTAGAGTCGATTATTTAATTTTCTACGAAAAGAGTTCATTATGACAAATTGCACAACAAATATATGTCAAGTTTCTCCGTAGTTTTTGTGGCTACCTCCGTGAAAGCTTAGCACGTAAGGTGTTGGACTGCTAACGGCGGCTGCATTTTGTTAAGGGTGAAACAGGCAATATGCAAAAACGCCTAAGTACTTGGATTTAGGTGCTCGTTAAAAAACCCCAGGTGGTCAAAGTTAATCCGCAGCAGCCCACTATGGCGTGCCTCATAATCATATCGTGGTTTTGGCACGTACAACGCGATGAATTATTACTATTAGTGCGTTTTAATAAAGTGTTCTGAATGCAATGCATTTTCTGTCATCACAAGTTACGCCTGACGGGATTGAAGCACATGCAGTGCTCTGGCGCCGACCAGTTCCCCCCCCCCTCCCCCCACACACACTCGAGTGATTAGACGGTACGGGATTTTCATTCGACGCAAAAGTGAATGATGATGATGAAGTGATGATGATGATGATAAAATCATAAAAGAAACGACAAATCTAAAACTTAATGTCACTGTCTCTGTAACAGTGGTTGCAGTGGATGAATGACATGAAGTGCATATTGCGCTCAGGCGTCTAAGTTATACTCAGGCCACGGAGCAAGAGACATTTAGGAAATGGAATTCCTCTATTTGCGGCGACCAGGCAATGTTACGCTCCCGCGGGAGCAATTATCGTGCTAACGGCATCTGTTGGCTGACAAGAAAATTGGCGCCGTTTTGGTTGCCAAGGGAACCGGTCGCGCATGTTGCTCCCATAGTTGCTCCCGTTCGGCCGCACGCCGCGGCGAGATCCGGCCCTCCACTTGCTATTATTTTCTGTTTTCTTTTCTGCGGTTGCTGCAAGTCGCCGCCACTGCATGTGCCTTCGTCGGAGCATGCTATTATTGTCACGTCATTTGGTCGACCGCGCGCGCCGTCGTTCATGGGCGTTTCACCTCTTATATATTCTTGCTCCTTGACTAGGGCGATATTTTTACGTTGGATTAGTTAATTAGCTTATTAGTTTCAGTTTAATCACGAAACATTTGAAATATTCGTTTTTCCCCCCCACAAATTTGGTTTAAAGCAGTAGTGATTGACGCCAACGTTACGCCTGCATAGGGTCTTTTTCCAAAGCACTTCCGAGACCTGACGTGGCTCTGTGGTAGAATACTTGATTGCCACGAAGAATGCGTGGGTTCGATTCCTGCTGGGACCCTGATATTTACTGTTTGAATTCTTCGGGTCAACGCTGCCGACGTCACTTTTTCTTAACGCCCTCGCATTTAAATTGCTAATATCAGTCCTCGCCGTTCCTGGGTAGATAAAAATTGTCAAACACCTGTGGCGCATACCCGCATACCGCTGCCCGTGGTATACGGGTATGTGCCACACGTGTCTGCAGGAAAGGGTTTGACGACGTACGCGACGGGATTTTCACGTTACTCATGTCATGACCAGCCAGACATATTCGTCAATACCTCTTACCCTCCCATGCAAATTTTGGTCTACCCCAAGTTAAGTAGGCGATCACGAGAGCACCCAGACGTAGGCGGCTAGATAGATAGATAGATACGTAGACAGAAACGCAAAAGTGCTTACAGTACGCAAAGAAATGCTTCGCATTTAAAAATCAACCTATTCCCGCCTCTCTCGGCGCTCCCTGATACCGAAACTCCAACAGGGCGCTGTTAAAACGTCTCGAAATAATTAAACATCGCACACTCGAGCAAACGAGCTTTCCAGCCGTGATAAGCGAGTCATTAGATACTCATGGCAGAAAAAAAAAAAAAAAAAAAAAACGAGGTGCAATTTTTTTTTCTTGTACTCCTACGATGAATCTAAAAGCACGTGCTCAGAAGCACCTAATGAATTTGGTATCATGACGTCATCTTTTACGCACTTTTATTTTTCTTTTTGGATTCCGTAAAAGGCTCGCGAAAAAAAAAAAGGAAACAATGAAAGCTAAATTTTGTTGCCGACCAATAGTGGGGATCTATCTCATCATTTAAAGAGAGGAAAAAGTGCGATCGTGACATATATCTGTCTTTCTCTCTTTCCCATTGAGATGCTTAATCTTTCTATATTGCCTGGGAAAAGAACCACATGTAACAAATGCTGCCATGGAAGCAATTTCATTCGGTATGTCTGAACACGGTCTCCAAAATCCTAAGGTGGGGTGAGACTTCGTTTGGTAAAAAAATTCAAATTTGGGATTTTGCAATCATCTGATACAGAATTTCTTCATCTTTCAGAAAATATATTTCACTTAGGTACTCGCGGTTTCAAAAATAATTTTTGGTCTTTTTTTTTTTCGACACGTTGACAGAAAATGTGGGTGTATACCCCTACTTGATCTGCGCTTTTCTCTCGAAACAACATTTTTGGAGGTTTGTGTACCTTTTTCTCGGGAACTATGACGCAAAGGCCCTTAAAGGAGTACTGACACGAAATTTTTCCCTTATCGTTTTATTGCGTCAAATGATAGACCAGGTCCCCAAGAGCCTAGAAAATGCACCGGCAAGCGTGAGTGTGCCCTGAAAAATTAATTACAGCATGTTTTTAAAAGCTAGTTTCGGTTCCTACTGTACCCTGACGTCACGGCAATGGGACGAGTAGCGCCACCAGGCGGTAGTATGTGAATGCGCACGCTTTCGTGGCGTATCCTCGTGCGCGCGTAGCTCCATCGTCTGCTTCGTCTGCTGCGCGCCGCACATGTGGCAACTGTCGCGCCGTCAACGATGGACGAATATTTGTCAACAGACTCCGACGACAGCAACGACTTCGGCAGAGAGAAAGATGCCGAGCTTGCCGACCCCGCGAATCATTTCGCATTCGACCCGCTTGCAAGTACGTCAGAAGACGAGTCGTCTGAGAGCGATAGCGCCATGCAGACGGCTTGCGCATCGGGAATGTCGAATGGTAAGAATTCACTGTTTTTTGCTTGATCTTGCGCGGGCATCTTCCGGATGTTCTACGGAAGTCAATAGCTTTCGTGTGGATTTCGTAATGCTATTATACTTGCTTGAAATTGGTACTCGGCGCAGAATTGACACCGCATGTATGCTTTGTCCTGCCGCTTTCCTATGCAGCCGCACTGCGCACGCAGCATGACAACCTCTTACTGGTCGTAACGCCTGAACATTATATCGATAACGTAATCTGCGTAGGTGCCTCTGTGGGAGTTGCCACCCGATGGACACAGACGTAGTCGGTGTGCTGTCGGGAAATCGACAAAGTCGCGCTCTAGTGCCGGATGAGGCAGCCTGTGTCACCGCGCACCCGACGTTTCAGCGTGGGTGCTTAGACATTCACGCCCTCGAGATAGCGTACTACCCTTGACGGAAGATCGACCAGGCGTCATTGAGGCACCGGAAATCCACAGGTATTACTGCTGCGGTTGATCTAAGTTAGCTGTTGCTGTTGAAGCTGAAGTAGGCCGAATCGCAAGCTGTCCCTCGCATGCAAAGTGCATGCCTTCGGTGTACTTCCTGCAAAAGTATGGTGGTCGCAAGTACGACGCGTCATCCACGCACTCAAAACGTGCATAGGCGCATGTTACTTGCTAATATTGCTATGTCCATATTCCATATCGCGTGTCCAACTAAATAAAGGGAAATGAAAAAAATACACGTATAAGTGGCGTTGGACACCTCCGGTCGTCAGGCAGCGCAAATTATGCACGAACTCGAAATCACAATATGTGAAATAAAATCTGCAAGCTTAGAATAGCTGCTGCTTACATTGTTAGATAGTTCTTCACAAATCAGATTACTTGATCTCGCCTTTCACGTTCTTTGTGATTGTCTTATGTACTTCATTGTTCTTTTTTTCCCCCCTCTATAAGTCATAGTTCTCGGTAGTGCCTTTGGCCCATTGGGCTGATTAAGTAAACGATAAATAAAATGAAGTGTTTCTGCATATCTGTACTTGCTAAAAAGGAATCTGCATGCTACATAACAATGACGTTTTATTTCGTAATTTTGTGTGCTCGAAAGGGCCCCTTGTCAGTAGACCGTACTGGAATACGACTATGTGCACACATTTGATTCAGCTGCAGGATATGTCTACCTTTACTCTTGCCACTGCATTTTTATATTGTATTGCATTCATATTTCAGGCGATATCGTCCCTTTGTAAGATGGGTCTGGCATTGCCTTGGCAAAGGAAAGCTAGTGGTCCTGCCCAGCTGCGTCGTCTCTGCAGTGCGTTAAAATTTCCCTTCACAAGACTACTGCGGCTTTAAGTATCCAGAATTACTAATATACGAACATCATGGAGATGCAGTTCAATAAAAGAAAACATGTTCAACTTGATTTATTTCTTACAGCCTGTGTCACTGACCTTTCTTCTGGTCGTATGCAAAACAGATGCTATGTGACCAGCACTACAGAACGAAGTCAACACTTAGGCTAATGCACATGAAATTCAAGAAAGAGGCTGTAGTTGCTAAAGTAAGAATAACAAAACAGAAAGAACTGCTAAGTCTGCACACATGGCAGTAAATGCGTTCTCCAGATTTCTGAGTCTTGACCTCATGGACTAGGTAAGAAGTGAACAGGAACCTGAAAGACAGCGTTAGCCCGACATATGCTTAGCTACACAATGATGAACTCGTACATTACCAGAATTGCATGTTCACCATGTCTCAACAACTGAAGCACATGGCATAGCTATGCACAAAAACAACACTGATTTCGATAACACGTGTGAAAGTAGTGAGGCAAAGGCCACGGTTGGTAACGTGACAATAACAAAACAGAAAAAGCTACTTAGTTTGCACACATGGCAGTAAATATGTCCTCCAAATTTCTGAAAGGTAGTCGTCTTGACCTCATGGACTCTGTAAGATGTGAACAGGAACCTGAAAGACGGCATTAGCCTGACATATCATTAGCTACACAATGATGAACTCGTACATTACCAGAATTGCATGTTCACCATATTTCAACCCAACAACTTAAGTACACGGTGTAGCTATGCACGAAAACAACACTGATTTCGATAACACGTGTGTAAATAATGAGTCAAAGGCCACAGTTGGTTACGTGACAATAACAAAACAGAAAGAGCTGCTAAGTCTGCACACATGGCAGTAAATACGTCCTCCAAATTTCTGAGTCTTGACCTCATGGACTAGGTAAGAAGTAAACAGGAACCCGAAAGACGGCATTAGTGTGACATGCTTAGCTGCACAATGTCCTCCCTGATGAGCTCGTACATTACCAGAATTGCATGTTCACCATGTCTCAACCCAACAACTGAATCAGAACGGCGAGTTGGGCGAGTTCTCATCAATAAACCGAAACCAGTGGGTAAAGATACATGTTCTATAAAGCACAAAAAGCAGTTCGTGCCTTGTTCAATGGGAGTAGTGTATGCCATTACACTGTCATGTGGTAAGAAATACTTTGGGCAGATGGGGCGGTGCATTAATAAGCGTCTTAGGGAGCACCACACCGCTGTCAAGAATACCGCTAGCACGAACCTGGCTGCGCATTGTAAAACGTGCCATTGTGAGTCGATGTTTCATGAAACACAGATAGTATACAGAAGTACTAACCAAGTCTTTCGCGAGATTGTGGAAGCATACCACACGCATGTGCGTCAACCAGATGTCGGTTGCTCTGCATGATAAAGAAGTGCAATTCTTGAACGATGTAATTAGGTGACGCCCTGTCACGGAATCAACACTCCACGTGATTAATTTTTTATTTATTTACCGCATGTGTGAAAAAATAAAACCAGTTGTCAGTCAGTGCCTGTGTGTGTACGTTTCTTTTGTCCTCAGTCCAGGTCGTGCTGCCCACAGCAAAATTATGTCCAACAACTGAAGTGCACGGTGTAGCTATGCACGAAAACAACACCGATTTCGATAACACGTGTGAAAGTTATGAGGCAAAGGCATAGGTCAACAAAATTTGTGGAGCTCACTCAGACTCACCTATGAAATATATTTTGCTCTTAGGGCTCACTCGAACTCAGACTCACCAAAATTTTCCTGAGCCGGACTCACACTCACGAAAGCTTTTTTTTCAACTGGACTCACTCAAACTCACCAAAACATTACTGACCTGGACTCACTCAGACTCACGGCTCAATCTGAGTGAGCCCGAGTGAGCTGACTCATCAGTCCATTAGCCTAGAATTCGCTTTTTCGACCATGGTGTCAATGCTTTTTAACACGAATATCTCACGTAATCGGTGGTTTTCTTGGTGCCTTTTGATATAGAACCTTCGAATACGAGTTATGAGTGCTCGCAAACAAGTAAGGTGATTTTTCTTGAAATATATGACAACGTAAGATATATTTACTTCCCTGGAACAGCTGGCGGGGGGGGGGGGGGTAGGGATGGGAGGTCCAGACACCTCCCTACGTAATTCTTTCCTCTGATCAATAAATATTGAAATGGTGTGTGAACGACACTGCTTTGGAATACGTGTGAGTAGACGTGAGTATAAGCGTGAATCCAGGTAAGGTTGATAGTAATGCTGGAGATGAGTAGGTAGGACCATAGGTCGGCAAAAAAAGTGGAACTCACTGAGACTCAAGACATATGTCTTGCGCTTCGGACTCACTCGGACTCAGACTCACCAAAATTTTCCTGAGCCGAACTCACTCGGACTCACACTCACAAAACTTTGCTTCAACCCAACTCACTCGGACTCAAACTCACCAAAATATTACTCACCCAGACTCAGACTCATGGCACGGTCTGAGTATGAGTGAGTCCGAGTGAGTCGACTCATGAGTGAGTTTGCCGACCTATGGGCAAAGGCCACAGTTGGTAACGTGACAACAACATAACAGAAAGAGCTGCTAAGTCTGCACACATGGCAGTAAATACGTTCTCCGAATTTCTGAGCCTTGACCTCATGGACTAGGTAAGAAGTAAACAGGAACCTGAAAGACGGCATTAGCCTGACATATGCTTAGCTACACAATGATGAACTCGTACATTACCAGAATTGCATGTTCACCATGTCTCAACCCAACTGAAGTACACGGTGTAGCTATGCACGAAAACAACACTGATTTCGATAACACGTGTGAAAGTAATGAGGCAAAGGCCACGGTTGGTAACGTGACAATAACAAAACAGAAAAAGCTACGAAGTTTCGCACACATGGCAGTAAATACGTCCTCCAAATTTCTGAAAGGTAGTCGTCTTGACCTCATGGACTAGGTAAGAAGTGAACAGGAACCTGAAAGACGGCATTAGCCTGACATATGCTTAGCTACACAATGATGAACTCGTACATTACCAGAATTGCATGTTCACCATGTCTCAACCCAACAACTGAAGTACACGGCGTAGCTATGCACGAAAACAACACTGATTTCGATAGCACGTGTGAAGATTTCGATAACACGAGTAACCTCCACTGGAGCACGCAACTCGGGATCGCCTGCACGCTTTAAGTTGCTGCCGCTGCAGACTCTTTTTCTATATCCTTGAAAGGCATCGTGATGCGCGGTTGCGGCAGTGGGGCACAACGTTGGGATTCTTCGTCGCAGATTCTTCGGCGCATATTCTTCGTCGACAATCCGAAGCCGGTCAGCAACTGCATGCTGCGCGTGTACGCGTCCGGAGTGAAGTGGATCGAACAGAGTAAACTCCGCTTGGTTGGCGTCCAGTCCGCCTCGGCCGCGGTGCACGAAGTCGACCCAAGGCATCGCGCGGTTGCGGCAGTGGGGCACAACGTTGGGATTCTTCGGCGCAGATTCTTCGTCGACAATCCGAAGCCGGTCAGCAACTGCATGCTGCGCGTGTACTACGCGTCCGGAGTGAAGTGGATCGAACAGAGTAAACTCCGCTTGGTTGGCGTCCAGTCTCCGCCTCGGCCGCGGCGCACGAAGTCGACCCACGCTTGTCTCAGCGCCGGATCGGACGGGAATCGGTGGAACTTGCATCACTGGCACAAGACTCACAGGGTAAAATATCGGTGCCGTGACGACAAATTCAAAGTCAGACGATTCCCTTGCCCTCTGATAAGCGTATATTTTGTATTCGCGTGCACGCACTCTATTCCAGACTCCGCTTACTCGCTTCACAAGTGCACTGGATGACAGTGACCGCACGACCGCACGGCGCGAGCAGATGATCGAGAAGGCGACGCGCAAGCTGCCATTTTTTGTGTTTTGGTGCTTGACGTCATCACAACTAGCCAGGCTGCTGCGTGAAGTCACCAGGATTAGTGCTGTAGCCTGACGTCAGGCTAGTGTTGATGTCAGTAGGAATGCCGCGAGAAAATATACTTTAATATCAAAATAAAATATCTTATCAGCATTTGCTGAGCTTCATACTTCCTCAGAGCCATCTATGCATACAGGAGATTTGTATGGCAGAGCAAGCTCGCCTTCGAAAAAAAGGTGTCAGTACTCCTTTAAGTTCACACTCCTTTCCTTAGTTCATAACGAGGGTCTCGTTCTGGCAGACTTGTTGCCTTCAGGTGGTATGCGAGGGATTATTAGTCAGCTGCCAGCTCGTAATAAGATCACGTGCTACGTGACGCCTACTGGCAAAAAGAGTGTTTCACACTCGCCGTAATGGCAACAGGCGGCGCTGACTGACGCTCCCACGTTTAAATGAACATATATACCCTATAAAGTGGACGGAGGGATGACCGTCACCGTAGCTCAGTGGTAGAGCATCGGACGCGTTATTCGAAGGTCGCAGGTTCGGATCCTGCCGGTGACAAGTTATCTTTTCGTCCACTTCTCTTTCTTCACATTTGCATTACAATTACTTCTAATAACGTCCCCTATACTTTCCTTGGCATCATTGTCTGTTAGTCCTCATTAATATTGTGTTTAACAAAGCAAACGAGCCCTTAAGTTCACACTCCTTTCCTTAGTTCATAACGAGGGTCTCGTTCTGGCAGACTTGTTGCCTTCAGGTGGTATGCGAGGGATTATTAGTCAGCTGCCAGCTCGTAATAAGATCACGTGCTACGTGACGCCTACTGGCAAAAAGAGTGTTTCACACTCGCCGTAATGGCAACAGGCGGCGCTGACTGACGCTCCCACGTTTAAATGAACATATATACCCTATAAAGTGGACGGAGGGATGACCGTCACCGTAGCTCAGTGGTAGAGCATCGGACGCGTTATTCGAAGGTCGCAGGTTCGGATCCTGCCGGTGACAAGTTATCTTTTCGTCCACTTCTCTTTCTTCACATTTCTAATAACGTCCCCTATACTTTCCTTGGCATCATTGTCTGTTAGTCCTCATTAATATTGTGTTTAACAAAGCAAACGAGCCCTTAAGTTCACACTCCTTTCCTATATATATATATATATATATATATATATATATATATATATATATATAGTTGTCATACGACATCTATTGTATTGATCTGCCCCAACCGATGAGTTGCGGAAAGAACACTTCAGACCTGCTTTGTTTACTGCTCACTTATCGTTTTCTGCACAGATGACGAGAACGGTGACGCATAACAGATGACGCCGAACAGGCGGATGTTGCGGCGATTATGTCAAGGGCCAGACGAACGGAGGAAGGAACACACGTTGGAAGCACTGATGTTTGTATCCTTGTGAGAGGCCTATAGAAATTCTGCTGGCCTCTTTGCTAAATAACACGAAGCCAATTTATCGAGGCTGAGTAATAAAATGTTAATAGAAATAAAGTTATCTAACGTGTAGATATAAGTGCTAAGTACCCTCAAAAGAAAGAAATTAAAGTTATGGTGTTTTAACTGCCAAACCAACGGTACAAACCGAACTCACTAGAACGTCTTACGGTACAACGATTAATATAATTGTTGGTGTTTTACGTTCCAAAACCAAGATATGATTATGAGAGACGTCGTACAGGGGGGGGGGGGGGGATCCGGAAATGTCGACCAGCTGGGGTTCTTTAACGTGACCTAAATCTAAGCACACGGGCCTCTAGCATTTTCGCCTCCATCGAAAATGAGGCCGCCGCTGCAGGGATTCCATCCCACGACCTTCGAGTCAGCAGGCGAACACCACAACCACAGACCAACACGGCGGGTGATACCATAATTCATAAGAGAAAATTTCAGTCAATCCTGATGCTAGACGCATCATTTGCGAATTCGGTTGGACAATGGTGCGCATAGACTTAATTACGAGCGAAAAATTTTGTGAACTCGGTCCATGATTGTGAGGCATGCAAACAGATGTAAACGGGGGGTGGGGGGTTCTGGATTAGTTTTGACCTCCTGGGGTTCATTATTAGGCAAATAAATTGAAGTAGACGAACGTTTTTTCTTTTTTTTTATTTCTTCTCTATCAGAATGCGATCGCCTTGGCCGG